>JAPWDM010000001.1:84904649-85077149 GCA_035578155.1 Brachynemurus nebulosus | reverse complement strand
GGTTATATATTTTGTAATGTCATATTTCTTTGAACTTCATTTTTTATTTAACTAATATTTACTACTAAATGCTGGTCACGTTTTATTAAATATTTGATCATTTACCATATGGGTTCAACTGGTTAATACGAGCTACCTTTTTTGTAATGATTTATTTTGTACGTACGTAAAATTAGTTAACCTGCGTGCTTAATTTTTCTATTTTCTTATTTATTCTATTTTCTATTATTTTTGTTACGTATATTGCAGGTCCGCTAATTTTGGTTACTTTAATGGTTGTGAAATCTTTTTTTGAAATAATCCTTTTCTAGTCAAACAAGAACCTTGTAAAAAAATTGAAAAAGAAACTAAATTTATTGTTAACTGTCATCAAATTTTGGGTTGTGGTTGTGGTTGTGAACTGATTGATTTTATAATATGTGAATTTTATTGTCTGAATTTCATTTTACGAACCACACCCCTGAGAAAACAAAGATTTTAAAATAAATGCTCACGCTCTAAACAACTCATTTTTTTTATTAAATACCTTTTCTTTATTTTCAGATATTTTCTTATTTCAGATTATTTATTCAATTTTAAAATTTAAATTAATTTGGCGCCCAACGTGGGGCCCGAGTTTGTGATTTAATTTAATAATTTTTGGGCTTTGATGAAATTCAGACTTAAGAAAAAATTTATCTTGTAGTTTGTTATTTCTTCTTTTCCGTATTAACCAGATTTTTATTTTAGGAAAGCCAGAATTGCATGCCAGCCTTGAAAGCATCCGGAGCAAAATTAAAGCCTATCTTTAGTGAATATGGTATTTATGAAAAAAATTTTTTTTATATCGTCAGTATTGTAAGTTACCTTAAATTACTTTTAATTTTGTTTTTGCATATAATTTTTGTATATTTCTTTGCGTAGGGTTTTCTAATCTGTCCGTCTCGTCTGTCTCTTTCGCATTTCATTATTCTACAAATTCTATTTTCCCTGCGTATGTTGTAGAATTTTCTCGTCTGTCCGTTTTTCCGTCTCTTTCAAATTTATTTCATTTATATTTCGGTTTAAACTTTTTGTGAGATTGAATTATGGACGCTAATCAAGACATGAGTTTTCTTGGCTTAAAACGTGACGAACTGGTTTACGAAGTTTTAAGACATGGTAGATCTGCTACCGCTCTCGGGGGTATGCAGAGACCTTCTTTATCAAACTCAAGAAAGAAACCTGTATACCAGCCAAATTGAACTGAAGCCCGAATTGTTTGTAGACAAGCCTAGGTATCTTTATGTTTTGGACGAGTATTGGAGGTACTTTATGAAATGTCTATTCGATTAATTTCTTTATTCGAATTTTAAATTTATCCCTATTTTGTTCCATTTCTGTATTTTGTCTGTCTGTTCGTCAATATCTACTTCTGGATAATTAAGTTTAAATTAACATGTGTCAATGCCTGTCCCTTTACTCTAGTTTATTCCGTTATTATACTTTTATTATGTGAACCTGGGCTGAGCACTGGGTACTTTAATTCATTTCCCCTATACCTTCTTTTTATAATGCGCGTAAGCGGATATATATATCTGGGTTCAACTCAGATCCTATGTGTTGTTCTTTTAAACTAGTTAGTAAGGATTAAGGTTTAGTATAAGTTAGTTAGGGAATTTTAATACGCGGAAGCGGATATATATTTGAGTTGAACTCAAATCTAGTAAGTACGTTTTTACGGATTTATATCTGAATTTTCAGATTTATTTGTTATTTTAATTTTTGTCACACGCAACTTAAGGTATCACACTGATTGCTATACCTACAATTACATTATCTACTCACTGTTACCTCCTATCTCACCTCTCTCACTACGTCGCTATATTTTTCTTCCATGTAAATCCTGTTATTTCGTTTCCTTGCGTAAATAGGCTCTCTACATTCCATATTAGAATTCAGTTTAACATATATTTCGCCTGTATTTTGTTATCTGTCTGTCGTCCGTCTGCATCCGTATACCACGTTTCTATGCTGAAACCTTACGTCGAGCGTATTAATTAAAATTTAGAGTCAGTCCGTATGTACTTTTTGCTTCATTGTATGTTATTTTTTATTTCACAATTAACTTTGGTGACTTCATTATTTTCTCTATCTCTCCTTTTTGGTCATCTCGCTGTGCCGCGACGGCGTGAGAATCTCGTGGCTGGTGCACAATGAACTTCGCGCCCAGCGTGGTAAAAGTCCATCGAAAAAGCGAAGAAATGACTTCTATCTAGTCATGCATGGGTTTCATTACCTTTCGTCCGTCTGTTGTCCGTTATTTTTGTTATTTTTCAGCCTGCCCGTAAATTATATTTCAATTCACGTCCGTCTGTCTTATTAGTCACCAAATTAAGTCTACGTTCCGTTACTATGTTAGTCAGATACCTTCATTCTTTGTAAAGATTGTATACGCATTTACTTTATCTTTAACTTTCCTAATTTATACGTTCTGTATGTTTGTATTCCGTTTCGCCATGCTTTTGTGATTGACCGAAACGAAGGTTCCAAGTTTAACGTTTATTCGTTAACTTTGAACACGGCATGAATTAAGTTTCATGTCATTTAAAAATTTTACATACTACCTATTTTTTTTCTCTTACCTACCGTCAATTTTCGTTTAATTAACTAGTGATTTAAATTTAAATTTAGTTTAGTAATTACGTTCCATTTCCTCAGGCTTCTGGTCTGTAGGTAAACGAAGGTCTCTAGTTAATGGTGATTTTGCATTGACTTTGGGCATATTATGTGAATTTATATTTCTTATATCTGCGTTTACCTCCTCTTTTCTTTATTTTACGTATTTGTATCTACCTTATTCTTATTAGTATTAATATTAATTAGGGCTAGCACGTAATTTAGCTTATTAAATTTATTAGTTTAAGTGCAACCGTTTCACCAGGCTCACGTCTGTCTGAAACGTAGGCTCTGTGCTGACGTCACTTGGCGTTAGTTTAGCCCAAAATATAACAGACCACGACATTGGAAGCACCAATGCTATTTAACAATTATATAATTAATTTCGTACGTATATCGTTTCCCTTAAGTATTTTTAGCTTTTACATTTTTTTCAATTTCATTACCGATCGCATTACATTTTTAGGTCTTATGATTCGTGCCTCTACTAATTTTAGTTAGGTTGATAATTCTAAAATTTACTTGTATTTTCTCTCATACAGTACGTCAATAGTTTTATAGTCTTTATTTAAGTAGTTTCTAGTCAATTGGGGCTTATAATGGATAGCAAATATGCATTTACAGGAAGTTCACTCAATTTTGTTTCGATTTAAGTTGGTCGACCGCGCTATTCTTACGCCTGCGAGACTTAAACCTTACCTTACGTTATTAGTTCTTTTTTTGGTGAGATTGGCTGACCTCTACCGAGTGGCGAAACTTTACAGGATCCCACGTACCTTTTTTTTGGTTGATGCCTAATTGCCTTTTTGCTTGGGTTCAATCGTTATTTGTATGAATTTCGGCTGACCGTATACACTATCTGATTTCTCATATAGAGTTTTGCTTTGCAAATCGCGTTTGCGGATTTATATCTGAGTACACTCAGATCATTTAAATTTCATTGAATTTATAACTGTTTAAGAGATTTAAATTAGGCGCGAAAATGATTTATTTTGTACGTACGTAAAATTGGTTAACCTGCGTGTTTAATTTTTCTATTTTCTTATTTATTCTATTTTCTATTCTTTTTGTTACGTATATTGTAGGTCAGCAAATCAGCAACTGTCATCAAATTTTGATTGTGGTTGTGAACTGATTGATTTTATAATATATGAATTTTATTGTCTGAATTTCATTTTACGAACCACACCCCTGAGAAAATAAAGGTTTTAAAATAAATGTTCACGCTCTAAACAACTCCATTTTTTTTTTATCAAATACCTTTTCTTTATTTTCACAGATATTTTCTTATTTCAGATTATTTATTCAATTTCTTTATAAAATTTTTTTTGTAGCAATATATATATATATATATATATATATATATATATATATATATATATATATATATATATATATATAATTTCAAGCGTACGACTGAATGAACGTACGACTATCGCTTTTCTTTTCACACTCTGGCATACATGATTTTTGAAATATTGAAAATACAATTAGAAGATCTCTAACTTCTTTTAGATAAGTTGAAAATTTCGTACTCATGTGTAGCTCTCCATAGTCGCCCAGTTCCGTCACCCAATAACAGAATTTTAAGAAAATGAGCTATAATTTCAAAAAAAGTCTTAATAAACTTACTCCAACTGATGCTTAATCCCTTAAAAATTATTTAACTCTAATGAAAAATATTACAAGCTAATGTAACCTCAGTCTCAATCTTCTGACTACAGGTAAAGAAGAAATTTTTTTTTTTATATATAAATAGATTAATTGTACCTACAAAGCATAAAGGTACCTGTTGTTGCGAGTCATTTGCATTAACACTTTCTTCCGTCGTTGACGGTGTTAGTGGTTGTTGAGCCTGATGAACCCTTGAAGATTTTTCACTTGAAAATTTTTCGCCAGGAATTTCAACACTCTGTTGTTGTGATTGTGTTTGCTCATGTTTTTGTAAGATTACCATTTGAACTACTTCGGTAACACGAGCTGGAACACTACTTGCGCGTTTCAAAACCTTTTTAGTGCCTTTTACTACCACAGATGACAGTACTTGTTCCGCTGGACTGTTTGAGGCTGAGATCATTACTGGACTTGTATTTTTAGATGAAGAAAATTTCTTTCTTTTTCTCCGTAAAACGGCTAAGGCACCTATAAGAGGAAAACAATTTTAATAATAGAAGTTATTTTAATTTAAAAGAAAAGCAACTCTAACAAAGAAATATAAAAATTGTGGCTATTAAATTCGATAGTTTTTGAATTATTTTAATTATTTAATGAATCTTTATTATTTTTAAGAATTTACATCTAGATTTATTGAAAACAATAAATTAGATTCACTGAAAATTATACTAATTTTCAATCTGTCAGTAGCATCTCAACTTTAATAATTTTATACAGAGTAACCATATGATGCATTTAAAAAAAGTCCCATTTCTGGATGCAGTAGGACCTTGTCGTTGATGGAATGGTTTGTGTGTCTTAGTGATGAACTTGCCAATAGAAACCCTTGTTAACTTCTTTGACCCATGTCAAACAGGATCAGTGTTGGCAGCCAAAAAGACGACTTCGATCGTACAAAATGTGCGAAATTATCGTATTTTTCATATTTTCGAGGTAAATTATCGTACACAATGTAATTTAGTGTATTTTGCTTTATAATTTAATGAAAAATTATCGTATTTTCGCGTGAGATAATAAAAATGTTATCGTACGTAACCATTAAATTATCGTACATGTACGATAATTATCTCACAGCTGCCAACGCTGAACAGGATGGACTTGTTAATGGAAACTTTAGCCCAAAATGTAAAGTACCGTGTATAGGGATATGACACATGAGAATAATACTAGGCCGGACTCCTTTGTATACAGATCTTATCTATTGCGAGAGCCGCCGCAGTAGAGTTATCGAATGCTTCCTCAATTTTGATAGGACTTTTATATTTAGGAGCAAATAAATTTTAATAAACTGGAGAGTTCCTTAACTGAGGACTCCGGCAGAAGTATAGTGGATTCTACAAAAGGGTTCATTTCAAAGGAAAAGACTCCGAAAGAGCATTCGTCAAACAAATTGTAGGCGCATTAACACAGAAGATGAGCAGTCTAAAACTCAAATAGAAAAATTATAGCAGCTCCAAAAGAAAAGGAAAAGAAAGGCTCAGCTCCTTAATAAGGCATCGATAGCAGGCATTTCGGGGAAGCATTCAAAAAATTAAACGGGGATTATATTAGAAAATAATACAACAGGAACGATGAAGTGAAAATCGTCTCTTCAGGGAACTCTTTTAAGGTGGGGTAGACTGGAAAGCTATCTTGATACCTTGTTTATAAAATAAACGCTCCTTAAAATACAGACAACAATTGGCAACCACGTGAAACTTTGCAAAGATGGAAGAGATGATCTTTACATTCGTCGATATTTATTTAATAAAAGAGGGGGCCGACAAAGATTTTTTTTGAGACGTCAAGGGAGATGAGGTACCAACGGCTGAGTTTTGGGAATTTTTAAATAAAAATTTCACAAAATACTGTTTAAATATGGATTTTTGATATGCTGAATTGTTTAAATAAAATATATGACTGTATATATTAAAAAAAATAGTAAAAACGCCCTTTTTTGAACCTCTGAAACCCACCTAACCCCTTAAAATCATGTGGATGTCTTCCATGTAGAGGCTTGCGGATCCATTGCTGGATTTTGTCCTCCTTCGTGACTAAAGGGCAAAAACTATCTGGCATTTCTGTGTGTGAGAGGTGTGTATGCCTTGTCGGCTTGGATTATTGCGTTGTGTAAGTTCGATATGTGTGTGAACCTGTTTATTATAAAAGTTCCTTATGTCTATAAGACCGGGACCCCCTTTGGCTCTTGGCAGCGTTCTATCGCTGCCTTGGGATGATGAATTCTCGATTCATCATCGGTAGGTAGGCCTGTAGGCATCCATTTGATTAGCCCAAACGAGTACGTTAGCACCGGAACTGCGCAAGTCTTAATTGCCTTTATGGTTTTCTTCCCATCAAGGTGGGTGTTCAGTAATCTCTGTACACGCGTTAAGTACTGCTCCATCAGGTACTGTTTTACAGCGCTGTGATCTATACGTTCATCTTGATTGAATCTGAGATACCGGTACGACTCTCCTTCGTCCATCGGCTGCATAACAGACTCCGGTTCGAGTTCGAATGCGACCACATCTCGTTTTCCCCGACATCCCTATTATTCATCTTATTCGACATTTATCGATTTCGAACTCCATGCAGAGGTCTAGCGAAACCATAGATCTTTATATTATCCATGTACATCAGATTTGAAATAGTATGGCGTGAATTCGTTTGTGTTCCTATTTTGTAACCGCATTTGGTTTCATTTAACAAGCGAGAAAGTGGATTCATTGCGAGACAAAACCATAATGGACTCAATGAGCCGCCTTGGAATATGCCGCGTCTTACTTGAATAAGGTCGCTTGTTGTTTTTTGTTACAAATTCTCAAATGTAAGGTCGTTCGCTAGTCGGAGATGATCGTTCCAAGGAAATTCACGATACTTGGGTGTATTTTGTACAGCTCTAATACTCTCCGCAAATAGGAGTGCGGAACTGAATCAAATGCTTTTTGTAATCAATAAACGCTGTTATAGGTTACGTTGTCTCCCTTTCGCTTGTTCCAGTACTAGGGAGTCAATCAGAAGCTGCTCTTTGTAACCTTGTAACCTCTTTCGACATCCCTTTTATTCTTCTGTCAGTATAGTGTTAATCTGATAATGCTCATTGATCTTTTCTACCAGACAGGACGTCAACGTCTTATATACTGTAGGCAAGCAGGTGATAGGCCTATAATTAGCAGGATTTTTTGTATCACTGTTTTTAGGTTTCATGTATGTGATACCCTGCGTTAGGAATTTCGATGTCAGGTTTGGTGTTCTTATAAATAGTGTGAATTGTTCAGCGAGATACTTGTGTGTTGATGTAAAGTGTTTGAGCCAGTAGTGTTGTATATTGTCGATGCCAGGTGCCTTCCAGATATACCATCTCTGTAAAGCCCTGGAGACGTCCTCTGCAGTAATGTCCGTATAGGGCATCTCTGGAAGATATTTGTTGTTCCTGCACTCTGTATTGATCCAGCTGGCTTTGTCATTATGGTCAATAGTGTTGGACCATTTATTCGCCCAGAAACTCTGGAGTTCGTACTTCTCCGGTAGACCATTACTGTTAGTTATCGTGTTCGTTAGAGGCTGATAAAACCGTCTCTAGTTTCTGCTGAACGCTTGGTTTTGTCGTCTGCGTTCAGTATTGGTCTTATACTTGTGTAAGCGCTTCGCTAGTGCTGTTAATATTTGGTGAAGCGTATCTCTGATCTCCGTGAATGTTTTATTGGGTTCCTCGTATTGTCTGTGTACTGTGTGTTTGTGTAATATGTCGTGTATGTATTATTATTATTATCATTATTATTATTATTTCAGTTACTTGTGAACATCATAGATAATTATTACTTGTTATATTATGTAGATACATTCTTTATAATATAAAATAAAAAAATAAGAATGTACAAAAAAATATAACAGTTGAATGTTGTTTACTTTCGGTTTTGTTTCTGAATGTATAAAAATAAAAAATTTTTGTTTTTCAAAATTATTTTGGATGTTTATTTATTTCTGTAACTTATTTATCTTTTATCATCAATATTGGGCATCGTTATCGTTAATCACTGCTCATCAGTATAACTAACAATAAACTTAAATATAGAAAGAAATGGTCCATGAGGTGAATTTGTCAATGAAGCTTAAAAAATTTTGTGTATAGTGTTTACGAGAAGGAAGCTGGAAGGACTATCTCAATTTCTCTTCTTTAATGAAAGGCCTCAACAAGCAGAATGAGCCAGGTATTTCGGAGTTACTATTAACGACCGGTTAATTGGGAAAGAACATTTAACATTTAGATAATAAAGGCTAGTAGCACGCTACTTCCTGACCTGTAGAACGTCTTTTATAGCCAAGTAGGGACTGAATGCTGTAAGTGTTCTCCCCTCTCTTCTCGCGAGGTCTGCATATACCTTGTCAATTTAAACTTTTCTTACATTAAAATTAGTTATCATTTTTAATAATATTGAACAACGAACGTGTTTAAGATCGATTTTCAATTCAAGGATTCTGATAACGAAAAGTATAATTTACCATGCGTGATATATTTGAAAGAGTTTGCGACAGAGAAAGAAGGGATATTTTCCTTATTGGCTTAAAACAAGACTTATGTTGGACCACCTCTAGATATATTATACTAGAGTCCGAAAATAATCGAAAATAACGGACCACTTCTAGATATATCATACTATAGTCCGGAAATGATGAAAGGTACCGATAAAAGGCTCCCATGTTGTCAAATCGAGCTTGGAGTGCTAAATATCCATCTTTTAATCCTAACACTGTTTTCATCCTCGACGGGTCGAATTCCGATTGTATTTAATTAACATCCATAATTTTATAAATTTTCTTTACAGCCATATCTCCTCTTTTCATCTATAGTTTTATTTTCCCAGTTTTGTTTAAGTTTGTTTATCAGCTGATCTGTAATATCTGGATCTTGGTCACAGATCTGTTAGATAGCAGTAATGTTGTTTCTGGTCGTTGGTGTTGTGTCGAATTTTATTTCTCACAGTGATAATTAAATTTTTCAAAACAAACTGTGAAAAGCTTGGTATCTTAACAAAATTTCAGTGATAACTAATGAAATTGCTAAATACTACACGGGTTATATAAGAAAAATCACGTTGTCTAGGTATGTGATCGCAAAACAAAAAAGGAGGGGTATTGATAAGGCCTTATTTCCGCCCCAAAAATGACGAAAAAAAATGTCTACAATTTAATGTTTTCTTTATTTATCTTGAAAGTAGACTATATGTCTGACAAGAAAATATATGTATGTATGTATATATATATATATATATATATATATATATATATATATATATATATATATATATATATATATATATATATATATATATAAGAAAAAAAACTACAATTGGTATTACCTGTGGGACGCCAAACTTTGGTCTAACTGCGATTTTCGTTAAAAATAGCACATTTTCAATAACATTTCAATATTTTTTTATATAGAGCGCAGCGAAGAAGCAGTTTTTTTTATATTATTTTAATGTTCTCATGTTACTGTACAATTTATTTAAAAATTACGTTGCTTCCATTTTGCGCTCATAGGTAAACACAAATAAAATGATTTTACAATTAAAAAATTGATCATCATTTAAGTGTAAAATAGTATGCGTGTGTTTGACATTGTGTGTAAGTTTTAATCCCGAGTGTGAAGTTTGTTATCAGAGGGCCTGTAAAAACCGAAGGGCAACAAGTCACACGAGGAATAAATAAAAGAAGATACTTTAGTCCTATAGTATATATTTTTTTTGCAATTTCAGATAAAATTCTAAAAATTAAGAAAAATTATTTAAATTTCAGTTAAATTGTACGTAATAATACTATGTCCAGTATATTGGAATTATCTTTACCTACAAGTTTGAACTTGTTTATTATTTTAAATTACCTAGCAACGCTATTTAATTTAAGATATATCACTTTTTGTGTTACTTATTTGTTTTTACATACGCATTTGACATGGCCAAATAGATATCATTACTTTCGTAGTTTTTGTTGAACTAATTAGTCGGGTTTTGTGTTGTGAAAATCTATGAATACGTGAAGTATTTTATCTTTGATATTATTGAAAACTGCATAACTCTAATAATACAATATGCCAAAAACAATTATTTGTGATTGTTGCGATAAACGAACAGTTAGAAGTAATTTGAGAGCTGTTAAGAATCCGTATTTTATAGAATACTTGAAACGTATTAACAAAAATATGTACAGTGGTAACAAAATATGTACAAGTTGTTTTACTATTGCTTACAAATACTGTCGGAAAAAAGCCTTACGTCGAAGTAAAAATATTAATGTATCCTTGCGGTATCAGTCTATAGAGTCGCCACCAATCCCGTCAAGTCTCGAAATAGCAAATGGTAAACAAAAGCAAAAGCAAATGGTAATCAAAATATACGACTGAGTTTACCTCGTGTCACTCACGATCATAAACAATGTTTTATTTGCAAGAGAAGAGACAAATGCCTAATAACCGTACCGATGAAGGCAAGATGCCACTTTTACATTCAAAAAGGATTCCTTATTCCTCCAGGTGCCTGCTGTTGTAAAATTCATTTAAATGGGATTTTCAAGCCTGAAGACATTTCAAGTATAACTTCAAGTATTAATGACACTGTAATGAACACGAGTGACATAAAGCTATTACTAGAAGAGCTTCGTGCTTTTGCTTTAAAGACGGGACTAGATTTTGATACACCCGGTTTGTTAAATGGTGACGATTATTGGAGACTGACGGGATTAAGAATGAAGAATCTTAATGAGTTGTATACCGTAGTAAAAGACAAGATGCGAAACACACATATTCGGTCTGTTCGTACGTCGTTAGCAGTTTTTTTAATGAAACTTCGCACTGGTCTTTCATACAAGGTGCTATCAACATTGTTTTGTTTACCAAAGATTGCTTTAAGTAGATGTATTAGCACTGTAAGAGATATTATGATGTCAGAATTTGTCCCAAAATATCTTGGTGTAGATCATGTTAGTAGGGAAGATTTTATGAAGATGCACACACGACCTTCGGCAAAAAAACTCTTCTGTCCTGACCAAGAAAAAGTAATAATAGTTGCCGACGGGACGTACATCTATATAGAAAAAAGTGGTAATTACAGTTTTTAAAGGAGAACATATTCTGTACACAAAGGTCGTCCATTCGTCAAGCCTGTGATGATAGTTAGCACAACAGGTTACATATTAGAAGTATTAGGACCCTATTTCCCTGATGGTCGAAATAACGATGCTTCCATTTTAAAATCTCAATTGAATGATAGTTCTTCTGCCTTGCGATCATGGCTTCGTGAAGATAATATTATAATAGTAGACCGAGGATTTCGCGACTATCTTTCTTTATTAAAAGACATGCAGCTAGTGGCCAAAATGCCGAGCTTTTTAGGAAGTCGCCAACAACACACTGATGAGGAAGCAAATGAATCTCGTTTAGTTACTTCTGTAACATGAGTTGTTGAAGCTACAAATAGACTACTCAAAACATGGAAAGCTCTCGGGAATGTTATGGATAATTCTCTTATACCTCACAAAGATTACTATGTGAGAATAGTTGCTGCTTTATGCAATGCGTATAGACCGCCTCGTAAAAACATTGAGGAAGATGAAAGAATCATGGTACAGCGAATGATACAGCTTTCCCGTCAATCTAATAATTAAAGACTAAAGTTGAAGAAAAAGGATGGATCAAGAAACGTGTTATTTGGAAAGATATGTCTGCAGATGATCTTCAGGATTTTCCAAAGCTGACGTTTCAAGAGTTGTGTGACCTAACAATAGGAATTTATCAACTAAAAGAGGCAAAATCGTACACAAAAGAACACATAGATGATCAAGGCCTTTATAAAATATTTTTACATAAAGAATCTAGTGATATTTTAAGAATAAAAATCCAGTCTAGGCACACAGCTTCCAAAATATACTCCCTTTGGATAAAGTACAATCCCACCACTGTACTACCTTGACACTGTCAGTGCAAAGTAGGGGCAAGACTTGTTAGTCGTTGCGCTCATATTGCCTCCGTAATCTGATATTTAAGTTCTGACACATATGAAGATTATAGTACTCGAAGAGTCTCGTGCGACTACAACAAATTTTTAATGGATGCAGATGTTGAAGGATATTGGACTGACGAGAATGAAGACTAGATAAGGAGTGTAAAGTTTAAAAATGTTGAAACTTTTAAAATTATCCAAATAAAGTTGATTAATTTCATAATTTTGTTTTTTCATAAAACCTTCCTATAATAATGAGATTAACTGAAAAATAAATGATAAATGAGAATATTCTGGCATAATATTTATTCCATCTTACTATTTCCCTTCATGTAAACCTAATGCACATATAAGAATTCATGGAGGGGATGGGGCTAAAATAAGGCCTTATCGATACCAAGAAAATAACATAAGATGAAATCACTCATGCGAATATGAATTTTTAATTAGGTAGAAAATTTTTCAATTTGTACATGTAATGGGGAATTTGACTAATTTTGGGAAACTATTTTAAAATACACATATTTATGTATTATGCATGTATATAATTTTAATTTTTAAAAATAATGCCGAAAATCGTTAGAAAAAATTAATTTAATATTTGTTCTCAAAATTTGCGCGAAAACGTTCATTAGCTTCAATTACGTCACATTCTCTAGATAGAAACAGGTGTCATGTAACTAAGAAAAAAAACTGTTTATTTTTCTTATAACTAGGAAAAAAATTGTTGGTTTTAAAAAGATTAATTAAATTCAAATTAATTTCCATAGTTATGTTTGCTAACCGGTATTATAACCGGAAATATAACAGAAAACAACGTCACAGCCATTTCTGCTGATGTAATTTATAGCTGAAAAATATTAATTTTTTTTAAAATTAAATAATCATAGGTAGGATGAATTAACATAATAAATTGCTGTCTTTTATTATCAATCTTCATTAAAATTTGTTTTTATTGTTTTTCTTTGATACTGTCAAATACCCCATTAACATGTAAATACCACGTGATAAACTTGCAGAATACATACAACATTATTGATTCATACAGAGTCAATAGAAGTCGTAGTGTAGTAGCTACCATTGGGGCTTCATAAACTAAGGGACCCGAGATCAAGTTTTTCAATCGACCCCATTTAACTTAATTTAAACATTATTACTCAGAAATATTGGCAATATCTATAATGGACCAATTACCAATTACCCCTAAAATTTGGGCCGGGTCAACTGTCAAAATTAATTATATCACTTGCATAAAAAAAAACGCATACTCAGATGTCGCCATACCTATTTATAATTTTACAGTGAATAGTAGTTTTTTTTATTTAGGTTTAATTTTATTAATTTAGTCTATAATCGTTTTTTTTGTCAGTTTGATTCTATTTTAGTTTTATTCAGTATTATTAGTTTATTATATTAGTTTAGTTTTATAAAAAGATTACTTAATCCGGTTAGCTGAATTTTAATCTAATTTAGTGCATGTTTTTTTTAATATTTTATTAAGTAACGTAGTAATAGCCTGTAATTAAAAATCGAGATTGTTTTATTTTATTACTACATATCAACAATTATTTTTTCGTAAATAATGGACACTTCTGAAAGATGTAATTTTTACATTGTTTTGTAATCTAAAGAAAATGCAATATTGCGAAATATTGTTGAATTTTCACTTTGGAAAAATTCTAATCTGGTAGTATGTTAGCGTATACTTTTACATTACTCTTAGAAATAATAGGTATACGAAAAATTCTTATCAAAATATAGTTAGTTAAAATAGTTATTCGAGGTCAAAGACTACGAATATGCTTTTTTCCTAGTATCTCGTTTTTTATTGATTGTCCAATAATTAATATAACAAAATTTGTAAATTAACTAATTTTATACAAAAAGGTTCTTTGGACTATTTAAGTACGGGCCATAGTTTTAGCGATATTTATAAGATCAATTAGATCAACTTTATTCCGGTCTTTAGTTCGATGAGTAAAGAGGCCTCTTAGGGGGGAGGAATTATATGATCAAGTTATCCACCGTACGTGACCATAAGTGATCGTTCATCACTAGCAATAAATCTACATGTTTATCTTATTATTCACGTTATGCTGAATACATAGTACTTTTACAATCATAATCAAAATCCAGAATCGAAAGTGGCTATCGATGAAACGGTAATATCTATGTTAAAAGAAATGCGTTATGACACTGGATATGTTAAAACTGTGAATAGGAAAAGGCAAGTTACTGTAATACCAGAGAAAAGTGTTAGTGAAAACAGTGATTATGCAGATTCAGAAATATCGGATGTAAATAAATTAAAAAAATTATCAAGGTTTTACGGCTGAAGAAAGGTTAGATCGAAAATCAGAACAATAGTTCTTTCCAAATACCAGTATTTTCCAACCAAAACAAGAAATTAAAAACTGAAACTAGCAAAAACGATGATATTGGAAATTTAAATAAAGAAAATATTCCGTTGAATATGAATATCAGATAAATGTCTATAGTTTCTCCGCGCATAATTGTTGATAAAAACTTACAAGAAAAGTTACAAGAAGAATTAATTATTTATACTAATAATGATTTTAACGTATTACGAAATCTTGTACATTAAAAAATTACCCTGAAAATACCACATTATTCTCATTTAATACAAGCACAAGAGAGAGAAAATGAACAGAAAAGAAAATCTCCTACGCACAGTGATTTTAAGTAAAAATTATAATTTCATAAACAATAGTACACAAAGTTTGATCCCTCGTGCCTCGTGTTTGTTGTATGGTTGGTGTTAATTATATGACAAAATTGGACAGTGTCAACAGAAAAAAAATAATAATGGCACACCAGAACCATCATACTGGATACACAAGAACAGAAGACCGGATAATATTGATAATGCTATTATTGCTAGCATTCGAGAGCATTATCATAGTTATGAACGTATGTAATTATATTATTTTAGAAAAAGGGTAGATATTTTACTTTATAGTCCTTTTTATACATAAGTAATAGATGTAGTATCGAACATGGCATGCGTTTGTATTGAAATATTACTATGTTCTACCAACTAAAATTTTTCCATAAAAATATATGTTATAGAGTACTAGAGAGACTAGAGAGACAAATTATTGAACAAAAAATGGTGGGTGTGGCTAACGCCTAAGTGTCAAAAAAAAAATTTTCTTAAATTTAAAAATTTAAAAAAAAATTAGTATAATAAAGGAATATAACGTTAATTTTTTTTTCATTACTTCGTCTAAGGTGGGTACACAATATATATATTAAACTCAAATAAATCGGTTCAGTAATTTCGTCAGAAAAATTTTTTTTTGAAAGTATTATTTATTTATATATATATATATATATATATATATATATATATATATATATATATATATATATATATATATTCGGATTTAGTTAGTATCAAGGGGATGCCTTTTGGGAGTCTCGCGGGGCAAAATCTCCTCAAATAAACCTAGAGGGCTGAAATTTCGTATATGGGTTAAATTAATAGCCAGCCACTGCTTTTTGAAGGTTTTAGCTTTTAACTCTTACCCCCACGATTTTTACGCCAATATTCCCTTGATTTTTTTGCTTATTTTCTAACACCCCTAGAGACTCCCTGAGTAAACCTAGAAGGTTGAAATTATGTATCTGTATTCAGTTAATATCGAGGGTATGCTCTTTAGGGATTTCATATTACCTTGCCCCCCACTTTTCTCATTTTTATATCGGAATTCAATAGCATTGTAATTTAAAAAATGTTATTGATGTAATTTTTTATTTTATTTATAAAATAGAAATTTTGGATTTTTTTGGAAAGAAAAAATATTTTCATAAAGGCCTTCCAGTTTACTGTTTAAGGTCCTTTTATTTAATATTTATATAATATTTAAAAATAAAACACAAAGGCAATTGGCGGATAAGCATCGATAGGAATGGCGCTGCTAGTCCGAATTAACTTCGTGCTCTACACGTTAATTCAAAATTTCGCTAATAGATGGTGTGTAAGGTTTGATTATAGTAAAATTCATACATTTTATTCTAAAATAAAACAGGTTTAAGCTTATATAAATTAACTGCGTGTGTTGATTGACGTCACCATACTATTTTCAGTGGCGACGCGTGAAATTATTACCTGGGGAGACAGTCTTTTTTACCATATTTTTAAATAGACTTATTTTGTATCTATTTTTATTTCGAAATCTGTAGTCTTAAAAAATTTAAAATTTTAAAATAACTAGTTCTGAAATTAGTCCTTTAGATATACTGTAGTTTTTAAATTAGATTCATATTTTATTATTTCTAAAAAAAGGGAAAAAGTTAAAATTTTTAATGTAACAAACTTAAACAGACAGTAAAAAAACAAAAACAAATTGAAAATAAATACAAATTTTATTCAAAGGTTCCAGTATTTAGATAATAAACAACAAAATCTAAAATTAATTAAGAAATATTAAAAAACTGAACTGAACCTACTAGCAATTAACTTACAACAAATAAATTTTAATTTTACGTAGGTAACAATGGCATGTGTACGCAGAGTGTATACGTATTATACCAGTAACCAAAGCCATACGTATTATACTGGAGACTGGAGACAACCATCGTTGTGTCTACCTTAGTACCTTGGCACTGCATAGAAATAGATTTTGCATTATTGTTTCAGTTTTTTTTTTTGTTATTATTTAAAAAGTACTGAATATATTTTGATAATTTTTGTACTATTAAGAAGAATACTACATTTTACACATAGATAAGAAAAAATTATTCCAAAATCTTTGGAATAATTTTTCTGAGTATTAATGAGTTTCTGAGTATTAATGATGTAAAAAAAAATATTGGAGAATACTCTACATACGTGCAGACTGTGTGTGTGTGTGTGAATATCTGAATGGGTACTTGTCACACATACATGCAGAGCCAGGATAAACAAATTTAAAAATGTCTTTTGCGTTTAAATAGATTTGTAACGTGCTTGTAACTTATCTTGTGACCACAGAGGCTCATATCTTTCAGGTTATATGTATACATTATTGACATTATTGTATATGGGTGTAAAGTGTAAACGTGTATATATATATATATATATATATATATATATATATATATATATATATATATATATATATATATATATATATATATATATATATATATATATATATATATAAATATACATTATATATTCGTTTTATTTGAAAATGTGAATGTATTGAAAATGGTCAATATTATAAGGCTTACATAATTATTTTAAATTTTCTAAAAGATTTTAAATTTTATGAAATTTAATTTTTTTGGGGAGACACTGTCTCTCTTGTCTACTCCCACGCGTCGCCACTGACTATTTTTCTGCTCTAAAAGACCGTGACAGAATTTTTTTCAATCAACATTTGGTTCGAAACTTTAGTGAAAAACATTAAATCTTATTGTTGCAAATTTTTTTTTTTCAATTGTTGTGTTGAAAATTAATTATTGCGAACAATGGAATCTATCTCTGCTGGCGTTTTATTTGGAAACAAAGATTTAGTGCAAGAAATGGCGTCAAATTTCATGACGCAATTAAACAACCTTGGTTCTATCAAATAATGGATTAAACTTGCGGATTTGGAGATTGGAACAATATATAAAGTTATTGGAGTCAGTCAACTACCATCAAAGTTCGATTTATCGAAAATGAAGACAGTTTTGGAATTAGAAATTGGATACATTTCGTTACCAGCGAGATTCGACAATTTAAATGAGTAAATGCTGGCGTGGCTGCAGAACAATTCAAAACTGGATATTATAAATAATGGACCAATAGGACTAACACACAAACTGGAACTCAAAATGCCGGACTTTCTCAAAATCTTTGAGGATGCTGAATGGCGAATTTTCTAATTTGTTCTCTTCAAAAAGTATTATTTAATTGTACTATCTATAAATTTTAAAAATTTCAACATTGTACCTGGGTTCTACTTTTAAGGTCTTAACCATAAAAAAAAATTAGAGAAAGCCATTTGGTAGATTTAATGCAACTAAAATGTAGGAAAATTATCATAGATTCGGTATCTGCAGACCAGCAGCACGGTTTCATATTAAAACCAATATTTTTTTGCGGATTACTGGGTCCAGACAGAAAATATCACGAAATTGTTTAAAAATTGAAAAAATTAAAAGAAATTTAAATGTATATTGTATTTATTATAACAAAATCTCAACTGTAATCAGTTTTAGACATTTGGTCTTTATAATCAGGTAAAAATTTGTATATTTGTACAAAAATTAAAATTTGTCCCTTTCGTCACATTTTCACCTTTAGAACTTCGCATAAATCAAATTTTCTTCACCTTTATAAATATTTATTGAAAGAGCAGTATTACCTACTAAAATCCAAGTTTTACACAACATAAAATGAATTACAAAAAGAGTTCATACTTGCATTTTCGTTACATAATAGCAATTTTTATAACGGGGCGAGAACAAACTCATCGTTACGAAGGAGACATAAATGTGACGAAGTAGACATTTAACAATTAACGATCAATCTTACTTAAAAACTAATGTATCTCATCATTAACTACAGACAAACCTTGTTTATTACTAAAATCAATAATTAAAAATATATGAGTAAACTTGCCAAAAACCTACGTAAATGCGAACTGAACAAAGTAAATTTAGGAAAATAAATCACACTTCAAAAACTGATTTACTAAAAAAATACAAAACTCGTATGTCTTTTTTAATAATCAGAGGTTTTTTTAAATATTCGTAACATATAATTTAAGTGCACAAAGGGCACTTCATTTTGATTAAGACGAAATAAGGTCTTTGTGTGACGAAGGATACAATTTTCCAACAAAATCGTTACTAATCGTTACTAACAGCGATCATTTAGATCGAAAATTTTAGTTTATCGTAAAGCTTACATTATTACAAATAATATTTACGTTAAAACAATTTGAAATTCGTTAAATACATACAAGGATACACTCAATAAACACACGCTGCCGGTCTTTTTGCTTGATGTGAAAAAAATGACAAGCTGTCAGTATCAATCACTTGATTTGACTTTCACTTTATGGTCTATGGTCTTTGGCGTTTCGTTTCACCAAAAAGCATGACCCTTTTACCTATTATTTTTTAAACTTATAGCAATATTTGGCAGTTGTGACGAAGCATACTAAAATTTTCGCGACAATTTTTCATCACGCCAAAAAAAAAAAAAAAATTCTGCAGATAAATAAAATTTAACTTTCTAGTTACCATGCGTAACAATTTAACTTTCACTTTTATTTATAAAATTGTGTGGTTTCAGTAAACTTATTTTTAAAAAACGTTATAGTTCCAAGCAATACGTAATAGGGATATAAGTTTTAAAACTGCAGTAAAAGTTTGACACCATTTTTATAACAAAAAATTAAATCAAAAATTAAAGTAAATGTAGGTATGTCATCTAAATAGGAGTTATTAACTTTATTTAAATAAAATAAAGGACAGTATCTTCATTTTGTATATAGTTTTAACCTTCCTTATTGTGGAGGCAACTTTAATTTTTTGAAGGACCTAAAAAGTAGAATCATCCACCTATTTTTACATATATTTAATAAATAAGTACATATTTACATAATAATTCTCGTATAATATACTTATGTTATCGTTGCAGTCTCTGGAATGCGGTGATTGTGACGTATCAACAATACCTGTTTGAACATGTTACTTTATGTGCTAATACAGTAAAACCTATCTCGATGTTTAAAACAAAAAATTCTGGCAATTTTGCCAGAATAAAAAAGTTTTTCCAGCAACTAATTAGGATTTAAAATCGTGATAATAATTGTAAGGTTGAAAATAATGTACACGACGTCTTATGACGTCAATGTCTGCCATGATGTTAACTAAATATATTTATGATTTAAAAATTTGAAATTAAAGGAGTTAAAAGCAGCAATGCAGTTTTAGTAATTGTAAGGTTGACAATAATGTACACGACGTCTTATGACGTCAATGTACACCACTAACAAGGAAATGCACCCAGAGTGAAATTCGGGATTTTGATGAAACTTCGCTGGTGTGTAGAAGAGGCAAAAATAAGAGGCCCGTATTTTTTTTTTATCGGCCATCTTCCACATTTAGAGGGTGAAACCAGCCCTTAAAGTTGGGGGTTAAAATCGTATTTCTTAAGATATCTCGAAAACTATAAGAGATAGAGGAAAACTTTAAGTTGACGAAATGTTACTCTTTGAAAGATCTATTCACTTGTATAGGTTAAACCAGGCCCTAGTTAATAAGAGGGGCTGGAGGGGTGAAAATGCGGGTAAATTTTCTTGTACAGCCTGAATGGTTCAATGTATCAAATTTTTGCCATCATAAATAGAAAGAGCACTAAAAAATAGGGAATTCGTGTTTTTGCGTTTTTTCGAAACATGTGTCGTACCCAAGCTATATAAGGAAGAAAAAAATAGGGTAGATTATATTGGATTCTTATTGAATTCAAATACGTTTTATATTTTTTAATTTTTATGTTGATTTTCATCATGAAAATGTAAATTTTTACTTTTCGATAGTGATTCATATAGTTGTCAGCACTAACTTAATTGGTAATTTAGCCATGTGTACATTTCGTTACTCATATTCGATATTTTTTATACCTACTTCTGCGAAAGTTAAAGGTCTCTGGTGTGCTTGTGTTAATAAATGCTCGACAAGAAGCAATAATCTCTTTCGCCCACTGTTCAGGTGCTTTGTAATAAATTTTGCGATTTGGGAAATGGGGTTGAAACCTATAAAACATAAAAAGAATAAGAAAAATAGTTTGAATGTTCAGAAAGAAATAAACCGCCTATATTTGGTTAAAAACGAATTTGTAAGAAGATAAAGGCAGTTGTTGAACGGAAGATTATTGCTTCTTGTTGAACATTCATTAACACTGGGAAACCAGAGAATTTTGGTAGAAAAAGGTATAAGAAATGTCGAATATTTGTAACCAAATATACAAATGGTTAAATTACCAATTAAGTAAGTACTGAAAAATACATGAATCATTATCGGAAAGTAAAAAATTTACATTTTCATGATGAAAAAAAACATAAAAATAAAAAAATTTAGAACGTATTTGCAATCAATAATAATGCAATATAATCTACCCTATTTTTTTCTTCCTTATATGGTTTGGATACCTCATATATTTCGGAAAAACGCAAAAATACGTATCCCTTAATTTTTGGTGCTATTTCTATTTATGATGCCAAAAATTTGATACACTGAAACATTCAGGCTGTACAAAAAAATTTACCCTCATTTTTACCCCTCCAGCCCCTCTTGTGAACCCGGCTTAACCTATACAGGTAAGTAGGTCTTTCAAGAAGTAACATTTCGTCAATTTGAAGTTTTCCTCTATCTCTTATAGTTTTCGAGAAATTTTAAGAAATACGATTTTAACCCCCAAATTTAGGGGGTGGTTTCACCCGCTAAACGTGGAAAATGGCCGATAAAAAAAATACGGGTCTCTTATTTTTGCCTATTCTACACACCAGCGAAGTTTCATCAAAATCCCGAATTTCACTCTGGCTGCATCTCCTTGTAAATATGTTTAGGGAATTCTTACATTATGGTCAAAATGAATATTGGTAGCTGATACTATCGGATGATAATGAACATATTGATCGAAACATCTCACAAAATTTTTTCAAAAAGTGTTATTTTTCTTGCAAAATGACATGTTGTTACAAATTTGACAAAATACAGGATTTTGGTAGCATCGAAAAAGTTGCCAACAATTGTAAGGTTGACAATAATTTGCTTGACGTCTTATGACGTCAATGTACATCACTAAATATGTTTAAGAAATTCTTACATTATGGCTAAAATGCATATTGGTAGCTGATACTATCGGATGATAATGAACATATTGATCGAAATATGTCACAATCTTTTTAACCCTAGAATCATACGTTGGTCTACGAGAAACGTTAATCATACATCGACGTCGTTTTGACGGATGGACTTTTTACGGAGAGTTTTAGAGTTTATTTGCAAAAAACATTTTTTTTACATAACAATACTACAAAAGCGAACAAAATATTTAAAAAAATTGGATTTGGAAAAATTTCTTAATGTAAATATTTATTAATTTTTTTAACCTTTTTATCAAAGCATATTTTCATTATAAAAATTAAAAAATAGATAAATACATCAATTGTAATAATTAATTTATGAACTATTATGAGTCAGTGGACATGTGTGACTTTACAGAATGTGAAATTTCTCAGTCGTAAATATTCCTATAGATATGTAGTTATTTCTCCATTAGGCACATTTGTAAATTTTCTAAAATTTGTTAGTAATTTTTCGAATAAGATCTCAAAAAATAATAAAAATTAAAATATTATCCACAAAATAAATTGTTAATCTTTTATTAAGTCATTCTAAATGCATTCTTTAGTTTTCGATTCAATATATTAAAACTTCAGTATTATGTCGTCTCTATAAGTCAAACAGCTGTAATCATCTTTCACATTATCATAATCATTGAATAAATTAATTATAACATCCATATCTTTAATAAATTTTCAAAAAAATTAGGAAAACTTTTATATGTAGTGTACAAAATCTTCAAAAAAAACATACGTTAATCATACATCGACGTCCTTTTGACGGACACTATTTCAATACAAACAAAATGACAATGACTATAAACAAAATAAATATATGTGGTGTGTTATAATAACAAATAAATTAGATAACAGAAATCTCACAGCAAACAAGTAACAAGTCGTAGTATTGGAGCAGGTAGAGAAGTTCGTACGTCGTTTTGACGTGTACGTATGATTCTAGGGTTAAAAAAGTGTTAGTTTTTTCGCAAAATGGAATGCTTTATTTATTAATAGTAAAATTGTGTGCCAGTAATAATTGTATGTTTATATTCGGGAAAATTTTCGCTAAACGACGAGTCATATATGAGTTCAGATTGTTTGATATTATTAATTTTTAATACGGAATATTAAATTCGCTTATACATATTCTACAAAAGTTTTATCCTAAATTGTGGATATTTTCGACAAACTCATTCGTTCTGTTTAAAGTTATATGACAGCAATTTTAAATGTATAAATAGACAAGACTAATCACGTTTACGATTATTATGTTTTATGATTTTGCGAGTACTGTGTTTCAAACGTTACAAAGTGAATTTGTGAATTTCTGATTATCTTTTTTTAAGTTTTTCTATTTAATTTCATCTTAAAAGTAATTTATTTAAATATCATCATAAAAGTTATTTTTCTATTTTAATTGTTTTAATAACTTATAAAGTTTAATTGATCGTTTTTTAAGTTAATCGAGTAGTTAAGTTAATTTTATTTAGTTATTAAAACTACAGTGTACTGAAATCAGTTTGTGTATTTTTGCGTGATTTTTTTGTCTGTTTTTGTTTTATTTTGAAAAATCGGTAAGTTGAAAAAATATTTAATTCGTTTTAGTATTAATTTTAACATTTACTAGAAATTTTTGAGAATGGTTAAACTAATTTTAGCAATTTTTTTTCCAACGTTTAATTTTAATTATTAACTTTGAAAATATAATTTTGTTTAAGCAATTCTAATAGTAAAAATTTTTCGTTTTAGTTATTTTGCCTTCTATAAAATTTCCTTTAATTTTTAAAGCGTAATCTTGATTAAATAATTTCGTATTAGTAACTTTCAAAATATAATTTTTCTTTGCAATTTTATAAGTTTATTTAGTCATGTTTTGAAAGTGATCTGGAGCGGCATTTGGCTAATCGACACAGTTAATCTTCAACTAGCGTCGGATCTGATCATGAACAGCCCTCAACAGCCCTATTTCGAGAAAACGCACAATTGGTGAACAAAATGGTGGTCCATACAAAAAATTAAAGGTAAATCGGGAAACAAGACGTTGCGAAGTATGCGATGTGGATATACCAATTTCTTCTTTCAATGGACATTTACGTAGTGCAGCCCATAAGAATTATGTTGTGGAAACGGTAATGTTAATGTGGAAACGATTAACAGCGCGTTCAAAAACAGAATAATCCGCTACCGGGTGAAGAGTTCCGAATACTTCCAGTCCATTGAGGAATTTTTACAAGAAATTAAGGAAAATGTACTTCAACTGCTGCATATGGAACAGGTGAAACATACCTTATTAAAAGCAAATTTTGAATTATTCGGGCTGCACATAAAATTCGAGAAGGACGATAATTTATTAATGGATTTAAAGTCGTTCAACACGAAAAATGTTCCTATTTCCGAATCCACCAATATGGAGGAAATTTACGAAGATGTGGTGTCGACTGTAGTACGCAAGAGCGAAGAATTTCAGGAACGAGACAGTAGCTGTACATGGAAGTCTGCTATTTAGACGTTAAATAATAATCCGCTTCGAACTTCATCGTATATCGAGCTTCCAGCATGGATCAAACGAAAAGGGGCGGTCGTTAATATTCAAAATGAAGACCAAGCGTGTTTTTCATGCGCAATATTATCGGGTTTACATCCGGCTGAACGCAATCCGCATAGAGTCGCATCATAGCCCAATTATTCTACAATTTTAAATTTCGACGATATGGAGCTTCCTGTAAAAATTAATGATATAAAGTTATTGGAATCTCTCAACAACATCAGCGTCAATGCTTATGGACTGGAAGGAAAGAGTGCAGGACCGCTGCACTATACGAAAAACAAAAGGAACACTCATATTAACCTGCTGTACATTGAAATAGTGAAACCAGTCACTACTACTGGAAAAATGATTTGAGTCGACTTGTTGGGCGTCAACTTTCTAGGCACAATGGTGTTAAGTGGTTATGCAACGGATGTTTACAATTCTTTCGAACTCAAGCGGCATTAGACGAACATTCTAGAGAAGTACGCACTATAATACGATCTATGCGAACTTCGAGTCAATACTAAAACCATGCGACACATGCGCCTCGAATCCCGATGGATAGTTTACGAACACCACGCATATCCACGAACCATTCAGCTTCGCATATTACACCAAGTATTCGTATGATGAGTCATTAAATAAATTTGAAACATACCGTGGACCGAACTGTGTTAAGTTTTTATGGAAAAAATAGAAGAGGATGTCCGACGACTGCATAAAATTTTACAGAAGGAAATCAAAATGAACCATTAACAGCGCTGGATTATTTAGCATTTGGATTGGTCGAAGAATGTTCCATATGCGACAATAAATTAGGCAATGATCGTGTGCGGGATCATGACCATTCAACTGGAGAATTTCGAGGTGCCGCACATTACCAGTGTAATTGCCTTTAGGGCGATTCTACCGTCACGGGTGGGACACTTGTACTTCAATTTTCAGTATGTGTGACTAATTTATGAAAACTGTGTCAATGATATCATATTGGTTTATATAGAAAACAACAAATTAATTGATATACTTTTATATTTATAGCGGAGACGGGAATAACACCATATAAAATTAAATCAAAAAGATAGTAAATTTTTGCCACGGGTGGGACATAAAATAGACTTTCTTGGTGCACATGAATCATATTCATTAAAACTCTGCTCTTTGATCAAACTTTTTAATGCAAATTACAATTATTGTTTGAGACAATAAACTGAACGTAACATTTGAAAAAAAAAATGATCTATTATTAAGACATTTTTTTACAAAAATTAAATAAACTGTGTCACGGGTGGGACACGTACAATTTATTAGTCAAAAAAGCGGCTTATAAGTTTTTTTTTGTTAATATGGATGCTAAAGTTTCACTATCAGAGGCACTCCAGCTGCTTGAGTCTGTATCAGAGTATATATTTGAAACACTGAGCTTGAAAGCTTTGCATCTTTTTAGATCCGAATCAGCAGTAATGCCCACTAATAAGTCTTCTTGGTTATAACCTTTGAAAAAGTGGAGTGACTGTATTTTATCAATACCAGTTGCCAGTTTCCATCTACTATCTAGGATTTTTCTGTTAGCCTCAGTTTCTTCTTCTGACAGATGTAAGATGTTGATGTTTTTAACGGTCTTACTTGCTGCCATCATAAAATCTTCAGCGTTGTTGATTTCAACTTTTCGCTGTTTAACTTGGCTCCACACAGCTCTTTTCACTATTACACCTACTCCATCCACGGCTCCTTTGCCATGAGATGTAGCAAAAAAGTACCAGCATCCTATAATACCAAAATCGTTGGCATGTGACACAGATTTGATAGAGTGTATCTATTTTTAAATTGTGATGCTGCACCATCTGAAAATATTTTGATAATCTCCAAATCTTCAATCTTATCTTTTAGGTAAGTCATTATTTTTTTCAAACATGCAAAAACTGCATGCTTGTCGTGACGTAGCACATCACTTATGAGAGCAAAAGAGTATTTTCTATCATTTGGCAACCAAGCACATGCAGTAAAAACAGTTATTTGCTTGTGACTCCAGTGAGCAGACTGGATTTCGTCTTGAATAATTGTTGCATAGTTTTCTGGGAAATCTGTTTGTAAAACCGCTTCATTTGGTTGCATATTATATTTCGCTTCGTTAAAGGCCTGTGATTGCACTCTTTTGATGTAAACGTGTTGCTTAAAACGATCAAGCTGATAATTTAATTCAAGGATAGCCTCTTCAATGGACCTTCCCACAGTTACGACCTTAGGTCGCCCTTCAATTTCAATCCATTTTTTCCATTCAATAGATTGAAACAAGTCCTCATTATTATCTAGAAGAGACCGTAAATCATAGCCCTTACAATGAGTACAACGACCAAGCATGCATTCTTCTCTTTTTAAATTGCAGCAAATTTTTTCCAGCAGTACACCACTTATGGAAGGAAACCCTGTAATTTTTTTAGCTATAGATTCTACTAGAAAATTAAAATTCGCATGGTATTTACAAACACAAACATTGTGCGGCATCTCACTAGTCAGAAAGACATGGGCTGGGCGAAACTGATAAAACTTGGCTATTTTTATTTTGATGTCAGGATATTCAAGTATAAATAAAGAATAAGCCTCTCTCACTGTCATATTCATATGCCGCTTTTGGCATAAAACTCTGTCGCCAGATTTTGGGTGCTTTACAGATTTCACATCTTTAATTGCTGGAGCCTGTCGACTGATGTCATCACGTTGATAAAACTCTGTAACTAAACCTTTATGATCATCAGATAAGGCATGTTTAACGTTACTTTTGCTGGAAGGCTTGTTTAAAAAAGAAACATCGCCTAAATCAAGGACAAGTTTGCGTATTACTGCTATTTTCTTGGTTGGGCTAGAAGGCAGTGTTCTACTAACTTTACTTACAGCCTTTCCCAACGTCTGCTTACAAGAGTATGATCCCAATGACGAAGACGATTGTTCGCCAATATCTGCCCGTTTTAAAAGTTTCATCTTTTCCCTATACTTTCTCTTTCTTTCAGTTTCCTTAGCCCTTCTTTTATTTTTTAGTCGTGCTGAAGAATCCTCTTTTTTCTTGGTGTTCTCCCTTCTTTTCTTGTCTCGCTCCTTTTCTCTAAATAAATGAATTTGGTACTTTTCAGGACTATTCTTAAGTCTCTCTCTATACTTCTTCATTCTTTGAGCAGACGTTGTTTTACTCATTGCCCTAAAACGCAAAAATAATTCTAAATTATCAGTAAAATGCTAAAATGTAAGCTTTTTCTATATAAGAGACATTAATAACACGTGAAATAGTAACCAGAAAAGTATAAATACGTTCTTAAATCATTGACAATGCATAAGTAAGCCCACCATATACAACCGTCCCACCCGTGACGAAACAATTGTCACGGGTGGGACCAAATTCAACAGCTGATAGTTTTCAATTTATTTGATAGAAGAAAGATATCAGTATACTGAAGGTTTTATTTTGTTACACTAGAAGTAATTAATAAATTTGAAAAATAACCTCAAAGTCAGTTATTGAAAAACAAAACTTTCGTGTATTTTCGCAACGGGTGGGACAACTTAATCACTGATTACTTTATTTTTATTTCACAACAAAATTACTTACGTTTATTAGAATCCGCTAACACGTATTAATTAGTAATCCAATCAAAGTAATTTTAAGAACAATGACAGTTGCAAGCTTAAACCAGAACTGACGCCACAGTGTTGCCAACTTGAAACAAATTTTCCCATATTTACGTAAGGTTCGTTAATCAATGTTTGCAACTCAATAAAAAATAAAAAAAATATACTAATTATTGTTATGGAATCGTGAAATTCGAAGTATTTTGTATCGATACATATAATAGTTGATAGCTCATGAAAAACTTAAAAAAAACTTCAAGGTTTACTTTTCCGTGGAATCCCCCTTTACAGACTACCGAAATTCATTCCTTAGTAAGGTTCGTTAATCGATGTTTGTAACTCAATAAAAAATAAAAAAATATAAATATACTAATTATTGTTATGGAATCGTGAAATTCGAAGTATTTTGTATCGATACATATAATAGTTGATAGCTCATGAAAAACTTAAAAAAAAACTTCAAGGTTTACTTTTCCGTGGAATCCCCCTTTACAGACTACCGAAATTCATTCCTATTGTTTTTCACAATTTATCCGCATATGATGCGCACTTTATCGTTCGTGAATTTGGAGTCTCCAAGGAACAAGTCGATATTATACCTAATAATAAAGAATGCTACATTTCTTTCACAAAGTATCTACCAGTCGATACCAATCAAAATCTAGAAGATGATGATGATGATAATGAAGAAGATGAATCTGATAATAAATTTAAAATTAAAAATATCCAATTGCGTTTTGTCGATTCGTTCCGTTTTATGGCGAGCAGTTTAGATAAACTTGCTGATAATTTAAAATCGGAGCAGTTCGTTGAAGTCGAATTACACTGGTAATGTATTTTCTATTTTATAATAATTTCCGATATTATAGTTACAGTAATTACCACAAGAGCGTGGCGTGAATATCTTAGATAATGTAACTCGAGGAAAGAAAAGAATAATGTGAAATAAAACGAATATAAATGGGGAAGGATACATTGTATTTAATACACAGTTCAGTCACCATTATTATCAAGTATAGCTTGACACCGATGAGGCATGCTTGTTACAAGATTTTCGGCATATGATTGAGGAAGTCCTCGAGTTACATTATCTAAGATATTCACGCCACGTTCTTGTGGTAATTACTGTATATATTGTTGCTTCCAATCTTGTAACTCCGTGTTCCTTAGCCAAAACAAATGAAAATGTTTCGTTTAGTTGCATATCTGGACAACTGATAAAGTAAATAATATAATTACCAATTTGTTTATTGACTCCTGGGCTTGTTATTTGGAAGACAAATTTGTTGTATATTTTAATTCTAGTATTCGAATTTAATCATGTTAAGCAATCAATTCCAACTGTTTTATCATTATCCACAATTATATTGCTATTCTCTTTGTACTCTCCTTGGTAACAGAAGTTACAATTATTCGTTAAAAATTGACACATTTCTATCTTGTTAAATATCCCCGAAAAATCTGTTATGTCCAAATCTAAAAGATAGTAGTCGTCCACTTTAAGTTGATTTAAAATGTTTGGCACTTCTTCCAGCAGAGCCTCCACCTTAACGTCTGCTAGTTCCACTTTATACGGAATACATATTGGATTTATATATTTTTTAATAATATTTTCCATTTCTTTCTTTCCACTAATTTCTTTAACTCCTTTTGCCATTTTATTCTCACTTTGCAAAAGAAAAGGCAGTTTGGCTCTTACTCCATGTCTTGTAGAAATAAATTTAGAAAATTTTCATCGTAATTAACTATTAAAAGCCTCACATATTTCTTTTTTCACAATAAAACTGTTTTCCTTCAACACTCGTTCTTCACAATTCCGAACATCACTTATTTTCACAAGCATTATATTGTCACAAAAAGGTTCTGTAATTGGTGTTAGTAGTTTTAAATTTCTGTTTGACAGCAACTCTTCTCCTTCTGTATAATTTATATTCCCAACATCGGTAATCAGATTGTTGTTATCCAAATTTTCCAACAATAACCATAATCCAAACCTCTCGTCAGTTGGTTTTAATTTATTTCGGAACAACTGAGAAATATACATTTTGGAGGAGCTCATCTTCACTTTTTCAGTTACTTTTAGTAACTAAATAAAAGCACTAAAATTTTTACTTAATATATTTACAATAGTCAAAGCTGAATATTAGCGACAAAAAACGAAAACAGTCGAAGTAAAACTAGCGACCTTGAAAAGGTAGCCGAAACGTAGTAGCTGAAAGCAAGGCGACCCCCTTTTCTTACCTATATGAAACTTGGAATTTACCGAGTTCAAAGATAGCTGCGCCATCTATTAGCGAAATTTTGAGATCTTAGGTTAAGCTAAGTTCGCTTAGGTTTCGTTAGGTTAGACCAAATTTCGTTAGGTGCCGTTAGGTTACATCGAGTTTAGTCGGGTTCGATTAGGTTACATCAAGTTTCGTCGGCTCCCGTTAGGTTGGATACGAGATCACACATAGGTACCTACCTCCTGCCCAGGTCACTCAAAAAATTGGCAGGAGGGAAGGAGGTTTTGACTCTCTCCAAAACTTACTAAGGTAAAAGACCCGGTAATTGACCCTGGCCCAGTTTCTGAACTTTTCAACTTTGTTATAAATTAATAAAAAAACTATATTTTAAATAAGAAAAAAAATAAATTCTTAATTTAAAGTAATCTATTCTGTGTCTAATGAACAGCAATTTAAAAAGTTTAGAATATATTAACTAAATAAAAAAAAATTTTTAAGTTTAAAATGTGTGTAAAAACTATTTTTTTGGTAGTTTCCTAACAGTTTATGTTACAAAGTACTCATTTTGATCTGTGCAATATTCATCATGTAAGTATGAAAACTTAATTAAAAATATATGAGCAGGTTAATATTTGTTTAAAATTTATTTTAAAATATTTATAAAATACCTTAGAATGATTTTTATTATTGAAATATGAGGGTCAATTACTAGGCTCACTTCTAAAGTGGTATGGCCCAATTAAATTCTAACCAGTTTTTGTTAGTTATTTTGTTATTTATAGTTATCTTCGATTAGTTTTTGTTATTTTTCATAACGTATATAACATTAAAAAACATTCATTTTTATCAATAAAAAATTATTTATAAATTAAATTTTAAAAAACTGTATTTTTAAATTTAAGTATCAGAAACTAGGCCACTGTCAGGGTCCAAAACTGTCACATGAGAAATTTTGAAGGTCAGAAACTGGGTCCTTTTTGTCAATTTTTAAAACATTAATTTAAATTATTAATTCAATTCAAATAATTATTTTACTTGTATGACTTTATTTTGAAAGCCATAAACTAGTTGATAAAATTATTAATTGTCTCTAGTTTAAACTTATATTTATTACTGTCGTTTAACCTCAGCCGTCACTCTTAAAAGGTCAGAAACTAGGCCCGTTACCTTACTTAAATGTAATAAATATTACAATTTAAAAAATATTATTAATATCAAATTTTATTTATAAAATAAGAATTTTGGTTCTTTGGAAAAAAAATATCTTCATAAAGGCCTTGCAGTTCACTATTTAAGATCCTTTTTTAATATTTAAAAATAAAACGCAATGGCTATTGGCGAATAAGCACGGATAGGAATGCCCTCGTACGAATTGTGTTGGCTTTTTCCTGCTAACTGCTATCGACATAAAATTGAAATTTACTGAGATTCAGCCCTTAAACCCTTTTTGCTAAAGCTCCGATCAGCCAGACACTTATCATCAGATTTGAAAACACCAAAATGATAATCCGCCTGTACCCTTTCAACCACATTTAGATATCTTGAACATACTGAAGGTGTAGCGAAAAATTCGATTTCCGTGATGGGGCTCCACTGCTCACGGTGTTTTTCTGTAAAATACCACTCACTCACCTATCACGAAATCTCCGGAGCTATAATACATACAAACATAAAATTTGGTACGTAGGTTTCTGTTGGGTCATAGAGGCCAAGAAGGGGTTTTGAAAAATTTTTAGTCTAACCGTAGAAATTTATGAAAAACCGTAAAATATCAATTTTTATTACGGTATACAGCAATTTATGGACAATTTATCAAAAAATCATGCAAATTTGTTAGTTACCAAGTATTTGGAAATAAATAATTTTTGTAATTTTAAAAATTAAATAGCTATGGTTCCTATTTATTTCTTACCGACATTTCTCACTTGAATATTTTTTTTTTTTTTTTTGAATTTACTGGAACTTAATTAATTATTTTCTGTTATCGGTTCCGTAAATTATTAATCCTATTTACTGTTACTAATACAAAAGAAACAAAGTCAGTGTACGTTTGAGGCTTACTATTTTTATATTACTACAAAAAATGTATTATACAATTTTTTATAATATATAACAGACAATTAGAACAGCTTTAAGCGAAATAATATGATGAAGATATAATTGCATTAAAATTTGATCCACTGAAAATACACTGAAAAAGCAGTTATAAAACAAGAAAGAAAATTAAATAGCAGTAGAACTGGAGTTAATAGTATAGTTCTGGAGTAATTTTATATTTAAATAAAAATGAAATATGGACTGTCTTTATACGTTCCCAATTGTTTCAAGAAAACGGTAGTAGATATCAAAAAAAATGATGAAAAAAAACTATAGGTAAAATTGGCATACGAATCGAAAGAAAAATGTTAGAGTTAAGTGTAAGTTATCCCCCAGGACCGTAGGGCCGCATAATGATACGTCAAGTAAACGACTGGACGTATCATTACCAAGTTTTTCGTAAATACTATTGAGATCCTGAAAAAATAAACGTTTGCCCAAATAGTAGTGAGATTCTGATAAAAATTAACGTGAGGTAAAAATTTCCCTCTAGGATTCTGGAGATTCAAAAAAAAAAAAAAAAAAAAAAAAAAAAAAACAAAATAAACGACTGGACAGATCTTAACCTTTGCTCAAATATTATTGGGAATCCTAAACAAATTAACACGATGGTCTTTATGCAATATTTTGATTTTACATCATTTAACAATCCTTTTAGTTTAACAAAAACATCTAGCTAGTGGGTGTAACCTTTCGTGCAAATCAACACATGTTTCTATCTTGACAATTTAATACAGACCGATACCTGTATATTTTATTCTTTATTCCTTGTAATTATCGTTCACCGTTGTTTCACGTGTCTGGTTTTCCCCAACGTACTCTAGTCATTTTATGGATATTACACCTAATCGGTTTAAAATAATATTCGTTGTAAGTACCTTTGCAAATAATACAAAAATTTTAGTTTTATCAAAATTGGTCAACTTGGGAGTTCCCCTTACATCTGTTTTGATGTGATTATATCTGCCTCTATCTCTAACATCCCCCACCAATACATTGTTTACTTCAATTTATATTATAAATAGTTTTCGCCTAAAAGAACAATTTTAGTTATGTTTTTCACCTGACGATTGTGTAAAAGCCGAAATTCGACTCGTGTTTTTTCTACGATTTTGTTATGAAAAGTAACAAAGCAACGATCCCATGTCTTAAATTAACACGAGTTTGGAAATATTCTCCAGAGTCCTGGGAGCTCGAGATGTTTCGCAAATTAAAGTACTCTTTAAAGTTATTGATGTGACTATCTGAAAGTATGTAAATTAGCTATATTTATATTTCAATAGATACACTATTGAAATATGAATATAGCAGAGAATTTCAGTATATTTGATTTAAAAAGAAGATGAGGTCGAAATTGATTCGCATAACTAATCGAATAGAACTCTAATTAAATAGCTGGACAGACCTCGACAAAATTTTATCAAAATAAGTTATATTATCGAAATATGAATAAGATTATTTTAAAGTCGTTGGACGTGCCAAGCGATGCACTATAAGGAACTGATTTTGTATAAAATTTCAGAACATCAAATTTAAATAGATGTATGGTCAGAATTGTCCATCAGTGACACCAAATAGATTTCAAATTAAAAAGCTGAAGAAATTTTGACAAGATTTTGTTTAAATATTGTTGAAATCTCTGAAAAAAATGAAAGTGAAGTAAAATTGTCCCCTAGGGTCTTGGTACCCCAAGAAGGACCTAAAATAGAAATACTTCTAAAACTACTGACACTGATGGTTACTTTAGGGTCATTTGACGAGCGGTTCTAGACACAATAAATAATATAACAAAATAAGAATATTTTTTAATGATTTGAATTTGGCAATGCTTTTTAGTACCTTTTAAGAGCATATATAAATTATTATTTTTAGGTTAGGTATTTTATTTCCATTAAATAATCATATTTCTTTATAGTGTGTGCTTGTGCGATTCATCTGCAAACTTCGGTTTCAGAAAATTAACTTTTTATTCGGTTTAAAATACATTTTTAAAAATTTTGGTCTGATTTTATATGATATTATTGTTTTAAGAAAATATCTAGACGGTATGTATTGAAGAATTTTTTTTATTTCTTAAAAATTATAAAAAATAATACTGGTATTTACAAGTACCGCCAGTACTCAAGCATATATAAAACATATAATGTATTTTTACATTTTTTATAAAAACAGAATGCCCCTCTTAGCGAAAAAATTATCCGAAAGTAAAATTATACAAATTTTAGAAGAGGATATTCCATTAGATTATGCTTCAAGTACTGACGAGTCAGATATATCAGACAAGGAAGGAAATAATTTTAACGACATATTTGAAATGGAAATAAGAAAAATTTTTGATACTATCGATGTTAGTATACATATTGATGCGGAAGATACAAATGATCCTAATAATCAAGAACCAGAAATTGTAAGCGACGAAAATAATCAAAATCAAAACAATGTACTTTATAACACTAATCGAATATGGAGAAACCAACGCGCAGAAACAAAAATTCCTGAATATAAATTTCATGAAGGTGTGATATTTGAGCATGTAGCTGATTGCAATACTCCAACCGATTTTTTCGTATAAATACTTGGTCCTTTAGTAGATCACTTGGTATTCCAATCGAATTTGTACGCTGTACGAAAAACAAAAAAATAAAAATTGATAAAAATGAATTACTTTCGTTTTTTGGAATCAATTTTTTCATGGGCTACAATCGATTGCCAAGTTATAAGCATTACTGGTCTTACGATAATGAGATAGGCGAAGATATAATGAAGAGAACCATGACATGGCATAGATTTAAGCAAATTTTGTCAAATCAACATGTAAATGATAATAGTTTGTTGACAACTACCAATCCTGATAAATTATACAAGATTTTAATAAATGTTTCAATAAATGTTAAATATTTTAAAAAAAATATTTTTTTTTTTTATTTCTACATACCCTCTAGATCTCTAACAGTACTTTAAAGTACCACTGTAATTTTATATAATAAATTTTAAAAAATTCTCAATATTTTAACAAAACGTTTCTAATAAACATCTATAAAAAGCATATCATTAGCAATTTTTTATGTTTTTTTAAAAAAAAAGAACTCTGGTATTACAAAGGGTAAAAAATGGTACTTTTGAGTACCGTCAGCACAAAATGGGTTAAATTACGTTACCTAGGTAAATGATCGCAAAACAAAGAATTGTATGACTAGTGGGAGTTTTTCTTAGAAAGTCCCTTGTTGTGCTACGAAAATATTCATGCATATATGAATTTATAATTAGGTGGAAAATTTTTCTATCAATACACGCAGATATCACGCGATCAACTAGTGAACACATAGATATCACGTGATAAACCAGTGACATGTAGATATCACGCAATCGTGTTATAGAATGTCTGCAACATTTAATGCATACACACTGAATTCGTGCCGTAGCGCAACGGTTAACATTCACGCTTCGTAAGCAAAAAGACCCGAGATCGAATCCATCAAACTTTATTTAATATAAATACTATACATTGAGAAATATAGGCAATGCACACGACAGGTCAAAAATCAACCATCGGACCATATGCCACCAAAATTTGGAAATGATGATGTAATCACCAAAAACAGGGGTGGGTGGGGTTAGTTGCGAAAATCTGAAAAATGACCAAAATAAAGGTCAATGAACCCAAGGTCAATTTTGGCCTGGACCAGTTGCCAAAATTTGAATAATCGCCAAAATTAGAGGTCAAAACCCAAAGTCAATTACCAAAATTTAAATAATCGCCAAAATTGGAGGTCAGGACCCCAAGGTGAATTGAAAAAATTTGGCCCGGGCCAATTGCCAAAATTAATTACATAAAAATTTGCATAAAAATTTTCCCATGGTGAACTCACCCCATACCTACTTATGGGCATAAATGAAACTTCTGTTAGTAATTATAAAACTGTTAATGAGATTGAGTTTCTCAGAAATCATATTAGAAAACTAGAAGCGGAAAAAAATCTTTAAAATGCCAACTAGCAAAACATAGTCACAAAGGAAAAGAAAAAACAATAAATGATGAAGTTGAAAAACGAGTCAACAATATTTTATCGAATTAAACATTAAGGTAAACATTAAATATAAACAAGCATACCCAATCCATAATGTGATGATTGCTTAGAATTATTTTCTACACTTTGATGTGCTTCGCTTGAAGTGTTTAGACTAGGGTTTGAATCACTTCTACTTTCCGAACCGTTTTCTTCGGAAGCAGGACTATTGCTTTGACTTGGATGTTCCTGAGAATGTGAATTACAAACTGAATCTTCCGAGCGCGATCGTCTTATAAAACGTGAAACACGACCTGTTTTAGCTGCTTCTATTAATGTGCCCCATTTACGTTTTTGCGACGACGAGCGTTTGTGTCGGTAGGAACTGAATATAAAATTCTTATTTTTTCATAACGTCAAAAAAAAGACGAAACTGTAAGAACAAAAAATTAGTTTACCTTTTTGTACTTCCAGAATTATGTAAATTTTGTTCTTCATATAAGCTGTTTTGTGATATATACACATTATTAGGAAAATGTGGTGATTTTGGTATTTGGTCTGTTGAGATGAATATATTCGACAATGACGAATCAAAAATTTCTGATCCATATTGCCCTTGTTCACTATGTTGTTGCTGTAACGATGCTATAAATTCAGCTACCGGTGGTAAGACTGCAGATGTCGGGGGAGTAGGTGCTATATTAAAACCTTTCATTAAACGACGCTCCTTTTGTCTGTTTTTCTTACCACCCGACCCTATAAAATAAAAAAATTAAACCTTAACTGGTCTACTCACTTTTTGAAACATAAGTGTGCACTGGGTTAAAAAATTTATTTCCTTAAATTATTAATTAATTTGCTTGGAAGAATGTAAAATATTATTCGAAAAGTACTAAAATATTCTCCTGAGATAATAACACATTTTATTTAGTCGTTTTCACAAATATTTTCCGTGGAAATATCTAGGCATATGAAATTAGAATTTAAATTATAATAAGTTAAACACTAACTTAAAAATAAAATTGTACGTTTGCATATTTCAAAAAAATTAGTTACCTAGATCTATTTACATATAAAGTAAATTAAATTATTTAATTAATTAAGTTTAAGTTGGTTAATTATTACGTAAGACTATCAATAACTTAAGAAACTAAATTGTTAAGAATTAATCGAAATGAAAAGTTTGTAAAGGCAAAGTAATTACATTTTTAATTTCAGATGTTATCGAGTGCCTGTGAAACATTATTAATGTATGGCGGACTTTTGTCCGTATTTACACACACACACACCAATATTCATATGCTCACTTAATGTCCAGATACTTAAACACTCGATTTACTTTGGTATGTATGATCAATTCATTATGTTAATTAAAATTCACATAGTGTTTGAAAAATTATCAAAACTGGATCGGCTGGGACTCGAACCCGGATCTCGTGGTTGCTAGCCAAGCGCCTTACCAATTAGGCCACTGACCGTTCGTTCGAGTACCACTTCAATCTTGATTAGCAATCATACACATCTTCTCTTTAATGCGAGACGCAGTTACATTAGCTGGATGTTAAGTGAATATATGAATATTGGTGTGTGTGTAAATACGAACAAAAGTCCGCCATACATTAATAACGTTTCACAAGCACTCGATAACATTTGAAATTAAAAATGTAACTGCGTCTCGCATTAAAGAGAGCATGTGTTTGATTGATTATCAAGATTGGAGTGGCACTTGAACGAACGGTTGGTGGCCTAATTGGTAAGGCGCTTGGCTAGCAACCAAGAGATCCGGGTTCGAGTCCCAGCCGATCCAGTTTTGATAATTTTTCAAACACTATCTGAATTTTAATTAAAGTAATTACACTTCAAATGAAAGTACTTAATCTCAGTTCTGAATACACGGTGGCTACAGTCCAATAGTAACAATTACAAAAAATAACTGCAGAAAATAAAATAAAATTGAATTTGTATCCTAGTAGACTAGGGGTTAAATAAGTCTACTTTTTTTAAAAAAACTCGAACAATTAATAAACGCTACAATTTTAAAACATACGGAACAAACATTTTGAAATCATAAAAGTCATTATGAAAAAAGAAAAATGAGTTACGAGATTATAGTTTTAAGAGTATTAATTAAATATTATGGTATTTTTTGAGATTATAATACTTAACCCGATTGTAAAGTATATTACAAACTCGCGGTATTACATGCTTGCCAATTCTCGGCATTTGTGTAACTTTTCCGTTTGTTGTGTAATATGTAAATTATAACTTCAGTTACGTAACAATACTATTTTGCACTTTTTCAAAGAGTTTTGTATGAAATGTAAGTTTGTATACAATTAATATCTTGATTAGAAGCGTTAAATAAGATACAACGCTTTTACAGTTGTGAAATGACTGATTTCAAAACACCTATATGACACATAAAAGTAAATTGCAAGATTTTAAAAATATACTAGCATGTAATTTTTACCATATATGACGTGAAAAACGAAACGATCAATTTAGTTTTAGGAACTTACCGTGAGACACTGTAAAAATAATTAATACTTAAAAAAGAACTTACCCGAACCCAATCCTGAGGCAGTTGAAGTATTCATTCCACTATTTTTTAAGATTTCAATTAACTCACAACGAAAAGCGCTAATATCTTGTTTTATTTCATTAACGTCGTCCTCAGTTACACCTTGACTTTCTGCTTTTCGTTGTTCTACTGTCACGTAACGTCTTACTAAATTTCTCATAATACTCTAAAATACATATGAAAAAAACAACTATAAAACACTTGAAATTAATAAAGAGAAAAAATAGAAATAATAGTTATTTGTGTACTAAGAGCGCAAAATGGTGCATACATTGCCGCTCGATTGAGAATGTTGACGCGCGACGCCACCAGGCGGAGCGCGTTATTCTCATGAGAGCAGCAATGTCATTTTGTGCTCGAATTACACATAAAATTTTTTCTACAATCTTATAAAATATATTTTTTATTTAAAAGATACTTGAAAAAAATAATAATGGACGTTAATATTTACTTTAATGTTATAATTTTTGCAGCTTCAGAAATGTCTGGATGTGTACTTGAGAAATCACTGTCACTATTGCATATTTCCGTCATATATGTATAGATTTTTTTAAATTTTTGGAAATTTCCTAGTATACATGCAGAAGAAAAAGTTTGAAAATTTCTAGTTTCATATATTGAACATGACCCAAAACGAACGAAAATAGTATAAAAATTGGCACTCACGTTTAGTTTTCGTAAAATTTAATATGCAAAATTTGATTTATTCTTATGTAAAATATACTTAAAATCGTATCACAAAACATGCACATAAAAACTAGTAACAATTTCTAGCTTCATATATTAAACATGAATCAAAACGAATGAAAATTAGTATAAAAATTAAGATTTACCTTTAGTTTTCGTAAAATTTAATATTCAAAATTTGATTTAGTTGAAATGTAAGCCAGCACTTGAAATTAAGTATAGGGTAAAGTGGGTTAAGTGAACCTCCATTTTTGGATAGTTAACTTCAGACCATTATTGTATCAATTGTTAACCCTAGAACGACAAGGCTCTGTTATGGGACAAATTTAGCAAGTGAGTGTCATAGATGACACTTATAATACACCGGTTCTAGTGTGTCAAATCGATATTTAATTGATGTCAGTGTCAACGTCATCTGTCTAGATGCTATTCAAATTTTTACCAGAAAAGAAACTTATTAGATTATTGTCAACTTCTACATTATCAAAAGTTACAGCGCTGAAACAAAAAACGTAGGTGTCATGTATGACACCGACTTGTCGTTCTAGGGTTAATCGCATCTGATTGTTTATCAGCGTTATCAACTACCTGGTCTTTAAACTTAAATAATCAAAAGTAAGAAATTCTAGAGAGCTTCGTGATAATGAACTGTAATTTATTTTTTGAAATGTGTACTGTCGTGCCGCGTGTTACACCACACATAAAATGGAAGGCTGCTGTCACCAGGGCAAGATTTCAAAGTAATCTTCCGAAACTTGGATGATGACATTCCACGTTGACTGTCGATTTTCGTTACTGACTCGGTAGTGTATTTGAATCGAAAACGACTTACTTGGAAATTCTTCAGATTGTTAGTTTTCGTCGCCAAACTGATGTTGAATTTGAATTAAAACGACTTTCCAATAAGTTATTTTTTGTATGAACTAAGTATTTGAAATTTTAATTGTTACACTTTTTTCACTACTGAAATCTAGGAACTTCTTTAAAAAATCAACAATAGCTTTTACTTATAACAACGTTTATTACAGAATAATCATGATTTGCTTTGTTTTACAATGGTTTATATACTGTCTTAATTATTTATTTTACAAAGGAATTTTAGAAAATCAAGTTCATTAATAAGTGAAATTTGTCCATGAATATTGTCCTTTGACCTATTTGAAAGTTGCATGAATTGGAATGTAATGTTGCTGTGGGCACCACACTCCTCCCGTTGAAGAATGGATCCTAAAAGAAAGGACTGACGTTGACTTTGGGTCGTTGCTTTCTTTGCGGGAGCCGTGGGCTATATTTAAAGGAGCTGTCTTCGTTTTCTGGGGTAGAGGCTTCTTGAATGATTGCTGGCTGATAGGCTTCTGCTGAATGGTAAACACTTGGTTCTTGAGATCGAACTCGATTATTCGGTCCATAAAAGCAATTGTAGATATTCATGCATGATGAATCTGGTGTATTTCTATTCTGTGAGAATCCGCAACAATTAAGAAATCTTCTGAAAATTGAAAAGATTGATAATTTATACATAAGGTATATAGATCCAATAAACATTAGCAGGTATGTTGTATTTTTGATGTAGAACCACGTAGACAGTGATACATGATGACCCATAATTTGGATGGTATTTTGAATTGCTGCGTTGACTTGTTCGTCTAAGTTCATTAATCGTTGGTGGTTTATTGTTAAATCTTCCAGTGAATGTGCTTGAGATGGATTGGGCTAATCTTTAACATTTCTAGTTGAGTTTTGTTGTATTTATGACATTGATCCTCGTCGTCGAGATTCAAAATGGGAATGTAGTCGCTAAACGAATAATTCTTCACCACTGCTGTTGTTTCCAAAGTAACAGTAGATGTAAATGCTTTACATTTTTCTTGTAGATGAATTTTCTTTGTTCCTTGGAGGCTGATTGTTTCTTGTTCTTTCCCACATATGACGTTGAGTCCAATTTCATCGGTCGAGCTGATGATCCATTGGTTTTGGTGGATATTCTGCCATATTTCCTGGACTGCGTAATATTGTTGTATTTCACACTCTAACAGAATTGAATGTGTTGTCATTTTGAATAGTAGTGTTTCACATGTTTCGTGAAGTCGTGAATTAATAGTGTTGATTTCGTAGCACAGGTATTCGTTTTCTTCGTATTCTTTACAGCTGTTCTTATTTTTTAGTAGCACATGGTTAGATCTACTTTTGGATATTAATAGGATGGGATAATTAATTCTTATGAATGAAAGTAGATTTTTATTGTGTGTATTAGGATTAGGTAAAGGGTATAAATGATATATGTCATAATTGTCATCTTTTACTATTGGTATCCTAATTTCAACAACTAATGTGTGTTGGAGGTTGAAAATTTTAGTATCTAATACTTTATAATATTTTTCTAAATTTTCCCACGTAGGTGAAAAAGGTAAATGAAATTTGATGCTATTTTGTAATTCATTTAAAAGCGTTCTTGGTGGAATTATGTTAAAATCGATTAAATTATGTCTAGCAAGTGTTACAGCGTTTTCGAACCTATCTATTTCTTTCGTGATTTTGTTAATTAAATTTCGAATCAACAGAACGTGTTCATTAATACTAGTATGATGAAGATCATCTTCTAGTATATCGTTGACTTTTTTATTATTTAAATTATAAATTTTTATATTTTCATTAAGTTTATCCTCTAACTTGTGTATTTCGGTTTCCGTTTTATTTATGTTCAATAGACTATCACTAATGATACGAATTTGACTTTGCATAAGAGTGTGAATATTTTGCTGATTATTTATAAGATTGTTAATTGAATCAGTAAAATATTGTGCGTCGTCTGCGCTAGAATTTCCTGTAATTTTGTGCCATATTTTTCCTAAAAAGTCAAACCATCCGTGTTCATATTGGACATTTACGGATCGTTTATTTCTCCTATTATTTATATTATAATAATATTCTAAATCACTATATCTTGTTTTTAGATCTACAAGTTCATTATTAATTAACTGAAAATTAATTTTACATTCTGCATTATTAACTATCTGGTTGCATAAGGGTATAGATTTCATGTAAATTGATTCTATATTACTAATTACTTTTCCTACATAACTAATATTGTAATAATGTATTAAACTAATATAATTGTTAACTATCTTAACACTTCCTAAGTGATTATAATAAATTCCGGGGTTTTTATTTAAATTAGCCACTGTTATTAACTTGGTCATTTGAAACTGAGGAAGGGCCAGGATCATTAGGATTAGTATTTCCTTGATCATCCTGACCTGAAATAAAAGGTTTCAGATATTTAAAATGATGAGTTTTGTTTTTCTTTTTAATATCTAAAGTTACAGTGTTATTATTGTGGACTTGAGTTATCCTATAAGGTCCTAAATATTTCTTTTCTAATTTCCTATGCTTGTCATGTTGAAGTTTTCTATCTTCTAAAAGAACTAAGTCACCTATTTTAAATGACATATTTCTTGAATTTTTGTCGTAATTGATTTTGTTTTTATTTTTTTCTATGTGTAAGTTTTCTTTAGCTTTTTCTCTTAAATTTTTTAATCGTGATGCGATCTCATTCGATAGTTCCGAATAAGTGGGCTTGTTTAAAATTTGATTAGTTATGATTTTTGGATCATTTCCGTATACGAGTTTGTAGGGGGTTTCTCCGGTTGATCTGTTTATATGGGTGTTATGCGCGAAATAAGCGAGGTATATATATTCATCCCAATCATTTTGATGATCGTTTACGTACGATTTTAAGTAATTTTTTAAATTTAGGTGGCATCTTTCTAAAGATCCATTGGACTGAGGATTGTAAGGGGTAGTTTGTTTATGTTTTATGTTTAATATTTTATTTAGTTCTTTTATCGTATTATTAATAAAATTTACGCCATTATCGGTCAGTATTTTATTCGGGAATCCGAAACGACTACAATAATCTAATAATTTAATGGATGTATATTCGGCAGTATTATTTGGAATTGGGTATGCTTGAATAAACTTTGTGAGTTCACATTGAATAGTAATTATATAGCGATTATTATTTACGGTTTGATTATAAGGTCCCATAATGTCTAGAGCTATACTATCGTTAAATGAACTGGCAGGTTCGGTTATTAGCATAGGTGGTTTATTATTTGGGGGTTTTTTAATAGTTTGACATCGCACGCAAGATTTTATATAGTTCTCTATATCTCTACTCATGTGTTTCCAGAACTATCTTGTTTTAAGGGCTGCAAGAGTTTGCTTTACACCTCGATGTTCCGAGACGAGATCATCGTGGTAGTGCCTTATTAATCTATCCTTTTCTTCTTTTGTTCTAATAATTTGAACTTCAGTTCGTACGATATTAACTTTAAATTGATCTTCATAATTAAAATATTTTAGTAATAATTTAAAATCACTTTCGGTTAATTGAAGAGTCATTGTGGTAATATCGTAAACATAAATTTCTTTTACTTGGCTGATTTCTAAGAGCATAAATAGATTATAAAAGGTATCGAAAAGATTTTCAATTGTAATAGGATCTAAAGCATTTTGTTTACAAAATATTAGATAAACGTCATTATTATTTTTCGATTTAAATAAATGCACGTCTTTAAAACAATATTCATTGTTAAGTTTAGTATTTTCGTTTACGAAATAAGATAGTTTATTTAGGTTACTTATTCTACTACTATAGGGAATGATTAAATTGTTTAATTGTTCGATTGGTAAACAGCATGTGTTAAATTGTGGAGATTCCTTGTATAGTTCTTTCCATCGAAGGAAATTGACGTAAGTTTTTTCTATGGTTAAATTTGCAATCTCTACATTAAGTACTGGACGCGACAAGCAATCGGCGTTCGTATTTGTAGAACCTTTCTTATACTCAATTTCATAGTTATATTCCTCTAATTTTAGGCGCCATCTCACTAAACGAGAGGCTGGATCCTTGCAATTAAAAAGCCATTGCAAAGGTTTGTGGTCAGAACGGATTATGAATTTCTTACCATAGAGATATGGTCGGAAATGTTTAATTGAGTCAACTATAGATAGTAACTCTTTTTCCGTTACTGAGTAGTTTGATTCAGCGGAATTTAGTGTTCTGCTGTAATAACTAATGGGTAAGTCTATATTAGAATTTTCGTCATGTTGCGAAAGAACCGCGCCGATACCCACGTTGGAGGCATCTGTTGTTAATATAAATTGTTTATTAAAATTTGGGTATTGTAAAATTGGTTCTTTAGTTAGAGCAGATTTTAAATTTTCGAATGCGAGTTGGCATTCGTTTGACCAAATAAATTCTTTGTTTTTCTGTAATAAATTAGTTAATGGTTTGGCTTTATCACTAAAATTTTTTATAAATTTTCGGTAATAGCCTATAAGACCTAAAAATGATTGAATGTCTTTTTGTGTTTTAGGGATTTTCATATTTACTATATTTTCTATTTTTTTCGGATTTGGTTTAAGACCTTCGGAAGATATGATATGTCCGAGGTATTCGATTGAATTTTTTAAAAATTCACATCTATCGGGCTGGAGTTTTAAATTGTGTTCTTTTAGTGAATTAAATACATTTATTAACCTTTCATTATGTTCCTCTAAAGTACTTCCAAAAACAACTACGTCGTCTAGGTAGACAAAGCAGTCTTTTAAGAGGTTTTTAGCAAGTACCATATTCATTAACCTTTGAAAGGTCGCAGGAGCATTTTTGGGTCCAAAAGGCATTCTATTGTATTCAAAATGTCCTCCGGGAACACTAAATGCTGTTTTGCATTTATCTTCTTCCCTAATATCTAACTGATGAAAACCTGATGCTAGATCAAGGGTTGAAAAAAATTTTGCTCCGCCTAATCTATCTAAAATGTCTTCAATATTTGGAAGGGGAAATTTATCTTCTATTGTGACATTATTGAGGCGTCGATAATCGGTGACTATTCGCCATTTTTGTTTTCCCGATGCGTCTTGTTTTTTTGGTACGACCCAAATAGGCGCACTAGACGGACTGTTACTAGGTCTGATAATGTTTTGTTTAAGCATTTTGTCCATTTGTTCCCTAACTTCCTGTTCGTGAATTTTCGGGAATCTGTAATTCTTAACAAAAATTGGTGTTGGATCTGTTAAATTGATTTCATGTTTTAATGTTGGGGTGACCGTTAGTTGGTCTTCTTCTAAATGAAAAAGTTCATTAAATCTGATACAAATAGCATTAATTGATTCGGTTTGATTTGCATTTAAATGTTCGTTTCGTGTGTTCTCTAATAAATTTGCATGCCTAACATTCACAACCGAATATGATTCCGGCTTTTCGACTTTTAGTGGTCGAAATGTTATAGAATAGGGATCTGTGTTAATTACTGCCCTGTAATAAGTTAAAAAATCTATCCCTATTATTCCATCACACGGATAAGTGATGTTGTTATCTATTATATGAAAAGCAAATGGAAATTTACAGTCGGGCATTGATAAGTTTAATTCTACCGTACCTAGTGTTTGTTTATAACTATTTTCTATACCGCGAATAGATAAAATGTTATTTTTATAATAATTTTTTATATTAATTCTATCCTGCTTAATTAGGGATAACATTGCTCCTGTATCTATCATGAAAGTCAATGTGTTTGTAATTCCCTCAGCACATTTAAACGTAATACTTTTGGTATTTATTGAATCAGGTAATGGAAATTTACTTGTTGGGTCTGCTGGTTCAATTGGTCTACATTCTCGACCCGTGAAGTAGACGATTGGGAGTTTAAATTTTCATTATTGGCAGGTTCACCTTGTATTTGAGAAACGTTACGATTTTGTGGAGGATGATTACTCGAAAAATGTGAAGAGTATCGTTTTTTATGACATTCTTCTTCTAAGTGTCGACGATATTTACAAAAGTTGCAAACCAAAGTTGGAAATGTGTTTCTGGGTGGTAATATGTTCCCTATATCTGGTTTCGAACGTTCGACCAGTCTGACCTATATAAGAAGCGTTACACTCCGAACAATCTAGACGATAAACTCCACATTTCTTCATGGGGAGACTGGTCGAACGTTCGAAACCAGATATAGGGAACATATTACCACCCAGAAACACATTTCCAACTTTGGTTTACATCTACTAGAAAAGTTGCAAATTTTTTGTTAGTAAGAATTGTTTTGAATGTTTTGGTTATTTGAATTATTTTTGTTTCTACAATCTTTCGTATTATGCGTTTTCGTCCTGCAAATTTTACAAAATTTTGAATTTTGTACGTGGTTTGGCTTTTTATTAAAATTGTATTCATTTTGACCCTTTAAAAAATTATCCTCTTCTAAAGCTTCTGATAAAGCTGTGTTTAAATCACGAATTCTAATATGAGATAACCTGAGTCGTGTTGAAATAGGACTATGGCAACAAGAAATAAATCTGTTAACAATATTTTGTTCTATCAACTTAGCTTGACCAGGGTATTCGATAGAAGAAGTTTCGTGTCTAAGATTGATTAACCTTTCATTACATAATTTGTTAGCACGAGTATAAAAGGTTAAAACATCTTCGTTAGGGAGTTGCCTTAACTTTGCTATATCATTATCGATATGCATTGTTGAACGTCTGGGGTTATACAAAGTTGTTAACGTTCTATGAAATGTTTCGAAATTTAATTCACATTCACCTATATTTTCAGCGATTTCGTATGGCAGTTGATTCCATGCGAATCTTAAAACATCGGCTTTCTGTCTGTTGCTAACATAATCTAAACAATTTTTTAATTTTCTTAAAAAGTCTAACGCTCCTCGTGGGGAGTCTTCAAAGTTCCCTAACCAATCTTTAAAATGGATTGGTTTGTCCCGTTCGTTATATGAATCTATGCCTGAATGATTATCAGATGCATTATCTACTTTATCTAAATTTGATATATCAGGGTATATTCCTGGTTGCGTGTTATTAGTTGAATCGGGTGGAGTCATTTTTGTTTTATGGGAGATGGTTAAGTTTTGAAAATGTTTGATTAAAGAGTTGAGTGAGGAATCAATATTTAATAGGATAAGTAGATCATAAAAGTGCCACTAACCTGTTTTATTGAGTTTCCTTTGTTGTAAGGGCTGTTCTCTCCAGTGGATAGAAGTGACAATCAATTCTTTGAATTGTTGACCGTATGATCCGTTTGTAGGTGGGTGCTGGTTCGGTGGTTGATTGGTTCCACAGACACGGACTGGTTCACCTCAAACTCGGGATTGCTGGTCCTTGAATTCCTCCTTGAATTGCTTCTATCCCACCGCTGTCACCAATTTTGTGTCGTGCCGCGTGTTACACCACACATAAAATGGAAGGCTGCTGTCACCAGGGCAAGATTTCAAAGTAATCTTCCGAAACTTGGATGATGACATTCCACGTTGACTGTCGATTTTCGTTACTGACTCGGTAGTGTATTTGAATCGAAAACGACTTACTTGGAAATTCTTCAGATTGTTAGTTTTCGTCGCCAAACTGATGTTGAATTTGAATTAAAACGACTTTCCAATAAGTTATTTTTTTGTATGAACTAAGTATTTGAAATTTTAATTGTTACACTTTTTTCACTACTGAAATCTAGGAACTTCTTTAAAAAATCAACAATAGCTTTTACTTATAACAACGTTTATTAAAGAATAATCATGATTTGCTTTGTTTTACAATGGTTTATATACTGTCTTAATTATTTATTTTACAAAGGAATTTTAGAAAATCAAGTTCATTAATAAGTGAAATTTGTTAATGAATATTGTCCTGTGGCCTATTTACATAATTGGAATGAAAGTTGCATGAATTGGAATGCAATGTTGCTGTGGGCACCACAGTACATGTTACGCACTTGCGCCATGGTTTGGGGCAACTCCGTCCTTTTGATATAATTCTGTATTCTTTGCTTGATTTATATTGAGGAACAAGTGCGTTGAATAAGCATACTTTTCTCTACGTAACTGTACAAAAAAATTTTAAATATCCTTTTATCTCAACTGATAAATTACCTTTTAAGAGGCCATAAGAAACAAAACATACTTTGAACATATTATAACTGAGAGGTATACTAATATCATCTAATGCAGTTTCCAAGGCCGCTGCTGAATACTGTGTACTTCTTATGTCATTTCGTACCATTTCTACCTAAAATAAATAATTATGGGCAAAAATAAGCAGAATTTACATCATATAATGCAGTGGAGTAAGAGTGTGCATTAAGAGCGCACTTACCCCAATCCAAGAGCCGCACTTGCCCCGTAGGAAAAAAAAATGTTAGGGTAAATGCACTCCGCAAAAATACCACTTTTATTTTGAAACTATTTCAAAATAAAAGTGGTATTTTTGCGAAGTAAAATATTTGTTTATTATTTACAAATATGGAATACCATAAAGTAACGCTCAAATCTATTAATATTAAATGCACTCCCTTTAGTGTTTCTAAAATAACAGAATAAAAGAAAAAATCTTCTCACTTAATTAAAATTTACCTTAATAACAACTAAAAATATTAAATAAAAATATAAAAATATTATAATCGACTCTATTAAAAATTTATTGAAAATGTACTTAGCAACTCGTTGTTAAACCATAAAACACATTGTTGAAAAACATAACCACTACTATTCTATATAATTAACAGAAGTGCCAAATTAAGGTTGACCTGTTTCTCTTGAGTGTTAGCGGGTATTTTAAAATTGATTTTAAATCACTTTATAGTTAGTTGGATATTCTATTTGACGCGAACGCACTTGCCCCGGGCAAGCACTTACCCCACTTTACCCTAACACAAAACACAATCACTTAATTTTAACGATATGACAATATTTAGTTTTAAAAAACATAACCGTAATATTACCAAATAAATAAAAATAAATAAAAAATATTAATTTAAACTTAAATTAATATTTAAAATAAAAATTTTTTTTTGGTGGACGTTTTATTACTGGGTTATATGTTTTTATTTAAAAATCAAACAATCTGAAGCATCTGAAGTTGTCTGCACTAAATACATATTTAGGTCTGTTCCCGTATTTTCTTTTAACCTGCTAATTTTTTCAAGTTCCTATATGTAGTGCAGATAAAATATAAAAATAATTACTAATAGCCTATTCAATTTATTCTAGTCCAGTAATCCAGTGAGTTAATCCAGTCCACTGTTGGACTGGATCATATCGTTTACATTATTCCAGTTATTCAATGGTCCATTCCAGTTATTGTTCATTACAAAAAACAACAATGTGTGTTCACTATTCGACGTTTAATCCAGCACTCGATTCAAAGCCCGCACTAGGGGCGGACAATCCGTGCATTTGTCAAGGCGGCAAATTTAAAGAGAGCCATTTGGGCTGTAAATGAAGAAGGAATCGAGCAATTTATTTTAAAAATTATACAAGCTTTTTTTGGCTCGGCAGTTGTATTTTTGGGAAAAAATACAACTGACGCCACAAAAAAGCTCATCTAATTTAAAAAAAAAAAATTGCCAGGTTCCGCCCTCGCCGGGGCGGCACTTTGTTTTTTTGTCCGGGTCGACGTAAACGCTGGAGCGAGCGCTGCTGGACTGTTTGTCCTGGTAGTCTGCACTATTCCAATGGCGTTGGAATGGACGAGCTGGAATAAAAATTAGACTGTCAGTCCAGTCACTGGACTGGATTGCTTACTGGAATGGGTTCATTTCAGTGCATTCCAGTGCCGGTCTAGATTATTCCAGTGACATTCCAACACTGGTTTCGATTGCTGGACTAGAATGGTACTAGAATAATGCGAATAGGTTATAAAGAAACGGCTTCCTTCAGTTTATTGAATTAAACAGGTTAATCTCTGATATTTAAAATTTCACTCACCAAATACTATCTTAAATGATTCAAAATCATTAATTTTTTTTTTTAATTTATGTACAATCACTTTTATAAACATAATTGATAAATTTAAAAATTCAAATTTGAGAGATGGAAGGAAAAAGCAGGAATTCTGAAGTCACTGCTAATTTATATATTTGCCTACCGAAAAGAATGTGAATTAATTGAAATTTCGATGTATAAGAACGAGTTTTGGGTTTTTTCTTCTATTACATTCACTTTTCTACTGGTCCGGGAACTAACCGTCTTATAAATCTAATAATTCTGACATCTAGTTATAAAACAAATAATTAGCGGTAAATTTCAAACTATTTTTAAAAAAAATTTTCTTAGAAAAATAGTAACTGAAGACTTCAAATACCATATATTAATGACTTAAATTTTTTATTTGATTTTAGCGAATTTCCAGAATGGAATTCAATTATTACAGCGACCTGAGCCCGGGACCATGGCAGAAATTTGTTTTGAGGTCTCTAGAAACCGAAAATAATATTCGCTAAAATTTATATATATATATATATATATATATATATATATATATATACATATATATATATATATATATATATATATATATATATATATATATATATATATATATATATATATATATATATATATATATATATATATATATATATATATATATAGTCACTCCCAAAATTGTTTGGAAAAAATTATTTAAAAACTAATTATTACATTTAAGGAATTATTACATTGGAGGAGAGAGTTCTTTTCTCCGATTAAACTAAATTTGAAGTGATCAACACAACAAACCCCTCAATTTGTGTGGAGAAAATGAAAAGCTAAGCTGAATCCAAAAACTGTGGTTTCAACTGTTAAGTACGGAGGTGGCTCCGTAATGATTTGGGGATGTATGGTGGCAAATTGAGTGGGGAACATGCACGTTTTAGATCGTATCATGAACATGTTTGTATATTTGAACATTCTGAAATAGCATTTACTTGCTAGTGTACAAAAACTAGGAGTACAGGATAATTACATGTTCCAACATGATAATGATGTAAACCATACCTCCTACGATAACATATAATGTACCTCATTTGCTTCAGATGCCTCCACAGTCCCCTGACTTAAATCCCATAGAGCATCTATGGCATTATTTAAAGATTAGTCAGAAGAAATAATATTTCGAATATGAACCAATTAATTACTTATGTAAGGTCAGAATGGGAGGAGATAAGCCCGGTTGTAACCGAAAATTTAATTAAATCAATGCCAAGACGTTTGGAAGCCGTAATTAAAGCTAAAGGACGTGTCACAAAATACTAAAACTATTAATTTTACTTGAATGAGCTGTTTTTTTTTTTTTTTATATAGTTAATTAGTGTCCAAATAATTTTGTGACTTTATGATCATCACATGCATTTAATTTTTTTTTTAATATTTTAAATTTCCTTGTTGATTGTGAAAGTAATAAACATATATTTATTGTGTGGAGACTTCATACATTTTATGAATATATCTATGAAATCGATTTATTGTTTTATAATCAAAATAAATTCATCAAAAAATTATATATTGTTATTTTTATTTGCTGTCCAAATAATTTTGGGAGTGACTATATATTATATATATATATATATATATATATATATATATATATATATATATATATATATATATATATATATATATATATATATATATATATATATATATATATATATAATATATAGTCACTCCCAAAATTATTTGGACAGCAAATAAAAATAACAATATATAATTTTTTGATGAATTTATTTTGATTATAAAACAATAAATCGATTTCATAGATATATTCATAAAATGTATGAAGTCTCCACACAATAAATATATGTTATAATATATCTATGAAATCGATTTATTGTTTTATAATCAAAATAAATTCATCAAAAAATTATATATTGTTATTTTTATTTGCTGTCCAAATAATTTTGGGAGTGACTATATATTATATATATATATATATATATATATATATATATATATATATATATATATATATATATATATATATATATATATATATATATATATATATGTCCGCACGGTAACTTTCGAACGAAGGGTCCTATTTTTACGAAATTTGGTGAAAATATTGGAAGTCCCAAACCCTTGGACGAGTTCGTTAACCAGGCACGTCCGATGCTCGGAACATGGTTTTTTTTGGCGATTTTCGTGAATAAATGAGCTTTTGCCTTTATTTAAAAATTTTTGCGATTTTTTTTATACTATTGAAACGAGGAGAAAAAATCACACAGAAAGGGTCTTTAAACTATTTTTCTATGTTAACTAGTTTCCGAGATCCGATGCCCAGAGCCTCGAACAATGAGTTCTTGCAAAGATTTGCCAAAATTCAAAAGAATTTCGAGATTTTTTACACCATTGAAAAGAACGGAAAAAATCAAATAAGATAGGCTTTTAAATCATTTTCCTATGTTAGCAAATTTTTGAGAAAATTAACTTAAAAATAACCATATTCACTATATGTTATACAGACTGTGATCGTTGTGTTGGATAGACTGTGACCGTTTTTTGTTAGGGTTCCGAAGAAAAATCTGTAAACTTTGTACATTCACAGGTTGAGATCTGAATTAATATATCGCACTAATAATACAATAGTGTTATGTCAATTTTTCGAATTTGACAACATTAAACTCACATAAATAAATAATTTCACTATCATTATTTTTTTAAAATTATTTATTGGTACAAAGATAATTGCTTGAATTTCATTTAAAAAATACATTTATGGTAGTATTCATTTTTTTGTGCCTTTGATAGGAAATTATTAATCAGTTTTTCGTTAATTTTGAAAAATAATCTGTTTTGAGTTGCAGCACTATTGTATTATTAGTGCGATATGTAACTAGCTAGAGATATCGCAAGAGATATTTTCATTCTTGTGATGAAATAGGTATCTCGATAATTTTTCTGTATTTGCATACTGCATATTTATTGTGTATATTATTATCACATAATTATACATAGTAGTCAATATTATTAGGATATTATATTTCAAACTTTTTTACACACGTAAAATTTCATTTTTTCAAGTTGTTCTTTTGAAAATGATTGTATATATAGTATATATTATAAATATATCCCTGTTGCAGCATTCTGCATAACATAGCGAATTTCCGTTTACAAAAGTAGTTTTTCTCGAAAACTAATTAACATAGAATAATTGTTTAAAATCTTTCTTTATGTAATTTTTCCACCTCTTTCGAATGGTGTCAAAAACAAATTGTTTTCAAGAAAAATGCCCAAAACACCCTGTTCTTGGCATCGGACGTGTCTGGTTGAAGAATTCATCCAAGGTGGACTCTTATATATAAAAAAAGGAAAAGATACCATTACTTTAAATTTGTATATTTACGTTCTTTTTTCCCTGAATATCTTTGGCATCACTAACGTATTATACTGACTTTAAAAATGAAAGTATACCCTTAAAATAAAAAATATTAAAGCACGAGTGACAAAAGATAATAGTAAAGCACGAAATTATAAGTTTCGAAAATTTTCTTTGGAACCCTCTTAATAAGAGCAAACAGATAATACATATACATTATATATATATATATATATATATATATATATATATATATATATATATATATATATATTATTTATTGTACCATATACATATATACACTACACATATATGTTATAAACTCAACCGTCAACACTCTCCTACTTCGGTCAACTTCGTGAGAATTTAGTAGACATCGTCACATCGTTGATCTGTTACGAATATGACGATAACGATAGAGCGGCTGAGAAAGAATACATATCCTGCGCATAACTGAAGACATAAGTGGATGAATGTGTTATGTAACATTTTTATAATTTTACAATAGAAGAGTTTGAAAGTTTTTATTTACATATACTTCCCATACAATAGCAAGTGTTTATTATTAAATTTCTACAAAATTGTTAGGCGTAATGAATAGGTTATTGACTATGTAGTTGACTAAGGAACTAATTCGTAACAGTTGTTTTATTGTTTCATATATTCAGTTGTACCCCAAAGATGATAAATTCACAAAGTGCTATTAAATTTAGGCGTGGGTTTTTACGAACGGCGTAAATTTATCGACTCCTTAAGTTTTTTAACTATAACTCAAAAACTATGCATTTTTCGTAAATACACATGATATGATTTTTTGTAGACAATTAAATTTCGTATTGAAATGGCACTTTATGAACTCAAAAAACTTTTTTCTCAACAAGTCAATAAAACTATTTAAAAAAAAACGGAAATTTTTCAATTTTTTTTTTTTTTTTTTTTTATTTTAAATTTTTGTGCAGTACTTTTTTCTGAGTGAATTTAGGTATAGGCATTGGTTCACAAAAAAGAAAGCTGATGCAATTCCCGTCAGAATGGTGACTGATAAAAATATTTTCGATAAAAACTGACTGAGATACAGTCGTTCAAAGTCACCTACTTTTTTACAATTTTATTACTTTTTACTTTTATACCAAGTTATTTGTAATTTTTACACGCAAAAATTATTTTTATTCAGTACAAAATTTATTTCTGCTTTATCAGAGATAATGATAAAGGTATTTGTTAAAAATTTTGATATTCATATGATCTTAGGTATAAAAAAAACTTTAATATTGTACTAATTTATAGTTGTTCTAATTTTATTTTAAAATCACATATCTATTATATTTCCCCCATAATGTTTTCGAATGCAGTATCAATATCTTTACCAACATCATTTTGGGCATCTTCTTCCATAACTTCTGGAACATCCCGGATGCAATTCCCGTCAGAATGGTGACCGATAAAAATTTTTAGCGAATGAAAATAATAGAAAAACCTCATTACATATTTGATTTATAAATTTTCCACTGTAAATATTGACATTATACAAGCAGGGAAAGATGCAGATGTTCTAATTTTAAATACTGCTAAAGAGAAAGCTCATCATTTGAAAAATGTAGTTATAATTGGCCAGGATGTCGATCTTCTCATCATTTTATCAATGTTACCGGAACAGTATACAAATGTATATTTATTAAAACCTAGTATCGGCAACACAACAGCTAAATTATACAATCGCAATAGTTTCAATTTTCCACAAAATCAGAAATTTCTTGGCCTCATCCATGCATTCAGTAGATGCGATATTATTTCTGATTTTTTTAATATTGGCAAAAAACAGTTCATGAAATTTATCGATAAAAAAACTTTATCGTTGGAAAAATATTTGGAAGTATTTTTAAATAATAACGCTATATTAGTTTCCCGTTTCAATAAATCGTAATTTCTCTTTATGGCATTAAGACCAACAGTCTAAGTAGTTGTCGCTTACAATTTTTTCAAAAATTATCGAAAAGCACCAAATTTTTTCTAGCTAATTTGCCATCAACTTCTGATGCAACTAAATATCACGGTTTAGGGACGTACCACCAAATTCAACAGTGGAAAGGAAATATTTTAAATCCATTTGAGTGGGGTTGGAAAAAATCTAAAAATGGATTAGTGCCAATTAAAACAACAAAACCTCCTGCACTGCAGAATTTACTGGAGCAAATAGCTTGTGGGTGTATAAAAGGTTGTCACGGAAATTACGGCCGCAGAAAATTATAGGAATTAGCTGCTCCATGTTCTGCAAAGAATTTATTGGCCTAAATTGTGAAAACGCGGATGTTCCAGAAGTTACGAAAGAAGATGTCCAAAACGATGTTGATGAAGATATTGATATTGAATTCGAAAACATTATGGAAAAAATATAATAGATATGTAATTTAAAAAAAATTAGAACAATTATAAATTAATACAATATTAAAGATTTTTTTTTTATACCTACCTAAGATCATACGAGTATCAAAATTTTTAGCAAATACTTTATCATTTTCTCTGACACTAAATAATTTTTGTACTGAATAAAAATAATTTTCGCGTGTAAAAATTACAAATAACTTGATATAAAAGTAAAAAGTTATAAAATTGTAAAAAAGTAGATAACTTTGAACGACTGTATCTCAGCCAGTTTTTATCGAAAATATTTTTATCAGTCACCACTGTGACGGAAATTGCATCAGCATTCTTTTTTGTGAACCAATGCCTATACCTAAATTCACTCAAAAAAAGTGCTGCACAAAAATTTAAAAAAAGAAAAATTGAAAATTTTCCGTTTTTTTAAAATAGTTTTTTTTTTACTTATTTTGTTAAGAAAAAATTTTTTTGGGTTCATGAGGTGCCATTTCGATAGGAAATTTAATTCTCTACAAAAAATCATATTATATGTATTTAAGAAAAATGCATAGTTCTTGAGTTATAGTTAAAAAACTGAAGAGTCGATAAATTTACGCCGTTCGTAAAAGCCCACGCCTAAATTTAATAGCACTTTCTGAATTTATCATCTTTGAGGTACAACCGAACATATGAAACAATAAAACACCTGTTACGAATTAGTTAGTTCCTTTCCCCCTGTTTTTTTGTACATAGTCAATAGCCTAGAAACTAAATTGTAATATATGATACTTTGGTATAGAATATTATAAAATTTTGCAAAAAATGATATTTTGAAAAACATGTTACATAACACCTTCATCCACTCATGTCTCCAATTATGTACATATGTATATGTAATAAGGGGTTAGAACCATAAGGATCTAAGTGGATAAAACGTGATAAAACCGTTATTGGAGATAGGTATTCGTGTTTAAAGTTCCTTAAGAAAATAAAATTCTCTACCCAAGAAGTTATAGAAGAAAATGTTTGAATCAATCAATTAAATTATACAATTGGCTATTTGGACACTGTAGTATTTGAGCACTTTTTATTTTCAAACATTTTGAGATTAAATTTTTTACTTAAAAAATCACTTAGACCATTCTGCTGATTATAAAATCTTTGAAGTTGTTTGGTTTGTGTTAACAGAAAAAAAAGACATTAAAATAACATAAATGTTTTTATTGAAGAATAAATTTTACATTTTAGCGAATTTTCGATGCCCGAAACATGGTATTTTGGGCATTTTTCGTGAAAAAAATTAGTTTTTTGTCAAATTTTCCCCAAATTCAAAAGTTTTTTACACTATTGGATAAAAATCACATAAAAAGGTTTTTGAACTTTTATTCTATGTAAACTGGTTTTCAAGAGAAACGAATTTTTATAAACGGGAATTCGCTATGTTATGTAGGATGCTGCGACAGGGATATTTTCTTTTAAAGTCTTTGATAAAAATTAATACACTTAAAAAAATAATATATGCTTAACATAGATATTGTACGCAAAATATTTAATTTGATATTGGGACAATTTAAAATAACATTATACTATTGTATTATTACAGGTGCTTAATAGCCTCGTAGCCGATGCACCAAAAATATTAAATAAAAAATAAAAAAAATTAAAATAATTGAATAGATAGAAAATTTTTATATTTTTACAAAAATTTTCTGTACATGAACTCCGTAAAAATAACTAAACTGGACGAATATCCGTTAATATAAGCAAAGGCAGTTAATTTGATTTGGTTATAATCATTTAACTTTTTTTTCCAAAATATTTTAGGAATATAATCCGACCAATATTTAACTGGTCAAATAACGTCTTAGATATCCTGTTAGTTCGTAGATAACTTATTTTATTCTGAAAATTTTGGCAAAGGGAAATGTTAGAAATGCTAATCGTGTAGGCGACTAATTTTCAACTGGTTATTGATTACGATTTTACGAAACTTTCGGCAAAGGGAAATTTTATAAATGTATTTATGTAAGTGACAAATTATTAGAATCCAACTGCAGGTAAAATGAATAATGAAAAAAATTTTAGCGACAGCCTGCATATAAATTATTAAGAACGAACTAAAAGAAGGAAATTTTTCTACATGTTTCAGTCATTTAAATGACCATCTTCAGGAAAAATCAATAATTCAGTTGTGAAAACAACTGAGAGAAATAATATCAAAAGGACATAACCTCCAAATGTCAAATGGATGTCAAAATGATAGACGAAATTAAAAGAATTAAAAGTCAAAGAATCAAAAAATTAACGGATCCCATACGAAATAGGGAAAGTCAAAATCATGATAAAATATTAGAAGACAAGATGCGACCAAATACTTACCGTATCAGGAAACATCAAGAATATAAAATTCCAACGAAGTTGTAGGAAAAACAGGTATGTCACAAAGAAATTATGTAACATCACAAAAAATTACGAAAATCATTAAAAATTAGAAAATAATATAAAAGTAAAACCCAGTAATTATTACACTTAAAACACTCAATATTAAGTTGAACATATTTTAGTAGAAAATTAAATTGTTGAGGTTAGACAAGAAATTAAAAAGTGATTATTAATTAATTTTCATTTTTCAATTTCTTCAAAAACGGCAGTTGCTTGAAATTATCCAAAACATACGTGAAAAATCTACACTAGCGGAAAAAATTAATGGATCAAAAAAAATTCCAAATTTTTAGCGATTTTTCGAATGGCTGTATCTTCGTGAAAAATGGTCGTATCGGAGTCGTAAGCAAAGCAATTTAAAGCTGGAAGAGTCTAGTTTTCAGATCTTGTGCTAAAAAAATTTTCAAAGCAACGTGTATCGCTCGATCCTAATAAATACACAAAAAAAAATTTTCGAAATTTTTTTCGGTTTCTTTTTTTGGTCCACGGATTTGGAAAAAAAATTTCCGACTTAACCACCATATGGACCGGATAACTTGTTCATTCAGCTTTAATTTGCTTTTTCTTTAGACCTTTATACGACCATTTCTCGTTCAGATAACCGACTTTGAATGGAAAAAGATAATTTCGTCTTTGACCATCGATATCTCACAAGGAAAGGTATCCAACTGTATCTCTCAAAAATTTTTGAAACTTTGGTGGATTGTAGATCTTATACAAACTAATACATAGCCATATTTCGTTCGTGCCCATAAGCGGTTTAAGGGAGTGAAACTCACCCCTGAAAATTAGAGTTTTTTTCAATTTTCTTAAATATCTTGGAAATGGTAAGAGTTTTGGCAGGGAGACTATATATATTTGTAAATGGCACTTTAAGATCTTTATTATGATACCAAAATTAAAGTTATAAAATCATTGGGGTTTCATCCCCCACCCCAACCCCTAATTTTACCAGGTATTTTTTGGTAAAAGAGGAGACTGTTATGTGTAAATAAAAGAATTTTTAATTAATATATTTTACATCACACCAGTTTATTTCTTGTTGCATAAATACTCCCTTTGTTAATATTAACTTGGGAAAATTTTTAACTTTTTGATTTAATATGAGCAAAAATATGTTCAAAGAATCTTGTATTTTAGTAAGGAATTGTTACAAACTTTCGATATACTTTAAAATACATAATTTAGAAAGACAAAATACACTGCAACCCCCCCCCCCCCCCACTGATATCTATACAAATCTTATTTACTTATATATTTGTTTTTATTTATCTATACCATTGTCAATATTTTAAGGTTTGTATTCTCACAATAATGACATCGTTCATAAAAATGTTCAAAACACCACATACGCTATACTTTGGTGCTCCTCTTTCTTGTTTGGAAAAGTAATATGTTACAGAATTTTCAAAACTTTCTGGTCGTTGGTCAATATATCCACTTTTATATCATCGATACTTGAACAAATTTTGAAAACGAAGCGACGAAAACTGATTGTGAGCTAGAGATTGAAGTTTTAGAATATTGTTACGGCGATGTAAACCAACAACATATACTCATTTAGAATTACATTATCCGAAAATAATCCGATGAATTATTTCCAGAGTAGATATCTATAAACATCCAGAGTTTAAAATATTAACAATTGTATTGATAAATAAAAATAAATAAATAATTAAATAAGATTTGTATAGATATATAGATACAGATTATAATTGTAATAATTATAATATAGATTCGTATAGATAGATAGATTTGTTAAGTACGGGGGAGGGGATACAATGTATTTTTTCTTTCTAAATTATGTATTTTAAAGCATATCGTAAGTTTGTAACAATTCATTACCAAAATACGAGTTTCCTTGATCATATTTTTGCTAATTGTTTAAATCAAAAAGTTAAAAATTTTCCCAAGTTAATATTAACAAAGGGTGTATTTATGCACAAGAAATAAACTGGTGTGATGTAAAATATATTAATTAAAAATTCTTTTATTTACACATAACAGTCTCCTCTTTTACCAAAAAATACCTGATAAAATTAGGGGTTGGGGGTGGGGGATGAAACCCCAATGATTTTATAACTTTAATTTTTGCATCATAATAAAGATCTTAAAGTGCCATTTACAAATATATATAGTTTCCCTAATAAACCTTTTACCGTCTCCAAGATATTTGAGAAAATTGAAAAAAACTCTAATTTTCAGGGGTGAGATTCACTCCCTTAAACCGCTTATGGGCACGAACGAAATATGGCTATGTTTTAGTTTGTATAAGATTTACAATCCACCAAAGTTTCAAAAATTTTTGAGAGATACAGTTGGATACCTTTCCTTGTGAGATATCGATGGTCAAAGACGAAATTATCTTTTTCCATTCAAAGTCGGTTATCTGAACGAGAAATGGTCGTATAAAGGTCACCTTACTGCTCAACCAGCATTTGTATAAAGTCGTTATTCTTTGAAGTTTTAAATTTTACACATCAAAGACTTAAAATACTTAAAATCACTAATTTCTTTTAAATATATGTACTATAATTTTCGTAAATATTATTTATAAATTTAAAAATTTAAGTTTTACATTTGGAAGGAAAAAGTAGGAACTGTGAAGTTTTGATGTACAGGAACGGCTTCCAGCATTTCTCTTTTAATACACTCACTTTCCTATTCGTAAGGGAACAGACCTAAAATACGTTTTTCTGTTCAGTTCGCTACTGCATCAAAATGACGTCAAATATTTGAATTTAAGAAAAGTATGCAATTTTTAATTGTTGACTATTTTACATGACAGTTCATGAAGTGTATAATTTTCATTCAAAACTGGCATGTAAAATTTATTTTTGCACGATCGTGTATTTTCATGCATTTACCGATGCTGTTGACAATGCTAGTAAGTTACATTTCCCGAACGTTTGTCTATATCCATGGAAACCAACAAATAACAGTGCGGTAAGTGAAATGGATGCGTGGTAAGTGAATAGGAGTGTGGTAAGTGAAATTAGCACAAAAATGATTGTAATTATTTATTTATATTGAAATTAAAAGTATAATTTGAATAATTAGGAAAATAAATCGATTAATATGAAAATTTTCATTAGTTTGCACATTATTATTATTATTATTGTTGGCATTAGTCTTCATATTTTATTGATATTTCAACAGGTCGTTCAATCATTAAAATTTTCTGTGGTTTCATAATCCTTCTTTCATTTTACGAGAATAAATTTGCAGCCAAAAATAAAATGCTTCATCAATTTCATTATTTTTATTAATATTATAGTTTAATAAACTATTTTCCTCAATTTTTTTAATAGAAAATTCAAAAAAATATTCACGTCAATTAAATTTTGACATTTAGTTTTTTATTTACAAATATGGTTGTCAATTGTCACTACAATTATTCGTATTATAGTTGTTATACATATTTATAATATTTATTCATGGCATTCTATGTCATAATATAGAAATATAAATTTCACCTATATTATCCGAATTTTATTTTTTATTTAATATATTTTTATTCATTAATTATTTTAAATCGATCGTGCAAAAAATATTATACAATACACGATGCGTTAAGTACCTTTACTGATCTCGAAAATTGCAAAAACTCGACCCTGCGGGTCTCGTTTTCGCAACATTTTCTCGATCAGTAAAAGCAACTTACCGAACTTATATTGTAAAATACTATTTCACTTCATAATTAACAAATACTTAGTTGAAAAACATTGTATGTGTGTGTAAAAAATATTTTCTTCTTTTATTAAATTTTTCATTTTAAATATCCTTCTCAATAGTAAATACATATACGTGTTCCTATCTCCATGTCATTATTTTTTGTTTTAAAAAATGTGTTACGTTACTCAAAAATAAAAATTTTCTGAAATACATTTTTTGAAATAAATAGTATAATTAATATTTTGCGTTTATTTTTATTAATTTGTTTGGTAAAGCTAAAATTATCTTTTTTTTTTAAAAGCTAAATAGTGTTATATTATTAAAATTAAGTGATTACGATTTTTGTAATAAAATTTTAAGTGCTTTCGCGGTGTTTCGTACACTTTAAGTAATCAAATTTTGGATATTAAATTTTACGAAAAGTAAAGGTGAGTGCCAATTTTCATATTAATTTTCATTCGTTTTGGTTAATGTTTAATACACGAAGCTAGAAATTTTTAAAACTTTTCGTGTGCATGTTTTGTGAAACGATTTTAAGTGTTTTTTACATATGAACAAATCAAATTTTGAATATTAAATTTTACGAAAACTAAACGTGAGCGCCAATTTTAATACTAATTTTCGTTCGTTTTGGGTCATGTCTAATACAGGGTGGTCCAGAATTATGTACCGTAATTGCTGGAGCTGATAGTATGTTAAAAAATAATGGTACCTTTTCATCTAAACTTTTTTCCAAAACTAAATAATAAAGGAAGATAAAGCAGAGGGGTAAAATGTAGAGGGGTGGAACGAAACTGACTTCTCTTTTTTAAAAATTTTTTAGACGCTTTTGATTACTGGATTCATATTCTAGGGGCGCGTATGGACATTAAGATAATTAAATTTATGGTATCAATTATTCGATCACTTATCATTAGGGGATAATTTGAAAATAGATACTTCTTCTTTAAATTACTCGAAAACGGTAATATTTATCAAAATACAACAAGTATACCTTTTTTGCGTGAAATCGTCTGAGGAATTATATTATCAGGGGTTTCGTTTAAATAATTGCAAATTAAAAAAGAAAAGACGTGATAACTCACACCTACCTGATAACTCACACCTACCACCCAAAACCACCCCTTAGTCATGAATGGTGGCATAATGTGTGACATAAATTTAATCCTTCTAACGCAAAATAAGTACCCCTAAAATATCAATCCGTTACTCAAAAGCGTTTGGAAAATATTTAAGAAATAATGGTTTTCATTTCACCCCTTTACACAGTTGTATCTCCCTTATTATTGAGTTTTGAAAAAAAGTGTACATGAAAAGGTACCATTATTTTTGAACGTACTACCAGCTCTACCAATTACGGTACATAATTCTGGACCACTTTGTATATAAAATTAGAAATTTTCACAATTTTTCTTCTACACGTATACTAGGAATGCACTAAATTTTTTTTTCTTATTTTTTATTAATTATAGTTATTTATTATTTTTAATTAATATTTTGTAGTTATTTCGAAACTTAATAAAATTAATATTTCAATTTGAATCTGTTTATTTGTTTCCAAAGAAAATATAAACAACGCCCACCCGATTTGTAATTAAATATACGTTGAGCGAGCGACAAAGTATTACTTTTCCGCCTTTAACACTTTGTTGCTCGGCAACTAGATTCCTCGGCAAATACACGTTTTGTGCTCTTTTCACAGAGCGCAAAAGCCTACTTTCCACTAAGATTGCAGAAAAACATTAAAATATGAACAGTAACTAATATTTACTTTATATTAAATGCCTAAATGGTGTTTTATACCGATACAGAACTTTGTTGTCCAGATTATTTAAAAAAAAAATAAAATATAACAATTTAACATTTAAGGGGTTATTTAGGGTAAGAAGCTAAAAAAAAGGCACATTTTCAGTAATGTTTTCTAAAGAAAACTTATATGGAATCGATTTAAAACCTCTTATACAATATCAGGCATTGTTTTAAGTATTAAAAAAAAATATTTCCTGTTTCCCGATAACGATACTTTTTATACGTAGTGTCAAAGTCGACGCTTAAAAAAAAAAACATCTTTTGCGGCGCACAGCACACAGCTTCAGCGAGTAGTCGGAAATTAGAAAATCACATGGAATTTTGAAGAAAACAAATTTTCTGAGTACCTAAACCTAAAATTACATCGGTTCAGCAAAAAATAATAAATTGTAAGTTTTTAAAAAAAATCGAAAGATCGCGGTGTTTTTTGTTATTTTTGCTTGTAAAAAGGGGTTGAAATTTAAAGGAGCTGAATTGTTATGTTTCCAACGCGCCTTTCTACGTTATAAGTGCGATCACATGGCTAGACAACATAATTCTTCTTATGTAACCATTAAAACATTAAATAATGTTTATCGTGTCTGCAATGATAGTGTCTGTGACACTAAAGTATTTGTAGATATGAATCAATCTTTAAGGGTGTCTACAAAATCAATGAAATAAGGAATAAGAAATAAGAAATAAGGAATAAGAAGTATGCCATCTAGTAACGTCGAGTGGAACTTTAACGTAACTGCTCATAGATATAAATATGTAGGTACTTTTGTACGTCAAAATTCGTGATTTTTTTCACTTAAGTGACAAAAAAGTCATGACGAACCATCACGAACGTTATTTTTTCATGAATTTTGATGTACAAAAATACCTAAATACTTATACCTATGGGCAGTTACGTAAAAGTTCTATTCACCGTCACTAGATGGCATACTTCTTATTCCTTATTTCTTATTTCATTGATTGTGTATGACCCATAACTGTACATAAGAACAGTTTCAGATATATGAAGGGTCAAAATGGTTGGCCTAGATCTAGAACTATACTAAAATAAAAACACTTGGTCAGTAATAAAAATATGTGATCAGAGCATCGTATGGTACATATAATATTTTCATTTTTCGGGACAGTGATTTCTAAACAATGGCACTTTCAACCAAATATAAGATTAAGTAAACTATGTGCACTATTTTACTATCAAAAACAAAAATATATGTAAAATTGTGAGTAACTACTATTGCTGTTTACATGTGTATTAAAATGCACCTACTTACTCGTAAATCTATTGTTTAAAACCTGTATGTTTCTGTATGTATTCTACAACTAGATGAGTCACTGAAGGGATTATAGTATGATAAGGGTTGGTATTGAGTTACCCTACTGCGTCCTTAAATACATTTAAATTCTTTATTTTTAGATAAATTTATTAATTATCACTGTTATCAGATATTTTTAACTTTACAATTTCTTAAAGTGTTATCTACTGCCAATCTTTCTATACAGTAAGAAATATACAAACATTTGAATAATATTTGTAAGTTTTAAATTAGAAATTTGTAAGGAATGTAAAACGGCCTTTACCTTAATATTGAACCCTACAGTACATAAAAAAATTATGATTACTAACGAAGTGTTTCGATTTTAGTAAAAAGAAAAGGATCAGTACTAATATTTTTTAGTTGGAATTGGGTTTTATTAACACTCTACCGGTTTATATACTTTTACAGTAATATTTTGTAAGAATTTTGCGTAAGTTTAGTTCTAATCACTTCAAATTATATTTTATATTTTAATATATTGATTATATTTACCCCAATTTATTATTTCAGAACAAAAAATTACCTGGTATCGAAAATCACGTTCACTTGCTTGTTTTACTTTCTTCTGAAATCATTTTACTCTGTGTTAATTTTATACGAGTATAATATATTGAACATAATGACAGAGCCGAATTTACTCTAAGTGCCGCCCGGGGCACTGTGACAATGCCGCCCCTAACAAAAATTTAAAAATTTCTTATGTACTTTTTTAATGTTTCCTATCAAAAAGTAAGTGATGAGCAAAAAAAAAGAGACAGCTCCTATTTCTTATTTTCCTATTAGAAAATAAGTGAGCACCAAAAAAAAAAACGAATAACGTGTGTTCCAAATTTTGCCGCCCCTAAAAATTTCCCGCTCGCGGCCCGTGCCCCGTGTGCTCCTAGTATAAATCCGGCCCTGAATAATGATATATAGTATCCACAGTTTACACAAGCATAGTTATATAATAATTTTAGGAGACTAAATTTATATCAAATTTCCGATTTCCGTTTCAATATAATTATTATTGTAATACTATAATATTCCAATTATGTAAAATTATTACTATAGTTATTTCATTTTAATTTTAAACTGGTTGCAGGCGTATGATTTTAATTCCGATAGTCTACCTAATTATGGGATCGGAAGCTCTCGGAGGCATAAGATTTCATTTTTAATAGTACGAAATGAAGCTGGACACCGGTTATCGGAATTAGAATTGTATGTGTGGAATAGTTTTTGATTCGATAACATTAGCACTAGGCAACAAAAAAATTTTTTTTGCCTCGCGAACGAATTTATGTGATTCGCATTCCTTCATACCTTCTATAGTGTAAAAACGTAAATAAAACATTTCATTCATCTGACAATTATGTGGGAAAAGTATTTAGTTATTTTTCAACATTTAATGCTATTTTTAAAGAAAAAAAATTATGTGAAACTAAAAAACGAACTTTTTCTTTATCTTTCTTCCTCTGTCGTTTGTAATTTAAGGTCGAAGTTTCCCTAATTAAAAACCAGCAGTAGTCTGCAAACATTGTAAAATTACATTTTTCTAGGTAACGTTTTTCAATAGTAGCAATATCTTGATAGAAACGTTTTCCGTCTTTATCACTGACGTGCCGCATATTCTTAGAGAAAAAATTTAAATGAGTGTAAAAAATGTATTTTAAAGGACATTATTGTAACTCCATTTTATGATAAGATTGTAAGATTTTCTCAATTATGTCAACGGAGTTAGAGGACTTGCGACTTCCAAGAAAGTTTTCCATGATTTTAGCAAACGATCTTTTCTATTTCATTTAAAATTGAAATGAAAGCTGAGTCCTTTATCAACTGCTTGATATCTATGTTATATATTTCATTTATTATTATAAATTAATATTGTAATCTGTTGCTATTATGTATTGTCTGTGTATGCAGTGACGGATTGCGTGGCGACTGATCTCTGATGTGTGTGTGTATGACTGGATGTGCGTATGTGGAAGGTAATGCGTGTATTTATGTGTATATAAAGGTGTATGATGATGTGTCAATAAATATATTACTAACAAGGAAGGTACTCCAGGTGTACCTCACCGATTTCTTTCATTTTGTGATATGTTAGAGAACTTAAAAAAATGTTAGATACATATTCTTTTTTATGTGCTAATTCGTCAATTTAAGGGGTGAAAATCGCCCTTACAGTTCACCTCCAAAAATATATATATTTTTTTTAAATATCTCGTAAACTAGTGTGCGTATATAACCGCCTTTTTATAAGAAACACTTTGGCGTTGGTTTTATTTCAAAATTTCAAATAGTTTACGAGATATTTAAGAAAAACTGAAAACCTGAGTGGATGAAGGTGTTATATAACATTTTTATAATTTTACAGCAGAAGCGTTTAAAAGTGTTTATTTACATATTCTTCCCATGCAATAGCACATGTTTATTATTGAATTTCTACAAAACTGTTGGACGTAATGAAACCAAATTTTAATATAATATGATACTTCAGCATAAAATATTTTAAAATTTGGCAAAAAATGAATTTTTGAAAAAAATGTTACATAACACCTTCATCCACTCAGGTTTTCAACTGTTTTTGGGGGTGAACCTTAAGGGTGATTTTCACCCCTTAAATCGACGAGATAGTACTAAAAAAGAATACATATCTAATATTTTTTTAAGTACTATATTACAAAATGAAAGAAATCGGTGAGGTACACCTGGGGTATCTTCCTTGTAAGTAAGACAATGGCATGCAAACATATTATTAAAAAAAAACCTATCCCGTAACACTCTCGACCTAAAAATATCCCTTCTTTGATTTTGGCACCCGAATGGGAAAAAAATTTTTCTCTCAAAAACTGAAGGCCTGGCCCCTCTGTGCTTATAGCTCTCACGAAGTTTTTGATAAGCGCTGGTTTTATGTGTAGTGGTGGTCACATTTCTTTAAGCGGGTCATCCAAAGGCTTAAACTTTACGTTTTTCTGTCTTGGAACATAAATAATCCTCATAGGCTAGATTTTTTGAATGTAATGTATACTTTTTGCTTACTGATGTGCTGCACTCTTTTTGAGATGTGACTGAGCAAAATTAATATTTTTCTAGTATCAGGAGTGACACCACCTACAAACTTCATGGTATATTTTCCTCGGGTATTTTTTAGTGTTGCCTAGTGTAATGGGACTGATTACTGGAACTAAAATTGGACGTATTCATCAAATTCTAACATTATTTTTTTACTAATTTTTCTTTCAGATAATATTCTTTCCTTTCTGAAATTCAATTTAGATGTATGTATTTACTATGGTTACGTAAACTGGGATAGTAAACATCTGCATGCTTAAATATTTTAAAGTTATAATTGAAGAATTCAGGAAGAGAATAAGTGCCATTTTGTAATTTAATAAAAACGATTTTCATTGCAAAAGTGATGAGTGGCTAATATTATGTACTAATACGACTGATGATAATAGGTTACTTTTTTTACATAAGATTATTAGTCAGCTAAGAGGCCGAATGTAAATAGGTACTGATATTTGGCCGAGGGTTCGAATCTCGCGTCTCTCTATGATTGTCAAGGAAGTTTCTTTCATAATTTCAGATGAATAACAACATAAATCTGTTAAGATTACGGTTATAGATGGATTTATTCCAATTCTTTGTTTCTCATCACCTTATGTAACGTCAAACTGAATAGAAAAAGTATAAAAATATTACTGTGAGTGGTGTTGATAATAGGTACGAAATTTTAAGAACGGACGCTAAACCCTATTATTATTATTATATACCTTGCATAATGCCGGTAATAATAATATTATTATTATTATTATAGACTTTTACGCCAACCTGGCGCTCACTACTCAGTAGGACAGTACTGGGTAACATTCACCTATACCGGCATTATGCAAGGTATTAGGCTCTGTGGAAGGGTAATGTGCCAAACCAATCCGTAAAAGTACCGTAGTACATTCACGGACGGGTTTGTCACATCACTCCTTATATTGTTGTTGTTGTTGCTTGAAACGAGGTGTTATGCGTCTATTTTGGTGTATACTGGTTCGTACGACGAGACTTTTGTGGGAGCGTAGATGTTGGCTCAATGACAGAGGGCTGTGAAAGCCTAGTTCGTTTTCGTGTCCTCAGATGGTAGGTAGGAGTAGGGACAGAGGGAAGGGAAAGGACTGTTTGTGTTTGTGTGTGTGTTTGTGTATGTGTGTGGATGTGTCTTTCTATTTTACGTTTCTTGGTGTAGATGTTTTCTGGTTCATCAAATTGCTCATTAAGATCGGGTGTTCCTGGAACTGCGCGTTTAGATGGTACAGAGGTTGACGGACCTTGTGTGTTATTGAATTGGGGAGGATTGTGCACCAGAGCGGTAACAGTGACAGTGCGGCAGTTGTTCGATCCCCCCTCTCCATCAGACGAATCTGGATCTGTATGTGTGTTAAGTGTTTGTCTTTCAGTGTTAGTGTATTGTGTGTTTATGTATGTGTGTTGTGTGTCAGTAGGATGAGTGTCAGTGTATTGTTCGCTCACTGTAGATGGCTCAGATGGAGTAGAAGCAGGTCTTGTGCTTTCACATATCGCAGTCGGATTCGTATTACTGAGGAACTTCCGTACTATACGACACGTGTTTATGATCACTGCCTTTTGCATAGTGACATATGTGTATTTTGGGAGACCCAAGAGGCTCAAACTATTATGTAGTGTGTGTGGAATGACCCCGGTGGCACTGAGCACTATTGGAACGATGTGGACATGTTCCATTCGCCATTGTTGTTTTATTTCGGCTGCGAGGTCAGTGTATTTATCCAATTTAACTGCGTGTGTTTTTTGTAAGTTGTGTGTATTTGGAACCGCAATATCGATCAGATAGGTTGTCTTAGTGTTTTTCATTACGAAGGTGATATCTGGTCGATTATGATTTATGGTCTTATCTGTAATAATCGACCGATCCCAGTAAAGTCTACAGGAGTCATTCTCCGCTACTACTTTTGGTGTGAGCTTGTAGTAAGGTGTTTTATCGGTTATAAGGTGGTGCTTGACCGCTAGTTTCTGGTATATGATTTTGCCAACCTGGTCGTGACGGTGTTTGTATTCGGACTGAGCGAGCTGAGTACAGGCAGCTGTGATGTGTTGGATCGTTTCAGGTTTGGAATGGCATCTCCGGCATGAGTCAGATGTTATTGACGAGTCACGAAGTATGTATTTTGAGTAATTCTTTGTATGAATTACTTGATCTTGTATAGCTAGCATGAATCCTTCAGTCTCCGGGAAAAGACTTCCTTGACTCAACCAGGCGTGCGACGCTGCTTTGTCGACGTTACTCTGATTAAGATCATGTGGATGTCTCCCATGTAAAGGCTTCCGAATCCATTGCTGAATTTTGTCCTCCTTCGTGACCAAACGGCAAAAACTATCTGGCATTTCTGTGTGTGAGAGGTTTAATGGTGTGTATGCCTTGTCGGCTTGGATTATTACATTGTGTAAGTGTGATGTGTGTGTTTTGGTGTAAAAGTATTCTCGCAAGTTATGAACCTGTTTATTATGCGTGTTCCTTATGTCTATAAGACCTCGACCCCCTTCGGCTCTTGGCAGCGTCAATCGTTCTATCGCTGCTTTGGGATGATGAATTCTGTATTTGGTCATAAGGACGCGGGTCTTGATCTCGATGTTTGTCAAGTCCGTAGGCGTCCATTTGATTACCCCAAATGAGTATGTTAGCACCGGAACTGCGTAGGTGTTAATTGCTTTGATGGTTTTTTTTCCATCAAGGTGGGTGCTCAGTAATCTCCGTACACGCGTTAGGTATTGCTGCATCAGGTGTTGTTTTACAGCGCTGTGATCTATACGTTCGTCCTGATTGAATCCGAGATACCGGTACGACTCTCCCTCGTCCATGGGCTGCATAACAGACTCTGGTTCGAGTTCGAATGCGACCGCATCTCGTTTTCCTCCAGAACGACATTGTGTTCGACATTTATCGATTCCGAACTCCATACAGAGGTCTCGCGAAACCTCGTTGGAAAGTCCCAGCAGCTGCTGTAATTGATGTTTAGTAGCTGCATAGATCTTAATATCATCCATGTACATTAGATGTGAAATGGTATGGCGCGAATTCGTTTGCGTACCTACATTGTAACCGTATTTGGTTTCATTTAACAGGCGAGAAAGTGGATTCATTGCGAGACAAAACCATAATGGACTCAATGAGTCGCCTTGGAATATGCCGCGTCTTACTTGAATAAGGTCGCTTGTTGTTTTTTCATTACCAATACTCAAATGTAAGGTCGTTCGCCAGTCGGACATGATCGTTCCAAGGAAGTTCACGATACTTGGGTGTATTTTGTACAGCTCCAATACTCTCCGCAACCAGGAGTGCGGGACCGAATCAAATGCCTTTTTATAATCAATAAACGCTGTGTACAGGTTACGTTTTCTCCCTTTCGCTTGTTCCAGTACTACGGAGTCAATCAGAAGCTGCTCTTTGCAGCCTTGTGACCTCTTTCGACATCCCTTTTGTTCTTCTGTCAGTATGGTGTTAATCTGACAATGCTCATTGATCTTTTCTGCCAGACAGGACGTCAAGATCTTATACACTGTAGGCAAGCAGGTGATAGGCCTATAATTCGCAGGATTTTTTGTATCACTGTTTTTAGATTTCATGTATGTGATACCCTGCGTTAGGAACTTCGGTGTCAGGTTTGGTGTTTTTATAAATAGTGTAAAGTGTTCAGCGAGATACTTGTGTGTTGATGTAAAGTGTTTGAGCCAGTAGTTTTGTATGTTGTCGATGCCAGGTGCCTTCCAGTTATGCGATCTCTGTAAAGCTCTGGAGACGTCCTCTGTAGTAATGTCCGTATAGAGCATCTCCGGAAGATGTTCGTTATTCCTGTACTCTGTATCGATCCAGCTGGCTTTGTCATTATGGTCAATGGTGTTGGACCATATATTCGCCCAGAAACTATGGAGTGCGTTCTTCTCCGGTAGCCCATTACTGTCAGTTACCGTGTTCGTTAGAGACTGATAAAACCGTCTCTCGTTTCTGCTGAACGCTTGGTTTTGTCGTCTGCGTTCAGTACTGGTCTTATATCTTCGTAAGCGCTTCGCTAGTGCTGTTAATTTTTGGTGAAGCGTATCTCTGATCTCTGTGAGTGTTTTATTGGGTTCCTCGTATTGTGTGTGTACTGTGTGTTTGTGTAATATGTCGTGTATGTATTTGTTGAGCCGTTTGGACCTCGTACCCTGTTGGTATTGGGTGATCCTGCCGACGTTGCATCGGATGTTGCTGATGCGTTTATTCAATCGTGTTTCCCAGGCAGGAGTTTTGTGTTCCTTCGAGTTGTGCGCTACAGGTGGTGTTACATCGGACCCGTTACAACGTATAGCTGCAACGGCTCCACAATAGATAGCTGTGTGTAACTCGATAAAATTGTCACATGTTTCTAAGTGTTTAGGCAGTATTGTATTGTTCAATATCTCAACGATCTCAGCCAATCTACGTGAGGTGTGTTGTTTAGGCAACAAGTACCTATGTGTGGGGTCCGTCCCTTCAAATTCAGTAAGCGCTGTGTTAAATTCCAGTTCAATCTTTTGCAGTAGGGTGTCATTTACTGCTGTCTCATGGTGGTCAGGCTCATTCTCGACAAGTTGTTGAGTGTCGTTTTGTGTGGGGCTCTCCATTTCTGGTGGGCCGTCGTCCTGACTTTCTTCATTTTGAGCAAATTGATGTGCGACTTGTGTTTTAATGGTGTTTATGAGGGAGGCAGGGATGAGGTTATTGGTAAAAATGACACGTTTTTGGTCTGCCAGTCTCTGTTCAGTAACGCGACTTAGGTGAGGGTAGCTGTGCGCGAACTCTTGATGTAATTTTGTACGGTAACCAGTTTTGTCCGTTTCAAGTCTAGTAACTTTGAAGTATGTGCGTACGATGAATTCATTCAGTTCATCTGTCCATTGCATACGCACACGCTTCTTACCAGCTTTAGTGGTCCCCAAAGGATGCTCTGAGGAAACACTTAAAGTCGGCTGAGCCAAAGGTGTTGGGGGCTCCGTAAGTAGGGCAGTAGCATTTTGGCTGAAGGTGTTGTTACAGCTGACAGGTGGCTGCCTGGAACCCAGCCTGTCGTCACCGCGATCTAAGCTGTCACATTCAGTGGTGACCCTGATGCGCCCGGTCGCTCCACCGGCAGCGGCATTTTTCCGAGGCTTTTTTTGTTTTTTCACCATCCTAATGGGGTGTCCTTTTAGTCGCCTTTTACGACAAGCAGGACTTACTGTGGGCAAATTCTGCAAAGTGAAGCCCCCACCCACAGGGCGTTTATTATTATTATTATTATTATTATTATTATTATTATTATTATTATTATTATATTGTATTTATGTTTAAAACAGACACTTATCTAATCTTCCTTTTGGAACTTCTTGATCTCTTACTCTAATTGTTCGCATATGTTCGGTTCGAGCAGCTTTTGAGTGTCCACAAAACTTTCTTCGAATCCACTGGATTATGTAATTTATACTTTTTGGCGTTGGAATAATATTAAAAGGGGGTGGAACTGTTCCACCTTCTTCAAAGTAACTTATCCATAATTTGCTACGTGCAAATTTCCATTCAATATCAGCTCGCTCCTGCAATTCGTATTAAGATAAGAAAAGAATGCTTCGTATTTTACTTATTATAACGAAAGGAAAATAGCTTTAGTGTTTGTAAAATAGATACGGTGGCCATCCGTTCTTTTTTTCAGGGGACAACTTTTTCTAGCTCCGTATCATTTGAGTTTCTTTTTTTTTCGTTTCTTTATTTTTTTAAAAAAAGTTAGAAATGTTCATCGCTTCTCCTTTCGTTCTTTTGTTTGTCATTTTTTTATAAAATTAACCCATATAAGCCGATCAATTTAGCCCTAAAAATAGTAGTAAAGGTACAAAAATTAGGGGAGACCTGAAAATTGGCACGAATGTTCGGAACACTATTATAAATAAGTATTGAATAGTCCTTATCGATCCTGTACATGGAAAAAATTTTATTCAAGGTCAAAGGTGTCAAAAATGGGTTTTTTGCGTTTTTCAGCAAAACGATAAGTTTTATGATAAAATTAGGTCAGACAAAAATTGTGGATCATATAATTATCTATAAAAAATGTCTCAATACTCTTTTTCCTAAGAGTCACCGTTTCTGAGATATAACTATTATAAAAAATCTCTCAGCTGCGCCGGAAAAACTCCTCAACACAATTTTTTATAATTGTAAAAACGGATGTAGTGCAAAATGTGGCTGCAAAAAAGTCGGATTGTTTTGTTCTCTTGCATATACTAGTTGTCAAGGCCAGTCGTGCTCTAATGTTGAATCATCCACAGAAGAGGATTCGTATGATACCAACGAAGAGACATGTGATGCATCGCTATTGAGGCAATTTATTTGCACCCAACAATAAGAGCAAGAAGAAGAAGAAGAACAAGAATGAGAAGGAGTAGAACACGAAGCTGAAATATTAGACGATTATGAATCTGACGAATAATTTCCCTCACTTTTTTTATATTTATACCGCTTTCATCATTCCTAATACTAATATTTTTTATTATACAACAGTTTTCAATTAAATACAATCACCATAGACCGTGAAATAGGCCTACCGGGGAAACTCTTTAAAAAAACCCGCTAAGTACACTACCTCACAGGTGGCGTGGAAACGTGTGCATATTATGAAGATTACAACTTTTGTAATAGTTATATCTCCGAAACGGTGCCTCTTAGGAAAAAAGTATTCAGACAATTTTTTATAGATAATTATATGATCTACAATTTTTGTCTGACCTAATTTTATGATAAAACTTACCGTTTTGCTGAAAAACGCGAAAAACCCATTTTTGACACCTTTGACCTTGAATAAAATTTTTTCACGTACAGGATCGATGAGGACTCTTCAACACTTATTTATAATGGTGTTCCGAACATTCATACCAATTTTCAGCTCTTCCCTAATTTTTGTACCCTTGCATGTTTAAATTGACCGGTGTAATATTGTATTAAAAAATGAATTCTTTGAAAATTATTGCTAAAATTTTGTTCGTATAGTTAGTTTATTATTGGGCTAAACAGACATGGAATTGAAGGCTTTACCGGAAGTCTCATAAAATGGAAAATTTTGAAAAAATTTTATTATTTATTTATTTATTTTATTTTATTTTATTTTTTATTTTTTTTTTTTTTTTTTTTTTGAAAAGGGTCACTTTAATACCTACTTTTATATACGTACTACTTACGTACCCATGTTTTGAAATAAATATTTTTATTTTCTATTATAGTAAAATCTTTGTTAACCGGGCATCAGTGTCACGGAAAAATTTGTCCGGTTAACAGATATGTCCGCTTAACAGGAACAAAGTAAATATGGAGTATTCATAACTAATTTTTTAATTCAAATTTTTTTTTTTAATTTTTTAATTTAAATCAATTTTATGAACGAATTTAGGTACTTATATAAAAAAATAACGTTTTCAAATGCAGAATCATTGTTACCAAGATAAAACATGAATAATTATACCTAGCCCATATAGGTATATATACGCCTAGACGTACTCAGGTCTGATTAATGAAAGTAATAAATAATGTAATAAATGTCTTCCTCAAAAAATATTATGTCCGCGTCCGGTTAACAGAGGGACCGCTTAAGAGAGTGCTGAATGCATTGGTTTTAGTATAGCATGCCACCGATATAAAAAATTAGTCCGGCTATAGGAGGGGTCCGGTTAAGAAAGGTGCTCGTAATCAGAGGTTTTACTGTAGAAGGAATGTTACGTTTTACGTTATATAAAAATATTTTTGATCTTTTTGGAAAATTTTTATCAAAAGTCAATCGATATTTTTTAAACGATCCTCTACTACTAATATAATATAATAAGGTATACGGACATAGAAATGGAGGACTGTAAAGTTTATTGCTTGGTCATAAAAAATTGAAATATTTCAGAGCTCTTTTTCAAAAGGTCAGGAAAACCTGTTTAAAATTTTATTAATGTTTCATAAAGTATATCCTAATTACCAAAAAATATTTTCATAAAATATATATACTTAGGTATTTGATTTCGGATAAAATGATCCCTAACAACAGTGCCGAAGTGTACAATATTTTGGACTGGAGGGCTATAAATTTTTTTGCTTTTGTTATTTTGTTATTAACGAGTCTGCGGGCTCGCGCAACAAACTCATATTCGTGAGAAATAAGCCTCTTTTCCCACTTATTGTACTATTTTACTACTATATACTATTTTAATTTATAATGTCAGTTGTAAGATGTTCCAATTTTTGCCAAAGCATACTTTGACACTATGGAAACAATCTACTTAATAAATTTCCAACACTGACTGACTGACAGACAACGCACAGCCTAAACCGTTGGGTTTAGAAAAATGAAATTTTGCTTAGGAGTTCCCTATGTAACGTAGGTGAGCACTAGAAAAGAATTTTTGAAAATTCGTCCCCTAAGTGGGTTTAATGGGGGATGAAAATTTGTATGTAAATTCGTTATTTTTGAAGTTAGTGGCATATAAAAATATGTTACTATGGCTATTAAAATAAATAATATAGGTATTGTTGAATAAATCTTTAACACTGACTGACAGACAACACATAGCCTAAACTGTTGGGTTTAGACGGACGAAATTTAGCACAGGAGATATGAAAATTGACGTTTAGGCTTCTATTTATAAATAAAAGTCAGTTGTTTATGGAAATTTATTCCCTAAGGGGTTAAACAGAAAATGTAAGTTCATATGGGAAGTTCGTCATTTTTGAAGTTAGAAACGTGGATATTGATGTAGGCTTTTGAAAAACATTAAAAGTGAGCAGAAAGTGAGTACCTAATAAAAAGATGTCGATGGGGGATCCCATCGGGCACACGGCTAGTAATAAATAATCAACATACATAATATGTATATTTTTAGAATTATTTATATAGACAATTTAACTCATATGTATCAAGTCCCATAAGAATATTGTAGTTTTTTCACTTTTACCATGGGAAAGAATTTACGACAGATTTTTACAGCGAAAAAAAAGGTACAAAACATTTAATTGGTTACTTCATTGTAGGGTAAACACCATAAAAATGAAACAAAAATTCGTATTGGAAAATTCAACTGATTTCAGAACCATAGTAACAATATATTAAATAACAATATGAATTATACTAATTTATTTTATTCGTTAAATTGTTTTACCGTATTACACTTGAGTTTTATATTTTTTCTGAATAAATTTGTGTTTTTTACAATTCAAATTTCTTGCCAAAAAGCAATTTAACTCGAAGAACTGTTAAACCAAAAACTGCTTCCGCTTCGCTGTCGCGTTTTTGTTAGTTGAGAGTTCTTCTCGTTAAATTGCTAGACAACAAACTTTCGTTAAACAAACCCAAATTTATTCCAAAGAATACAAATCTCCCGTGTAATAATAAGTGATTATATATTAAATCAAGGAAATAGCCTACTTTTTTATTATATTAGGCTGTGGGATATTATTTCGCACGCTATTCCTGCACGCTGTGGGCAATTGTTAACTTTTACAGATAATTACCCGTGCGCAAAATGTTACTTTTAATAGTAAGAGTAGAAAAAATGTTATTAAAGTCAGTTTTTATTTTGGATTTTTTGGAAAGAAAAAATTTTTTGAAATATGATCCTCTCCAAAAAAAAAAAAATGTTTTTTTTTAATACTTTTTTTTTTCATTAATATGTGATGCTATGTGACGCTATTTACCGGCTTCTTTCTACGATTTATATAATTTTTTTCAGAATTATTTTCCGGGTCTGTCATAGTTAAAAAAAAATTATGTGTCTGAAAATATTTTTTTAGAGATAGGTATACGCTTCCGGGTACTCAGTCGATCGGAAATCGTTGGCGAATTGTGATAGTGTTCATAAAAACATTTGTGATTGCCTAGTTTTCGAAGAAAAGAAAGTAGTCGACTAAAACTTTCAAACTCCTCGATCAGCCGGACACTTATCATCAGTTTTCAAACCACCAAAATGCTAATCCGCCTGTAGCCTTTCAGTCGCGTTTAGATTTCTTGAAAATACCGAAGTTGTAGCGAAAAATTCGATTCCCGTGATGGAGCCCCGCTGCTAACGGCGTTTTTATTTATATAGTATATTAATAAAGAATTTTATATAACTGTAACCTCAATTATCTATTTTATATTGACCTTATTTAAATATTGGAATTTTCCAAATGTGATTCAAATGTTTAGTTGATGACCCACCAGTAAGAAAAATTTTGAATAAGATGGGGAACATTTTAATTGTTTGGTTAACTGAGTTCAGTACAAAATTAGGAGGAGTCAGTCGTGTAGTTGAAGTTGATGAGAGTGAGTTAATGGATAAGTGGGTTTTAGGGGGAACTGAAAGAGGCACTTCGAAGTACTTTTTGATGGTGGTAGCTAAAAGAGATGTGAACAGTTGGGGAGGTTACAATAATGAGGTATTAGAAGATATTAATAATTATATGACTGGGTACATGTTACTGGCCTACATTTTTATAATAGAGGTTGATCTTACCCCCCCCCCCCCCCCACGCATTACCCGCTATTTTTTGTAGACTAATTCAAAGTTCAGTTTATTATTAATGCTACAATTTTGTCAACTTACCGAAATTAATTGATATGAGTGATTCATCATTGCAATTAGTAGATTAAGTAAGACAACAATATTTATAACAGAGTAGGTTCCAAACATTAGCATCCCCCAGAATCTTGTGAAGTTGAGTATACCGTCTAATTCAAAGCTGTCCAAATCTACGAGACCAAATACTGCCCAAAATAAAGTTTGCGTTGTTTCAAACAAACTGAAATGAAGTTTAATTAAATAGTAAAGTAGAAAAAAGTTCATAAAAATATTGGTTTGTGTTCATTTTTATGTATGAGTATTAATAACAGTAACTAATCAAAAAAAACAGGCCTTCAAAAAAGTACAATTTTGTGATTACTGAATAATTAAATATCAGACGAATATAAAAATTAGATAATTACTTTTTTAAATTATTGTTTGTTAAGCCTACATCAGTGATCAACAACCCAGGGTACACACATGTTACGTCAGATCAAGAGGTACGTATGTAAAAAGTTTATTAGTTGTATACAAATAAAATGATAATTTGGCATTATATTCCCTATTATTTATAATTATTTTTAAGTATAAAACTGACAGCAAAAGTATATGATTAAAAAGTATCTTTATGAAGATAGTTTTAATTTCATTATTCTATAATAATTAATAATGGAATAGTTACATTATTCTCACTTCATTAAAGAAGGTAAATACAGTTTACATGCACAAGACTTGATATTAAATTAAATTAAAGCTGTGGTTATAGACGGTTTCAGGCGATAAATTAACCTGCTGTAACACTGTAGTGGTCTGTTTTACATTAGAGTTGATGAATATAATGACTGTCGTGTTATTTTTCCTCATTTCGATTGAATAAAAAATGAATAGGAGTCCAATTGAAAACTATAACAATTTGTCTTGATAACTTCCGCGATTATAACATTTTGTTTGTAGTGTATTCACGCTCATAAGGTTTCTTTTTGTTGATATATTAATGTCCCGGGAATTTGTAATTGTAAGCGGAATATTTGTAACTGTAAGCGTCGGCACCGAATGCCTTGAAGGATATAATCCTGACAAATGCGTAAAGGTTCGAACTTCACACTTACGCTATTTTGAGGTATTAAATAATAGAAAATAAAAAAGTATAATAGTAATACACCGATAAAAAAGTGCTTATGCTATTGACTTGTTGCCCTACTAGTCTACTATATAAAAATTTTATGATGTGAGAAATCTATACAAAATTCAGTTATAAACTGAATAAAAATAAAAATCCCTGCTAAGTCCGTTCATTTTATGGCTAGCAATTTAGTTTCAATTCTATAAAAGTAAAAACAAAATTTCAAAAGTAAAACTTCTCTTACTTAGAAAATCGTCTCCAAACGAAGCAAGCACTTGCATCTCTCGTGCTGTTTGGAAATCCTGTGTTGTTATTACATTGTTTTTTATCTAAAGTACCTTCAGCGTAGTACCAAAGCAGCTGATTAAGCCCTAAAGTATAACGTAACTTAAATTTCTTTTAAATTTTACTTAAAATAATTAATTACTTACCACACGAAAACGCGAAAAGTACAAGAACATACAAGAAAAAAAATTTCATAATATCCATTACCATTCGACTTAATGAGACTTGCAATGGCCCAAGATGTGGATTTACAGAAAATATATACACAAGTTTTAGAGAACTGTAAAAAAAAAACTTGTTTAATGAAAAGATATAAAATAAAGATATTTTTTTCAATAATCGTAAGTTTGTTAAACGAGGCCAGAGGCCGAACTGGATTATTGCGACAAGTGAAAAATACACTCATTTTGCACGTGTTGCATACAATATCTTTTGAAGTTATGAATTTAAAAAAAATTAACGAAAAATGGAAAATAATCTCAAATTAATAAAAGTTTAACAGCTACATTAAAAAAATTATTTTAACATATTTGCTTTGAATAATTCATGAATAAATTTGTTTACTTACTATTAGTATTCATTAAGATATGTTATATAGGTACTTACCTGAATATGTTTGCTGCAGAAAATAAACCTTCAGATATTAACATTGGATCCCAAGCGTCTAGGCTTTCTCGCTCTAGTTCTGCATACCATGGTGTTTTTTGTGCCTACAAAAAATAACCGTATTGTTCAAATAAGATTAAGGTATTTGAGCGAAATGGAAAAATATAACATGTTACATTAATTATTATATATGATAATATTAATGGTTTATTTTTAGTGAGTTTGATATGCACCTCAGTGACCATTTAGGTGCGAAATCCAAAAATTTTAATGAGATTATAAAATTATGAATTTTTGGGAAATATTCTTTATTAGCCCAGTAATATCGTGCTATGAAAGGGAGGCACATTGCGTCAAATCCGGTAGTTCTAATTTTTTGCTTCCGGTAATACTAATTTTGTTGGCCCAATGAATAATCCAAGTTTGAGACCTCGAATACCGGATGCAACCTTAGTTTTTGGTGATTTTAACCCCTAAGGATTAATTTTTCGACAATACTTATGAGAATGGGATTAAAGTAGACTAAATTTTCTACAATTTGAGCCAGAACCGTCTTTGTAGACCCAATAGTTAGCGAGAATAAAGCCTTTCAAAAATATAAATTTTTTTTTAACTTGGCAATTTTTAACGATAGTTTTTTAATGTTCTGAGTGAATTTTGAATTTTTTTCTTCGGGAGATCCGTTCTTATTCCAGTGGATCCTGAAATTGTTTGAGGGGCTTATTTCTCATAGTCTTTTGTCCTTTCATTATATGAGTTCATGTAGGAATCTGAAAATTTCCTGGACAACTGGTCAGAGTCGATACTCAATGTCGTTTCTAACCAGATATTTATATACCAACACCCACAACCTTGACGAGCTGCGGTACCAACTATTTGCGAGGGCTGCGACAAAAACCAGCTTTGATCTGGCCAGGTTACCTCCTACGCGAGACGCTGCTCGATTTCACTCCTTGCGGACATAATATAAGGTCAAGTTCTTTGGCATGAAGAAATGATTACTTTCAAGTGCCATCCAAAAATTTTTTTACTTGAAAAAAATTTTTAGAATGAAATATTTTGTCAACAATTTTTATGAAAGAAATAATTTCCTCAAGTTCAAGAACTTTTTTGTGAATGTGATCAACGGTTTTTTTTCAATAGTGTCAACAAAATATTTCGTTATATTACAAAATTTTTCTTTTAAAACAAAGAATTTTTTTTATACACTCTAACAATTTCTGTGTACAAATAATAAAAATTTCTTTGACTTTTTTATTTTAATCAAAAATAGTTATTTTCGATACATATGCGTAAAGAGAGGTATTCTAGTAGGCTTAAATTCGGGCACGAGTCTAAGGGACTGACGTATACACAACGAGATCGAGTGCGTAAGCGCACGAGATCTCGTTGTGTATACGTCAGTCCCTTTAGCGAGTGCTCCAATTTAAGCCTACCAGATACCTCTCTTTACGCATACGTATCGAACATAATTTTTTATAACGACGGCTTCTAAAGTTTAATAGAGAGAAAAAAATTAATTATTTTTAAGCAATTTTTATTAATTTGTAAAACGTTGTTGTTCTTTTTATTAATTTGTTGATCGTTTCCATGTTAATTTGAATATGATTATCATTGATAAATGAATATCATTATTTTCTCGCATAGTTTTAGCTACTTTCACGCACACTTGTACTTTCGCGCACAGTTACTGTCATTTGTTTTACAATGATATAAAAAACTGCTCTTTACGCCCACTACACAATGCTCGAATATTGAACTTTAGAAGCGGGTGTTATAAAAAATAATTTTTTTGGCTTAAAAAAACATTTCTTTGACTACTAAAAAAAATTCGAAAATATTTTTTTGCATAAAAAAAATATTCAAAGAAAAATTTTTCTATTCAAAGAAATTAAAATTAAGTCTGCCTGTCCATCTGTGAGTGCATAACCCTACCAGGTGGTTATAGATAGCTTCAAAAATATTCAACCGTTTTTGATGAGATTTTTAGAAATTGTGCAGTTTAGTTCCTAGATGATCCTTTACGAATTTCATCGCATTCGAAGTAATAGTAGCCATGGCGTTATCGTGAAATCCTACTTTGCTCAAATTTTGAGATTATTTGGGGGTTAGACCATATATCTAGCGCAGGTAGACAAAATTAATTAAGTCCATTTTTTATTTTTTATTTTTTTATTTTATAATAAGGACCAAGGGAGTCTATCTCATATATTTCCAAAAGGGCAAAAGTCAATACCACCCCAACATCATTTTTTATGCACTTGTTATAAAAAAAATTCTTTTTAGAAACTAACAAAAGAAGTTAAGTTCTAAATTGCCAATGTTTGAAATCGTGTAACTTTACGGTACTACACATTCCGAACTGATGAGTCATCAAAATGTATCGATGTGCAAACCTTGACCTTTGACCCGGCACGTACCGAGTACATGTATTTAAAATTTGTTGTTGATATTTGACCCCACACGCGCTTAGACTGTTGGCCTTGAAATTCATAAGACATGAGTCATCACCCGCAACCAAATTAATTCAAGTTAACCCATTATGCGTCATCACAATTTGGTCATCACGATTTGGGTTTGTGTTACCCCATTACTCGCCAGCACTAACATAGTTTTTGAATGCAAACCTAACGCGTGCGCAGACTAAATTTTAGTACACGACGCATGCGCAGACTGAATTTTAGGCCACAAATTGATGTATGGGGTACACTACCGCGTCAAAAATGTGGGGAATAGCCCAACTCGGGGGTGGCCCCAAACTTTTGACATCGTACTGTACTTAAATTTTTGGTACACTGTCGTGTCAAAAGTGTAGGCCCCCCTGACTGAAAAGGTATCTGATCACTTTTTGAAGCGTACTGTACTTATCTTGTGTACGTGCAAACCTTGACCCCAACACGCGCTTGCCTTAATTTAAACAAAAGTCATCTTAAACGGAAGGTACACTACCGCATCAAAAATGTGGGGAATACCCTAACCCAGGGAGTGGCCCCAAACTTTTGACATCGTACTGTACTTAAATTGGTACACTGCCGTGTCAAAAGTGTGTGCTGTGCTTATTACGTGCAAACCTTGGCCTCACTTAATTGCATCATCTTAAACGAAAATCGGGAGGTCGCTAAATTTTGTGGGGGGCACTGTACCAAGCGCTACCTCAAAACTAACTTCAGACTCCAGGGTCCAGACTCCAGATTTCTGACCGCTACTGTACTGCCGGAAATTTGTCAACTGTAACTCAGGGGATTTTTTTTTGTAGATGTGTCAGCACTTTATAAGATTACGTTGTTTATTTAGTAAAAAACTCGTGACTTTTATACGGTTTGAGTTTGTTTATTTAAGATTTTTTAGCCGACTCAGGACGATGTAATTTCATTATATGTTTGAATCATAGTCGGAGGGGAATTTTATTTAAAAACAAGTCACAACTTGTTAGTTCCAGGAATTTTAAATAAATTTGTTACACCAATGTCATCATAAATCGTTAATATAGCTATGTGTTTATTTAAAATTTTGCTGACTCATACTCGGGGAATTTTTTGGTATAAGAAAGATGACGTCATGGGATATTAGTGAGTTAAATAGACATATATAACGGGTGTATATTTAATATTTTAATGAATGTTTTCTTATATAGGGTGTATCATTGAATATGCTTTTCAATTAGAATAATAAATATCATAAGATTTTTTCAATACTTTTATAGGTTAAGGAAAGAAACTTCTTGCTGTAAAAAATAGGGGAGTTCAGGGTAACAATTAAATAAAACGCACATATATATTTTTTTTAAATTTTATTTACAGAATATGTAGACAAAAAAAAAAAAAAAATAAAATAAAATAAAATTGCTTAAATCTATATATTACTTAAAATCTATTTATTTCCCATATAACAATTTTTTAAAGGAATACAATTTTCTAATGAACAAATTTTATCTGAATGAAGCATACAATGTCTTAGATAATATTCATCTCGCAGAACGGAAATCTTCGGTACATCAAATATTTCTCCCCAATTCAAAATTCACGGCTGGTGTTCGGTCTCATCAAACAAATCAATCATCACACAAATTTGAAATCCATTTCTTCTTTTCACTGCCCTTGACGTATATGACATCATACTTCTTTAATACAGGTTTCAATATGGTATGAAGTTTATTGTACGGAATAAATCCATACGACCAAAGTATCCCATGCCAATTTCGGTAAAGCCAACGGGCAACTCCTTGAAATCAAACGGTGCTTCGAATATAAGATGTAATATTTCATCCGAATTTTCTGCAGCGATACCAACTTCTTTAAAATAAAATTCGTTGTTAGTTCCTTGATAGCCTTGTATGTCGAGAAACGCCATTTTTTACCGCCGCCGTAGAACTGAATGTATTCACACAATCCACAACTTTATATAGAATAATTAAAGGTGGTGGGGATAGTTAGTTAATTTGTGGAATGTATTCGAAAATGTATATTAATAGCTATTGCTAGTTTACAATCAAATTACAAACTGTTAATAATATTCAACACATTGGTGAGTACCATGTTCTTTTCATTTTAAGACCTAGTGATTTAAGGAATGCTAAATTTTCGGGTGAAATGTGTTGTTGTTTAAATGTTTTACGTTTAATGATCTTAGGTTCCGAAAGTTCCTTGCTATGTTGGCTAGCGGTGAACTGCTCTGTATTGTAAATTAACATGGTTCGAAATGCAATTGTTTTACTACGAAAGTATAATTTTCAGCGAAAGAGATGTTAACTGTTTGACAACAACCGATAAATAGATAATATTTTGTGTAAGTTCAACTATTTTATACCCTTTAACCATGATAAGGTGTATGAGCTGGAGTATAACTCAGCAAATTATATAGCGGTGGTGACGTAACACACAAATGCGGTGGTTGTGTTGCGGTTGTGGCGGTGGTTGTGTGGCGGTTACATGGTGGTTGTGGTGTTTGTGTGGCGGTTGTGTGGTAGTTGTGGTGGTTATGTGATGGCGGCGGTGGTGATGTGGCGATTGCGGTGGTTATGTGGCGATTGCGGTTGTTATGTGGCGGTTGCTGTGGTTATGTGGCGGTTGCGGTGGTTATGTGGCGGTTGTGGTGGTTATGTAGCGGTTGTGGTAGTTATGTGGCGATTATGGTAGTTGTGTGGTAGTTGTGGTGGTTATGTGGCGGTTGTGGGGGTTGTGTGGCGGTGGTCTTTGTGTGGTGGCGGCGGCGGCGGTGGTGGTTGTGTGGTGGTGGCAGGATAGTAGGGATGTTTGCGGCTAAAGTGAACAATTTTATCATTAATGCTATCGAAGCAGCAATTTACTGTAGACAATGAATCGGTGGTGACATCTCGCGGTGTTTGTTGAACGCAATATCTAAATTACTCAATTTGATGAGGTTCCTGTTCCCTGCTCTTATTATGGAAGATTAAATCATCATCATCATCATAATCGCTAGCATCTTCTTTATCAGTTTCATCCAGATAATCACCTAGTGGCTTAATAACATCAGCCTTTTGAAGTTCGCGAAGTATAGAGAATATTTCTTGACCGACAGTAGTTTCTTTTAAAGCATCTAGCTCTTCGATTAAAGCTTCACGATCGTTAACGTTAAACAACATGTTTTTATTTTCCTCTAAACTCCGAATAATATTGAGTATTTTTTCACCAGTCTCTGAAGTCTCGTATAAACGTCGTAATTCATCTATTAAAGTATTAGGATTATGCCAGTATTTTATTTTTTTCGATTGTCCATTAGCACTTGCAAAATCTTCCGAGCGTTGTATTTGATACTCTTACCAAGTAGTTCTTGGTCCATTGAATTGTCTGGACGTTTTATTGCTATTCGTTCATTAGAATTTTCACCTTTATTTTGAGTTTCTTTGATTAGTAAAATATCCAAAACAGTTTGCAGAGCTGTAGTTAACTTGGGAATGATAACATTTCCACTATCAGAAGTGGTTAAAACCCTGTTATTAGACTCATCGTTGAGTGTGTAAACATTATTTTGATTTCTTAAATTATTAAATCTAGTTTGAATTGCTTTTGATGCAGCTTTAATTCTTTGTTCAAGTGAATTGAGCCTTTCTTCAACTTTATTGTTTCCAAATTCACCATCAACATCATTCCTCCCGGTATCATAACCAGAAAAGTCATCAGCCGTGTCTAATGCTTGTATTTTTAGCGGATCAAGACAGTAACTATTTTCAAACCTTTTTGGTGAAAATTCTCGTGTATGCGTATCTCTTGTATGGCGTGAAAGAGAATCTTTCCGCGAGAAGCTTTTATAGCTCTGCGTACACTCGAACATTATAATAGATGTGTAAAGCTCAACTAGTCTTACAAGATTAATTCAGAATTGTGTTAGCGATTACTTATATATACTCCACCACCACCACCACCACTGCCACCACCATCGCCGCCACCACCACTACCACCACTGCCACCACCATCACCGCCACCACCACCACCACATCTGAGTTGCTCATTTTACTCCATGAAGTAGTGATTGGCAGCCAGCTTACACACATTTTTACTCATTTTACCCCCATTACACTCTTTGGTTAACTGAAATTAGTTCAGAAAAATGAATGAAAAGCTATATGCAAGTGCCAGGTGACCGCATACCTACTCAACACCAACATTAAAATACTTGCTCCTGAATACAGGCAATTACATTGCGTTGCCAAGTGGCCCCATACCTACTAAGAGTCTTATCAAAATTCAAGATATAATTTGAGAGGTTTTAATGTGTTGTAAAATAAGAACAATATAAGAATTTATGCGTAAAGTAATTTATTTTTTAATAAAATAGACGTTTACAATATTAAAATTAAAAAGTAAATCAATTCATTTTCACATCTGACAGTTTGCTTAATCTTAAACCAAACATCATACATGTGATAGCTATTTACTAAATTCAACAGTATGTAAAAAACCACTAAAATCAGTTCCTTTATATGTAATAAAATATTGTCCTGTACTTAAACATTCCATGGTCTGCTCATCCAAATCCGCGAATCGTTTTGGAAGGAACACTTGAGCATCTGCAAGTTCGACCGCAACCGCTGGCCCATATCGAGTTTCCATGCGTCGTACGTCGAGACTTTTCCACGTTTCATACAGCTTGAGTGCAGATAGTGATTTGAATGGTTTACCAGCACCAAGTTTATTCAACTTCTCCAAAACCGGATCCATTGTTTCATCAGTGGCAGTAAAAGTGGTCCACAGATCACTTATACTTAACTCTACACCGTGTTGTTCAGACATTTTGCCAATACAGTGCCAATTTCTGTTTCAGCACGTTGCTTAAATATTTTATGAATTGCAACCACAACCACCACCTAAGGCACCAATACCACCGCCGCCACCACACCATCACCACCACAACCGCAACACAAACTCAAACACCTTATCATGGTTAAAGGGTATAAAATAGTTGAACTTGCACAAAATATTATCTATTTACCGGTGGTTGTCAAAGAGTTAACATCTCTTTCGCTGAAAATTATACTTTCGTGGTAAAACAATTGCATTTCGAACCATGTTAATTTACAATACAGACCAGTTCACCGCTAGCCAACATAGCAAGGGACTTTCGGAACCTAAGATCATTAAACGTAAAACTTTTAAGCAACAACACATTTCACCCGAAAATTTAGCATTCCTTAAATCACTAGGTCTTAAAGTGAAGAGAACATGGTACTCACCAATGTGTTGAATATTATTAACAGTTTGTAATTTGATTGTAAACTAGCAATAGCTATTAGTAGCCATTTTCGAATACATTCCACAAATTAACTAACTATCCCCACCACTTTTAATTATTCTATATAAAGTTGTGGTTTGTGTGAATAAATTCATTTATACGGCGGCGGTAAAAAATGGCGTTTCTTGACATACAAGGAACGAAACCGGTGACGAAATGACCTACAACGAATTTTATTTTAACGAAGTTGGTATCGCAGCAGAAAATTCGGATGAAATATTACATCTTATATTCGAAGCACCGTTTGATTTCAACGAGTTGCCCGTTGGCTTTACCGAAATTGGCATGGGATACTTTGGTCGTATGGATTTATTCCGTACAATAAACTTCATACCATAGTGAAACCTTTATTAAAGAAGTATGATGTCATATACGTCAAGGGCAGTGAAAAGAAGAAATGGATTTCAAATTTGTGTGATGACACCGAACACCAGCCGTGGATTTTGAATTTGGAAGAAATATTTGATGTACCGAAGATTTCCGTTCTGCGAGATGATTATTATTCAAGACGTTGTATGCTTCATTCAGATAAAATTTGCTCATTAGAAAATTGTATTCTTTTAAAAATTTTTATATGGAAAATAAATAGATTTTAAGTAATATATAGATTTAAACAATTTATTTTTTTTTTTGTTACATATTCTATAAATAAAATTTAAAAAAAAATATATATGTCCGTTTTATTTAATTGTTACCCTGAACTCCCCTATTTTTTACAGCAAGAAGTTTCTTTCGTTAACCTATAAAAGTATTGAAGAAAAATCTAATGATATTTATTATTCTAATTGAAAAGCATATTCAATGATACACCCTATATAAGAAGACACTCATTAAAATATTAAATATACACCCGTTAGATAGGTCTAGTTAACTCATTAATATTCCATGACGTCATCTTTCTTATACCAAAAAATTCCCCGAGTATGAGTCAGCAAAATCTTAAATAAACACATAGCTATATTAATGATTTATGATGATATTAATGTAAACAAATTTATTTAGAATTCCTGGAACTAACAAGTTGTGACTTGTTTTTAAATAAAATTCCCCTCCGACTATGATTCAAACATATCATGAAATTACATCATCCTAAGGGCCGGTATTATAAACGATAGAATAAATTTATTTCTGGGATAAATCTGTTTATTCTATAGATTTGAGTATTATAAACGAAAGATAAATTTATCTGGTAGTTAAATCTGTGGTATAAATTATCCTTAGAAAATCAAGCGGATAAATTTTATCTGAGAGATTAATTTCCAATATGTCTGCCCTATTCGTTTTATTACTAGGCAACATTCTAGCGAAATAAATATAATTTATAAGTATTATATCTATTTTTTGTTTTCATTAATATTATAATATTTTACAATACCTATATAATAAATTTTGCTTTTAAAATTTTCTATTTTTTTCCATGCTCAAATTTAACCTGCAATTTTAAATAAGAATCCAACTATAAAATTGATGTTTGACACATTTTTGACATGTATATATAGAATCTACTCTAGTTACAGAGTAGCGTTGGGCATAATTGATTTAAAAACAATCGATCATTCAATTTTTTAAATATCTCGAAATAGTATAATATAATCATTCGATTTATTTTACAAACTATCTGAAGCTACAGTATGAATGATTTTAACAATCAAATTAATGGAAAATAATGATTTTAATAATCAAATAGTCATTCGATTATTGAAATCACTGAAGTAATAATAATCGATTATAGAAATCATTTGATTATTTCCCATCACTACTATAATGTTGCTAAGGTTATCTGGTCAACTAAAATATTTATCAATGGATAACTATTTTAGTTGGTAGAATATTTTATAATACCCAGTTAACATTTATTCATCAAATAAATTTAACCTAGGGATAGTTATCTACCGATTTATTTTAGTTTTATAATACCGGCCCTAAGTCAGCTAAAAAATCTTAAATAAACAAACTCAAACCGTATAAAAGTCACGAGTTATTTTACTAAATAAACAACGTAATCTTATAAAGTACTGACACATATAAAAAAAATCCCCTGAGTTACAGTTGACACCCAAATTTCCGGCAGTACAGTAGCGGTCAGAAATCTGGAGTCTGGACCCTGGTGTCTGAAGTTAGTTTTGCGGTAGCGCTTGGTACAGTGCCCCCCACAAAATTTAACAGCCTCCCGATTTTCGTGTAAGATGATGCAATTAAGTGAGGCCAAGGTTTGCACGTAATAAGCACAGCACACACTTTTGACACGGCAGCGTACCAAAAATTTAAGTACAGTACGGTGTCAAAAGTTTGGGGCCACCCCGTGGGTTAAGGTATCCCCCACATTTTTGACGCGGTAGTGTTGGGGTCAAGGTTTGCACGTACACAAAATAAGTACAGTACGCTTCAAAAAGTGATCGGATGCCTTTTCGGTCAGGAGGGCCCACACTTTTGACACGGTAGTGTACCAAAAATTTAAGTACAGTACGGTGTCAAAAGTTGGGGCCACCCCCGAGTTAGGGTATTCCCCACATTTTTGACGCGGTAGTGTACCCCATCTATCAATTTGTGGCCTAAAATTCAGTCTGCGCATGCGTCATGTACTAAAATTCAGTCTGCGCATGCGTTAGATTTGCATTCAAAAACTATGTTCCTTGTTGTTTATTCAAAATCAGTGGCATGGGGTACTACTCTTATATTAGTTGTACACAAAGTCAGTTGCCACCCACCCACCAGAGTGGCTGGTACGCGGTTTATTCCGTTAGCAAATTATTGCTGATGTGCAAAATGCCGCCGATTTTATTTCTTATTTTATTTTAATTCAAACATTATAACAGTGTAATGTTTTTTGATGAATTTTCGAGTTTTAACCGGTTAATATATTGCTCGCGTTCTATACTTGTGATAAGAGTCTGAAAACGAAATAGTTATATAGTAGTTTTCATTCCGTATAGTTCAACAATAGTTTAGTAGTAGTTTTCGTCCTATACAATTCAACAATAGTGATATAGATTCCGCTCAACAATATAATTCGTAGTAGTGCTATTGTATGATTCAGTAATAATTATCGTGAACCACTTCGTTAGCTTTGTTTATCGACAAAACTAATTCAAGTGAGAATACTTAAACCGTTATTACTTTGCCGATTTGTGCATCAACAAGTTGGTTCAAGTTTTACCACGGAGCAACACATCTAGAAATCAAGTTCCAACCCGTTCAAGAAACGAACGTGAAATTGGTAAATCCTTTAATTCCTCACTCCCTATTTATCCCGCCAAATTTCACTAACACGCTGCAATAAAACTATACATTCGGTAAGTCGATCAATTTTAGTTCTTTATTCATTATCGGTATTTTTCTATAGAGAATTAATTCAGATATAGTCCACATTTAAATAGTTCGCGTCTTTTATGGAAATAGAACTGGCTGGTGGTAGCAAATTATGCACAATACCCCCCCCCCCAATCCTTGATTGTCAAATTTTTCAAGATATAATATTTATTCTGCAGACTTTCCAAAAAAGCACTTAACATGACCCGTACGTACAACAAGATCAATATAAAAGAATAAACTTAGATACCGTAAAACCGTCTAGACCCGGACACTTTTTTACATTTTTTGGCATAATTTTATGTTTATATATGTTTCCTTCATAGATATCACCAATAAAAGTATTACCTTTAGAAAGAGCGTACATTATTTGTTATATCCCTGACCCATTTGTTTCATTATAAGTAAAAATAAAGAAAATAAAAAATAATTAGTAAGTGTCTGGGTCTACACCCAAAATCCGTCTTGACCCGGACACTTACTTAAATAATGTAATAACATGCAAACTAACCTCTCCCGTCGGGGTTAGGACAGTGTTTTATATCGTCTGATGTCTTTGAACCTGTCAAAGGCTTCAAAACATTTTGTGGAAAGGGAGAGGGGTCAATGCATAGTATGCCACTCTATGAAGTAAACATGCGATATGACACCAGAAGGAGGCATAAACCGCGTAATTCTGGTGGGAATATAACATATGGATAGAGGAAGTTATAGCCAGTGCGAATCGCGGCCATAGTGTAATAAACTGATGTGTCCGGGTCTAAACGGATATATGTATATAGCATGTATTTTTTTATATATACATCGAATATAACTTCAAACATCATTAAATGATGCGCGATAAAATTCTGGACACATACATATCAAAATTAAAACAATATGACAATTAGGACGAAAATTACATGTCTAAGTTAGACCCACATTTTATTTCTTTGAAAAACTGTAGGATAGTAATTCTGTAAAATGAGATAGTAAAAGTTGAAATCCGTAGTTTTTATTGGTATAGCTGTTTAGAGGATGTTTTTCTCTCTCTAATGACGTCAAGAACAAATGTTTATTGTAGCAGGTTAATGTAGAAACTACTTACTTTGAAGATTGGTGCAAAGTGTCCGGGTTTAGACCCCCTGTCCGGGTCTAGACGATTTTACGGTATATTAAAAAATTTTTAATTTATACAACTGAATATACTTTAAAATAAATAAAAAAACTAAAAAATAAAGATTTGATATAATGAAAAATAATGTGCACGTAGGTGGACAAAATAACGTGTCAGGACTTATTACTTCTTTACCGATGAGACTGTCCGGACTCAAGAGGATATAAACAGCCGATTAAAAAAAAAATTACGAATCAGTGCACACTATCCTTGTGTTAAAGTTATTCTTGTTTCAAACATACTTTAATTATATGATAAGACATGATAGATTAGGTAATGCAGTTTAAGAATAAAATAACTTTAAAGATTAAATAAAAGTCCGTTACGAGTACGAGGAAGCTGTGTACCTCTCTTCCCTCACTGGCAGTGTATTTTTCTTAGTGTAAAAGAAATTTAATTAATTTTTTCGAATTAAATAGAAATATAAGTCAAAGCATGAGTCGTTACGAGTCATTTAGAGATTCCAGGGGGAAGAACTAGATTAGTTACAGGGAGGAATTCCAAGGATATCTAAATAGTTCTCCATTTAAGGTTAGAGACACATATAACTTAGAGATAGCATTCGAGACTTTACATTAGGTGCTAACTGAGTCACACCAAAACAACAATCCGCTACTATTAAAGAAAGTTAAATATGTGTACAGTGAAACAATGAACTTGCTAAGCAGAGGAAAGCGATTCCGAAACTTTTTAAAAACAAACTGATGAATGGTATGAATATAAATGCAACCTCGTGGAATACAACAAGACTATCAGAATGGCAAAATGAAATTCGTGGAGGAAATTTTGTGAAGATTTTAGAAAAACCTAGACTTTACAAAATTCTTACGAATAACATGTTAAATATGGTAGACACCTTACGGATGAATTTTGGAGACTACACCAGAAATGGCAGAAATCATTGAAACATTGGTGGAACACACTTCCCCAATTCAAAAATACTAGGCACTGACAATGGTATGTACCATATTAAACCTCTTAAAGGAGTGAGGAGGGAACGTTGGTCATTTGTTAAACAGATAATTACACAAAAAAAAAAATTATGTGGACAATTAATTTTTTGAACCATATAAATCAGCAGGATATAATCATGCATATTGCAACCTGCAAAACGTATCAGACATGATTGCCCTAATTCTGTGCATCTTTAGAGTAAGTTTAGAGTAAGAAGAAATTATTGATACATACATTAGGGATACAATGGTGAATACAAGAACATTACATTTGTTTATCAACCAAGACAATCTACACAGTTGGCTCTACACCTTCATCAAAATCAATTTGAGACGTAAAGAAAATGAGGCAGAACTTACAAGATGCTATTCGTAAGGGAGAGTACTTTCTTCCCTACTGTGGAATTTGGTGCTTGATGACTTTATTACGGAATTAAACGAACAATGTATCAATATCAAACTAAAAAGCATCTATGTCATCATCTGATGACACTGTCACTCTTGTCAGGGGGATGGATATAAACACAATTGTCAATCTTATGCAACAGGCCCTTGATAAGGTTGGCTGTTGCCCAAAAAGTAAAAATGCTATTAACTAGCTTATAATTGGCATGAAAAGCAATACCATTGTTTATGTGTTTAATTCACGTAATATTATTCATTTTTATTATTTTTTACGAGGTATACTGTTACTTAGGAAAGTAAAATATTTGGATTATAGGATTTTAAAATAATTGTTCAGTTCAAATAAATTCAATTTCCGTGAATTGTAATTTTGAATATTACTTACTTGATAATAAGTAACCATACGAAGTGCCACTGTTGCAACGTACAACGAATGCGTTACAAAGTCAATAACATTCCACATATCATTTACATAGTCTTCTATACCGACATCCCAGAGTTGCTTGACTTCACTCCAAATCAAACCTGATAGTAAAACTGAATGTTATAAATGTTTAATTAATTTTTAATACTCACGAAATCTACACTAAAGACAATTATATATGTAAATGAATACTAGTGAAGTACTGAATGATTCATTTCGGTTTGAATTTGCATGCAACAGATAATAGTGTAACAAAAACTTTAGAACAAAAGATAATAATATTCTTATTATAAATTTGTAAAGAAGAAAATTCCATAAAAGACTTAATAGAGAACTTTAAGTTGAGGATAACATAAAATATAGAGAGATATTTATTGTTAAGAATGGTAAGACTCTTTTCCGAATACAGCAATACTTTGACTAATTACTTTTATTTTGACTTCTATAACGAACTCACGAATTCCAGATAAATATATATATATATATATATATATATATATATATATATATATATATATATATATATATATATATATATATATATACATAATTTATATATAATTATACACAATTTTATATAACTGTATACAAAAAATGGCCCGATAGAATTATATAGAATTCTTTTTATATAATTGTATATAGCTACATATAATTATATGTAATTATACAGGGTTACTGATAATTCGACGTATTCCTTGCAGGGCGTTATAGTTGGGTTAATATCAAATAAATCGAGCGAGTAAATGATGTACCGAAGTTTAGTATTTTTTGAAATATTTTAGTTTTTAGGTCAAAACATCAAAAATTTGACAGTTAAACTGAAATAAAAAAAAAACTACGCAATTAGTGAATTTCATTTCAATTTGTTTTCGTGGAAGACACTGTAATTGAGCTAATGCAGTGATAAACAGTTCCAAACCTCCTTCACAATTGAATATTACGGGGCATGAGAATTTTGAAATTAATTTGTTTTACAAGTTACGTTGAAAAAAGTGCTATCTAACTCAAAAAATTAGTATGACACTAAGAGTACAAATTGCTAGAAAAACTTACCCAATTAATCAGCTATCCGAAAACGTATTAAAATTTATGTAAAGATCTGTATTTTTCAAAAAATGTTAGTTTTACTAAGCGCAGGTAGAAAACGTCAAAAGATGCAGCCTCCTTCAGCTGTTCAAGGTTAACAAGTTGTTACTTGTTTTAGTATCTTCGTATCTCAAAGTGCTTCCTGATGGGTTGCTCTTTCTCATTGTCGATCTTACAGTGAAATTCTGCAAAAATTCGACCATATGTCGCGCAAGCACGTATGTTATTACCTGGTTTTTGTTGATAGTTATTGTTGTTGTTATTGTTATTGTGCAATCATTGTTGTTAACATGTCTTCGTTTTCTAATAACGAATACGCGGATATTATGTTTTGTTACGGTTTTGCGGACGGTAACGCCGCTGAAGCTCGCCGCGAGTATCAACGTCGTTTTCCAAATCGCCGACTTCCACACGTTGGTGTCTTCGGGGCCACCTACCGACGATTATCTGAAAGTGGCAGTGTTCAGAGGATACAAATTGACACTGGTAGACCTCTTCGTTACACGGCTGAGGACTGAGAGCATTTTATGGACAGATGAATCAAAGTTTGACAAGGATGGAGTTACAAACTACCATAATTTGCATTACTGGGCACCAAAAGTGGAAAAAAATCCAAAAAAAAAAAAAAAAAAAAATAAAGCAAGCTGCTTCACAACGGAGATTTTCTCTAAATGTTTGGATGGGTGTTACTTAAAGGACGAAAATTATGAATATTTTTTGCGCAACGAATTAGACGGGTTTGTTGGTAAATGTTCCCGAAGAACTAAGAAACAATTTAATATTCCAACACGACGGATGTCCAGCTCACTTCCGGATCTCCATACGACAATGGCTGAATGAAATATATCCAAACCGATGGATTAGTAGAGGGGGGCCAATTCCGTGGCCTGCACGGAGTCCTGATTTGACGCCTTTAGATTTTCACTTCTGGAGTCACTTGAAGCAGTTGGTTTATGTGACGCCAGTCAATACAGTTGTAGAACTTCGACAGCAAATAATTAACGCAGTGGAACAAATGAAGGCCACTTTTACGTTAAGAGTGACAAAAACTGAAGTGAGGGAGAGGATTCGGGCTTGCATTCGAAACCGAGGGGCTCATTTCGAGCAAGATATTTAACAATTTCGATAAAATTTAGTGAGTAAATTTTTTGTTTAATTTTATTTCCCAAAAATTAGAAATAACCTCAATTGCTCTAGACTCTATTTTGTTGGCGGTTACATGTTTTTACATAAATTTTAATACGTTTTCGGAGAGGTGATTAAGTGGGCAAGTTTTTCTAGCAATTTGTACTCCTAATGTCATACTAATTTTTTGAGTTAGATAGCACTTTTTTCAACGTAACTTGTAAAATAAATTAATTTCAAAATTCTCGTGCCCCGTAATATTCAATTGTGAAGGAGGTTTGGAACTTTTGATCACTGCATTAGCTCAATTACAGTGTCTGCTACGAAAACAAGTTGAAATGAAATTCACTAATTTTTTTTAAATTTCAATTTAACTGTCAAATTTTTGGTGTTTAGTGAAAAAACCTAAATAGTAAAATATCTCAAAAGCTATTAAATTTCGGTACATCATTTACTAGCTCGATCTGTTTGATTTTAACCCTACTATAACGTCCTGCAAGGAATACGTCGAGTTACCAGTAACCCGTATAAAAATTATGTATAGTTATATGAATTATATAAAATGATATACACTTAATATGTAATTTTTTTTCGGGAATGTTATATCAAGCATTTCCTCCCTGTTTAGATTCAGAACTAAATACGCAAGACAAATACGCAAATGTTAGAACGTTTTAATAATGTCACGGAATTCATTAATGCAAAACAAACCAAATTAAAAATCCTTGCTAACGCAATGAAAACTTACCCACACATTGAACAACAACTATTTCAATCTCAATATTACTTCTCAGTTCAGTCACAATTGCAATATTTGAATCAACATATTAAGAACATAGTATTATCAATAGAATTAGCTAAATTAAATATAATTTCCAAACACATTCTTACGAGAAACGAACTAAAATTAATATATATCAATTTGAAAGAAAATATCAAAATTTTAAGCGATGAACACCTGTAGGAATTATTAAAATTAAAAGCTTATTACAACGGAACTAACACCATATTTGCAGTCATGATCCCTCAATTTAAAACTGATATTTTGAACACTGTTAAAATGCGCCCACTCCCAGAAAATCATCAAGTCATCAAACCCAAAACCAATCTGATCCTACAAAATAAAACCTACTTCCAATTCCTTGAGAAGACTTGACCGAAGACAAAAAGTGGATAGGTAGTAGATTTACATTGGTGTGCAAATGTTGCTTCCTCGTGACTACGCTAATCATGTCAAATTTTGCCGAAGTATGTTACAAAAACACCGAGAAAACCGAGAATTCTTAGATAAAATTTTATGGACGAATGAATGCACTTTCAAAAAGGATGGATTCATAGATTCAAAATCTTCATAGTTATGCGATCGAAAACCCACATTCAATTACGAGAAGAAGGGTTACAATATCACTTTAAGGTAAATTTGTGAATCGGAACATTGAACGGCGAAATAATAGATCCTTTTGAATTGGTTCGAAATCTGGAGAAATTTATCAATTTTTTAGAAAATTAACTCCGTAATCTTTTAGAAAATTTTCCCTTGGCCACACGCGGGGGAAAATGGTTTCAAAATTATGGCTGCCCAGCTCGTTATGTACGTGAATTAAAAAATTTTTCAATCCAAGCTTATCCTCAGAAATGGATCGGTCGTCTCGGTCCCGTATTGTTATCACTTCGGTTTCCGGATTTAAATCCACTAGACTTTTTTTTACCGGCATTGCTTAAAGAAGAAAGTCTATGCAAAACCAATAAATAATTTAGATAAGCTAAGACATCGCATTAAGGAGGGGGTAAGGTTAATTCGTACAAAAAAGGCATGTTTTTGTTATATTTTTGTGACGATATATAAATCTTTTTATTAAAACCAATGGTACATTAAAGTATGACATTCGAAGAATATTGTATAAAATTTTCTCGAAGAAATATTAAAAATACAGTAATGGCAGCAATTATTCGGACGTGTCTCGAAAAAAAGTAGAATTGCGGTGCCCCTCATAACTTGGTGCTGGATCATCCGAAATAAAAAAATTAAAGTTCATTCGTTAGATAATAGTTTTCTTCAGGTAACGCTGGGAGGGTTTTTCAAAATTTCAATTTTTCACTTTTTTGGAACACTTAAAAGGAAAAACACGATTTTTTGCGAAAAAAATCGGCTAACTTGTTATTGTAAAATAAAAATTGTTAACAAATTTGAAAAAAACTCTCCCGCGTTACCTCGTAAATTATGTGAAGAATTAGTAATCAAAATTTGAAAAGGATTGGTGCTGTAGTTTTGAAGTTAGAAGGGGCACCGACTTTGAAAACGTGAGTTGTGGGGAAAACGCTTTAAAGTTTTGAACACTTAAAAATTCTTGTATAAAACTGATATAGAATACTTACTGTTAAACTAAATTTTGTACCCTACACTGACAAAATATACAGTACAGATATAAACACGTTTGTACTTGCATTGAAATTTCTATAATATAACCGAGAGAGAGAGATATATATAGAGAGCGAAACATCTGCCAGGTAACAACAAAAATGCTTATAACTTCGTCAATTTTGCTCCAATCATCTTGAAATTTTGAGACAATATTCTTGAGATATTATGCATTCAGTTAAAAAAATTTAAAAAAAGCAAAAAAAATTATTTTAATACCTTACCCTGCCCTTAATGAATGTGCACAATAACTAAATGTTGCAAAATGTACAAGGCAAATAAAAAAGATCTTTTTCAAAAAGATATCGCGCCACATTCAACTTGACGGTAGACAATTTGAACACATTCGTTGATTTCCAATGTTATGTTTAATTTCAAATAAATATCCGTACCTACTTTAATTTAATAAATATTTTCATTCGAATTCCTATTTTTTTTTAAAATTGTGAATACCTATTTCACCCTAACCAATGTAAATCTACTACCTGTCCACTTTCTGTCCTCAGTCATCATCTATTTTCGGTTTACGCAGGCATAAAAGGAACTGAAATAATTTGAAAGTAATTATCGAACTAATTTCAAAATGACCTTTTTTTGCAGTAAAAAAATAGCAATATCTTTTTTTCTAAAGTAAAGCGAAGCAAATTTTAGACCATTTCAAGAACCACAATAAATGAGCAATCTTTTAACATAACTTGCCCGGGCAAGGTGGTACATTTCTTTTACAGCATAAAGAGTCAAACTTAGCTCATAAAAAAATTATTTATGAATCGGCAAAAAAGATTTATTTTTTCCAAAATTATAGGCATATTACCCTTACTTTGGATTGTGATCTACAAAAGGACTTTTCAGGGTTGTGTAATAAAAATTAGAATTCAAAAAATCTATTCTTGCAGCGTGGTACTCGAAAATCTGATAAAAATTGTCGATCTTCCCGAAATTCATAAAAGTGTCAATATTTTGAAAACCAGCGATATTTTACCAGACAATATTTTGATATTCTGGTCTGGCATGAGCTGGTCTATCATCCCTCCAAGGGATATCGTTGACTTTTAGGACACCTGGATATATATATATATATATATATATATATATATATATATATATATATATATGTATATATATACATACATATATATATATATATATATATATATATATATATATATATATATATATATATATATATATATATATATATATATATATTTGATTCAAAAAATGTAATTAAAAAATAAAACTTCTTTATTTTAATGATCTCGTTTACAAATATCACTATTACAAAATACAAACGAATTCTAAACGAAAAGTCTTGAACAAACGAATAAATCGATCGTATTTATAAATACAATTTTAAAAGGATGTACGTATTTTGTTTGTCTGGTCAATTCAGCAGAATTATCTATAAGATTTTTTTATTTGGTGTGAAAATATCTGACTTTACAATTATATGAGATTACAGGAAATGAATATTATACTTTTTGATGTACAATAGTTTGATGAGAAAATATTGAATATTGATTTTACAGAAAATATAGAAAATGAAATAGGATCTATTAAATTTATTTAATTCTTAATAAATCGAATTCATAACTCCTCCCCTCTTAGTAAAGCGTCGGCCATAGAAGTTTTACTTCGCCTGACGGTGCTTGTGGATGCTCGGTCGTGGTGGTTGTAGTGGCCAAGATTGGAATTTTGTGTTTCCCCGACTTCGTTAAGTATCCAAATGTGATGAGGGCTATAGCGATTGTAATAAGTCCAAGTATGATGTAGGTGCTGGATATGTGGATGATTCCATGCGTTTTCAGTAGTAGAATTTCTTCTCTGTTTTCAAAATGATAATTTTCTAGTTTTTCCATGTTAAGCGGATCTTCAAACTCGTTTCGTTTATAGATAAGTTATGAAGCGGTAGGATTCTAAGGTTGCTTTGGAATAGTTGTTTCCTATTTTCGTACACAATGCCATTTATGGTAACGCTGCACTGGTGGAATTTTATTAATATTGTCCCATTGATTTCGCGTTCCCTGATACCACATGATAATAATGTACTTGGCAAATTGATTAAGAGTAAGTATTTGTTAAACAGGAATTTAAGTTGTTCCTGTTTGAGATATTCGGTGTAGACACAGTGTCCTTCGTTGTTAAGTAGAATATTTCCAAGACATTGGTTTTCCTGGGTTTTCGTCAATGTTGTCAAATCGTTATCGCAGATGAAGATGTTGAAAATTTTTCCACATGCTTTTTCCATTAAATACAAACATTCCCCGTTTATGAGTGCATAATTTTTATTGAGTTTGACAGTTTTTTGATGGACATTAGCAACTGATTCGACGTAGTCGAGTCGAAAGAGTAGTTTATGAAATACTGGGATTTGAACGTTGAAAATTATGTTGGTATTATTATAGTATGCTTGGGCATTAAGAAATTCATAAAGTTCTTCCAAAGAATTGATAGGACTATTTTGTTCGGTTAATAATTTTAAAGTATAGTCCAATTCGTCAGGTATTAGAATATTTTTCGGCATTATTTTCAGTTTAGCCATGTTAATTGTTTGCCTTACATCTTTGATATGAGAGTTTAGGTATTTGATATTGTAAATTATTTGTGTCAAATACGGAGAATAATTAATTAAATGTCCCTCCCTTCTGATTTTATTTGCTAAATCACCGGAAAAATGATTTAAGTATGTAATATTACTGAAAGTAAATTGAGAAAACCCATAAATTTTTGTTTCGGAACAACTGCACGTGCAAAGTTAATTAAAAGCAATCGAAAAACCAGTTTGTAGGTACCGACATGGTAGTTATTTTTACCTAATATTGTGACCGTTCTAAATGGCTTGTTTATGAATAAATTAAACTAGGGGTGTCCAAAAATTATTGAAAGCTTGATGTAATTATATTCGTTCAGAAATTTATTTTCAATAAAAGGGAACTATTTAGATCATATTGATCGTTTAAAACTTGTACTTGTGGGTCACTGTTCAGTCTATTAATTTCCAGAGCCTCTAAAAGATTCAGTTTTATACCTTTTTGACAAACGTGTAGAACTTTTGGTTTATGATCCGTTCTGGGGAAATGACCTGTTTCCAAGATATATAAACCGAAATTTGAGTTGAGCATTTGTGAACCAATGTGCTCCTTATATCTTGTGTCGAAACTTCGTCCCGTTTGTCCCACATACAATAGACTCGCGCTTCTGTCATATAAATGTTGGGACCAGGGTGGAGCGGGCCAGAGTCGAGAGTGATTATCCAGTGGTGGTTCACTTGCAAACCTTGCAATATGTGGAATCGTGGATTCATTACAATAAATAATTATTGTTTAATATAAATCATTGTACGCTAGCAACACACGCAACACAGTCTTGTTATATGAAAACACATGCGACAAGTGACAACACATTTATTTTGAAACGTTCAGTTCAATAGTAAACTACAACAGTCAATAACGTTGTCATTCACAATAACAAGGAACCCTGAGAAAAAATTTTTAAACAGATACATAGAACACTCCAAAAGAAATACATATTCAGTTGTAAATATGTATATAAATCACTTAATTAACTTGTCTAAGTTTGAATAAATAAAAAATGTATGTACATATAGATTCACAGATTGATTCTGACCGTTCAAAGTCCAACTCTATTTGGTATCTATCTTTTTTTAGTGCATTAGTACAATACCAATGCAACATAGTGTAACAAAGATAGGAAACGTGTTTGATGGGCCAAAATTAATCTGTTGAAGTATACTTTTGTATACGGTATTTCACGGTATGTACCAAAGATGTGACTCATACATAAACAAATAAGCTAATATTAGTTTTTATTTTGTGCAGCAAAATCATAATTATCCAACCTAATGTGAATAAAATTTTATGAATTTTCTTACTCTTAAATCAGTATCTCTTTAAAACATTAATAAATATATCTTATGTTGTAAAAGGCAAGAAAAATTTATTCTTGTAATTTTATTTTTGCGAACCCCTAATGATGGCAGTCTATTACATATACAATCTCAATTACTAATTCACACGTACACAAAGAGGCGTGGCCTATGTGACAGAATCAAGTGTGACAGAATCGCGTGAGCTATATATTTGGCGTTACACTGGGAACAGTCCAAGCGGTAGACCCCACTCTTTTTTAGTGGATCAGTTTTTTCTTTGGCGTTGTATAGAAAACGGCCAAGGTTTCCAACTGAATGAAATGCTGGTGATATATTTTGTAAAACGGTTACCAATTTTATGTGAGATGACACCTAAGAATGGAAGGGATACATAATGTTTTGGGTCTGGATCAATTGTAAATGAAGGATATATTTGCTCAATGATGACTTTGTGCTGTTTTTTACGGATGATTTCATCTATTAATTGGGTTGAAAAACCGCTGTTAAGGGCAGTTTGTTTTATCGTGTTTAGTTCTGTTTTTCGACCTTTGGTAGAAATGGATTCCATGAATCATTGAACAGTATGCTGCTAATTTATGGGATCTGGGGTTAAAAGAGTCAGCAGGTAGCAGATCCCATAAATTTCACAAAGTAAATCTCCCAACAGTGATTCTTTATTTGTTCGTTTTCAAAATCTAAAATATTTAAGTGAACTAGAAATGTTGGATTTAATCTCTCTCAAGTCTGTTCATTTATTAACTCTATTAACACTTTCAGTCCCATGGATTCGGCATCTGAAACCAAACAAAACATCCCCAGAGGCCGACCGCGATCAATGATTAATTGATTAGTAAGTTGGTTACGTATTATGTATGCGATACATACATACCAACACAAATACATACCAACACACACTACTCTTTTGGTTTCTATGTACGTATAAAATATAAAACATTTTAAGATAAACAAAAAATGCATAAAAAATATAATTTATGTTTTTAAATAAAATTGATTTGAATGTAGTCATTGTATAATTATGTAGTATGTACATATCACGTTTATGTGTGCGTTTATGACTGTATGTTTACAGCAGAGAACAAAGAGAACGAACATTACTATGTCTATACTAGGGAAACGAGCGTAACCACAAAGGACAGAAAATATCCCACCAATATGTTATATATGTGCACGCGGAGTTGTGTGTGTTAGTCCGTTGAATGTTGTGTGTATTAGTGTCTTGCATACATACATACATAATATGTACGTGGTGGTCTGGTGGTGGTGGTACGTATGATGTACGTATACCACGTATATATACCGTGTTAATACGAGAGGTAACAATATAACAACAATTGAAACATACCCATTGAGTGTTCGCGAATGAATGAGGACTAAGCAGCCTAAGATGCACATAAAAGCACATAAGTGATTGCAGAAAAGAGACAGATTTATTCGTTCTATTTGTTCTGTGGTTTACAGTTTTACACATATGTAAATGTTGAACGGTACTGAATCTATTCAGTGTTTGAATCATTTTATTTTATGTATTTGTTTATATAAATCTTTTTTCAAATATTGCCGGCTTCCGAGGAAGTTTGTTGTGAAAGTGCTCGGGCCTCATAGTGTTAATGACTTCCGAAAATAATTTTAGGATGTTACAATTTTTAGCCTTTTCCCCTCTGCTATAAGCACAGTAATATGTCATAAGAATATTTAGTTGTTGACGAGTATTTGGTCGCTACCACCCACATCATTCTTATTTTTGTTATCTGTAGATAATATTCATCATCTGTTTATAATAAATAACTCATTCAACCCCCACAAGTAACAAAATTTAACCCATCTGATAGGAACAGCGCAACACTTGCTTCTATAACATTAATAGATAATGAAGGGGGGAAAATAGCTTGCCACTTAATGCAGGCTAATTTACTGCGATTATAATTATTTTCAGCCTTCAGAATGGTTAGACCCTTTTTCGGTGTCCTATATCTCAGCTTTCAAATTTTTTTCAGACATACGGATTATTTTGTTAGGTCACAAATGTGTTCTATTTTATGTGGTTAAAATTTAATCGCAATCGTTTGAGTTGTTTTTCTGCAATCTGTGATTTTCGGGACATTTTCAAAATTCAAGGACGGCTACGCCATGACCATAGCAACTTTTTAATGTATTGATTAGGTCACCAGATTATGTATATTAGGGAACTTCATCCCCATACCGAATTTCACAAAAATCCCTTAAGTGGTTTCATAGTTAGAGATCAAAATAGCTCTCCTAACAGACAAACCTTTTTTGTAAATGACTAATTTGGACTCAGGAGCTCAAAACGTATATTTCCGCTAAAAATCTGACATCGAATTTTTTCATCATCACATAACTTGGCCTATAGACATGTAATGTGCAGGACTAAGTAAAAAATTGATCCCTAATTATTTATAAATTTTTTCCGTATAAACTGGAAATTTTAATTTTTTAAGGTAGTTATCTAAAAGGAAATAAATAAATAGGAACTTTTCACAAAAATAGTTTTAAAATGTTTTCCAACTACAAGATTCTATATTCAATTCCAAATATTTCAAGTTTTGATATTTTTTGTATTTAGAATGTACAAAAAATCTCAAAAGAAGCATATATTTAAAAGTATATGATATATTTCCATTTACTCCAGCTTGAGAATAATTATACTATTCCTGTGTTAAAAAAGTAAATAAAATCGAAAAAAATTCGACCTGCTATTTATCTCCAGTAGGTACAATCGACCTGATTTTTTGTATAATATACTACTACAAACAATTAAGGGAGCAAAAAAAAATTGTTAATTTTTTAGTGATTTTTGAAGCGCTGTATTTACGTGAAAAATGGTCGTATCGAGACGACAAAAAAAGCATTTGAAGCTTCAAGATTCTAGTTTTGAGGTCTTTTGTCCAAAAATTCTTAAGAGTGACAGTTATCGAGCAATTCTAAGCAATAACACAAAAATTGAAAATTGAAAATTTTTTTCCTCTTTTTTTTCGGTCTACAGGCTTGAAACATTTTTTTACAGTAAAGCAATGGCATTGACTTGATAGCCCGTTTATTCAGCTTCAATTTCCTTTGTATAATTTTTCTTTACGTTGAATTGTTCCGGAGATATCTAACTTTGAATGCAAAAGGATCCTTTTTACTTTAACCATCAATATCTCAGTAACCAGTGCTGGGACAGAAAATTTAAGGACAGTTTTGGAATCTGAAATAAATTTCCTACAAGGTTGTTGCCGCGTACTTTAAGAAAAAAACATTTTTTCATCCTTAATTTTAACCTGAAAAATGGGAAAAAAAGGGACTTTTTTCCTTGTTGCGAAAAATTGTCCGCATCCTTGCGAATATTGGTGCGGAATCTAATATTTATACGAATTTTTATACGCCACTGTGCCCCCAATAACCCTGCAAATCGGCTGATCGATCTATCGAAGGGCTTTCGTAAACCGTTTGTTCAAAATGTCAGAAAAAAATTAAAGGAGCAAAATTGAATGAACAAAATTGAATGAAAAATTCAATTTTTTTTTTTGAAATTTTTTCACAGTTCTGCCTCTTTTATCCATTACATTTGAAAATTAAGAAAAAAATTGGTTTTTCAAAATTTTTTTAAAGTAAAAAAAAATTTTTTCTTAATTTTGAAATTTAATGGATAAAAGATGCCTAACTTCTGTGAAAAAGTTAAAAAAAAATTGATTTTTTCTTTCAATTTTGTTCATTCAATTTCGCTTCTTTAAATTTTTTCTGAAATTTTGAACAAATGGTTTAGAAAAACCATTCGATAGATCGATCTCCCGATTTGCAAGGTTATTGGGGGTACAGTGACGTATAAAAATTCGTACAAATATTAGATTCCCCACCAATATTCGTAAGGATGCGGACAATTTTTCGCAGCAAGGAAAAAAGTCCCTTTTTTCACATTTTTCAGGTTAAAATTAGGGATGAAAAAATTTTTTTTATTAAAGTACGCGGCAACAACCTTGTAGGAAATTTATTCCAGATTCCAAAACTCTCCTTAAATTTTCTGTCCGATCACTGGTTACTGAGATATCGATGGCTAAAGCAAAAAGGATCCTTTTGCATTCAAAGTTGGATATCTCCGGAACAATTCAACGTAGATAAAAATTTAAAAAAGAAAATTGAGGCTGAATAAACAGGCTATCAAGTCAATACCATGGCTTTACTGTAAAAAAATGTTTCAAGCCCGTAGACCGAAAAAAAAGAGGGAAAAAATTTTCAATTTTCAATTTTTGTGTTGTTGCTTAGAATTGCTCGATAACTGCCACTCTTAAGAATTTTTGGACAGAAGACCTCAAAACTAGAATCTTGAAGCTTCAAAATGCTTTTCTTGTCGTCTCGATACGACCATTTTTCACGTAAATACAGCGCTTCAAAAATCACTAAAAAATTAACAATTTTTTTTTGCTCCCTTAATTGTTTGTAGTAGTATATTTGTATAATATACTTTATGGTTTAACAGCCATTTTGTTTTTTGAAGATTAGGCATTTTTCACGTATATTTATACTATAATGTTCTCTAGTAATAAAGAGTCTAAACTATTAAACCCATCGATATTAGAATATATAAGTACCATAGAATAGATGGAGTACACATTATGTTTTTGAAGCAAAATTGTCATATTGGTTAACACCTTTTATAACCTACAAAGCGTCGGCGATAATGAATATGATATTTATTAATAAATGTTCTAACAGTACTTATAACAATAAATATATATAATAAATATAGAAAAATTTTAAATCCAACCTTGTTGAACCGCCATATTTGTCAACGCCTATCACTTTTTTGGCTTCATTTTCATACACATTGTACTCTTAAAGATTAAACCAATGTGACATCTTTTTCCTTAAAACAATAAGAGTGTCTCCTTATAGATACCAGTGATAAGTAAACAAGTGTTAAGTATTTGTAAACGTGAACAATTAGAATAAAATAGAAAGATCAATATCTAATAATGGGCCAATTCGTATTGGCGTAAGCGGAAGCGGCTTGCGCTGATTTGTAAGCAATATGCGCTTGAAAACAAGCACATTTGGTTTGCTATTGGTATGTATGTATATTCCTGTCTCACTTTCTATGTTCTAATGAGAAGCGTGAGAAGCGTACATAGTTTATAGTCAACTATTAGGCCAGGCGCATATTGAGCTGCGTCACGCAGTAAACGCAGGGCAAGGCAGAGCAGAGCAGGGCACGGTAGGAAAGCACGCGTAATAAACTGTGTGACGGGCGCACATTGAGACGCAGTTAACGCAGGCAGGGCAGCACAGTTCCTGTGACTCTTGTGGTACAACGAGATAACACGAATTTAAAAGTAGAGCAGAGCAGTACTGTTTTTCTTCAATTTCTGCAATTCTTTTCATTTCGGCGAAATAAAAACCAACTAAAACTCGAGAACGTGTTACGATGTTGCGCAGCATCGCGCAGTTTCTGTATTACATTCTTGAGTGCCACATCGGTCTTGTACGACGCAGTGCTGCTCTGCACTTCGATTCGCACTGTCTCGTTCTACGGCACAAGTCACAGAAACTATACTACCCTGCCTGCGTTAACTGCGTCTCAATAGGCGTCCAGCCTTAGCGCTGGCTGTATACTGCTCACCCTTCTCACTAGAACATGGAAAGTGATCAGGAATACACATACATTTCAATTGCATGCCAAATGTGCTTGTTTTCAAGCACATATTGCTTACAAATGAGTGCAAGCCGCCTTCCGCTTACGCCGATACGAATTGGCCCAATTTTTCTTGTTTATGCCAGCTTTGTCGCTGTACAAAATTTTGGGCGCTATTATAATTATATAATTAATTATTATAATTATTAACTATTATAATTATTAATTAATTGTGGGTTTCCAAACTAGTATTATACTTGAAATCGTTTAAGTCGAATAAATTTATCATGTATATATGGAATTCATAAAGTAGATTCAAGAAACATAGTTTTTGCATTGCCGTAATCGAAGAGTCGTTAAAACTGAGGTGGCTATTCCTGAAATCCATTGTAAAAATAAATTGTAATAATAACATCTATTTCTAATGAAAGCTTTATGCAAATTAAAGACTGAAAAAGCAAAATAGCAAGTATGTTAAATAAAAGTTTTTTAAGTGTATAATTTTGTCAGCTATCACAGTTTTAACAAGATAAGAACACTTACCTCCATGGGTAGACAATAAAAAAAATTACGAAATTGGTATAAATACTATGATGTTTCAAATCTTAAATTTTCATGTGGGTAATAGCAGGACTTGATAAGAGGACCTATTTTAATTAAAAGCTGACCAAAATATTGTTTTTTATGGTTAATAGATGCCTGTTTTAGGATTGATTCAGAACTAAATCAGTCTTCAAGTTTCGAAATTCATTTTTTAGTCCTATTCAAGATTACTAATTTTCAATTTACCAATTTCGTTTACGTGACTTCTTCCCAAGCTTCACCCAATTTTTCGAAACAGTCAATATTCCTATAACACAAGAAATACATTCCGTGTTATAGGAATTTCATTTTGTACAAATTTAATATTGTTTTGTTATACACATAAGTATGTGGGTATATTCGCAAAAGTATGTATGATTATTAGTAGACAGTAGTGTAAGTCATGTCAGTGATCATGTAAAATGGATTGCTAGTGTCAATAGGAAATAAAATATTTTAAACTGTGTTTTGAGAAACCCATAATGAGTTTTATTCATTAATAGTCTAGCCGTTCACCATCTTAACTTAAATCAGACATTATGTGACATTCTTTATAGATTGGATTAAGTAAGATTGAAGTAAGTAAGAAGTTTGGACTTCGTTCTTTATATCAGTTCGAGTTTAATAACAATTTTAGGGGTCAATGCAATTTGCCAAATTTTAACCAAATCTCAGCTATGTATATAAAATTTGGTTTCCTGACGCAATTATAAATCATCAGTTTTAATTTTTTGCCTGTTAGGGTGGAATCTGGCCATTTGACTAACTTTTTTATGTTTATTTGTATTACCATAATTTATAAACAACTTAAAAAGAGTAATTTTCATATATTTCTAAAGATTGTACTTTAAAACTTCTTTTTTTTTTGCTAAACTAAATAATTTAAAAAAAAATCTGATTAAATGGGAAACGTTGAGTATAATTCAGAAATTATTATAAGTGATAATAAGGTAACTACAGGTATTTTTTTTTTTTTTTTTTTTGGTAAATTACAAGCACTAGAGAGTTGATTAAATAATAGAAGGTTTATAATATTAGGCATTTCGATTTGAGATCACTTTGTTTTTACTGGCAAATTCAATAGCTTAGTATACAGAGGGTAAAGTATATAAGTCTCGCTACGAAAACCGTGGGTAAATCTCACCTATGTAATTAATATCTGCCAATAAATTTGAGACGAAACTGTTTTTTAACAGAAAAAATTTGATACTAAATATGGGTAAACCGAGGGGCCAATTTTTTTTAATCCGGTTCTGACCATCTCATCTTTGTAAGACAAATTTTCTGTTTTTAAGAAAATATCTGGGAAAGACGTTTACGACCTAAATATGTTTACAAAATTTTATTGAATTTTAGTCAATAAAATTATTCTATACCTTTGATGTTAAGAAGGTGTTTATGCATAATTTAGACAGGGCCGTACTTAGAAAAATTTTGAAACATCATGTAGTGATAATTCGCGATTTTCTCAAACTGTTAATTCCGAAAAAATTCCTGTGGTTTTAGTGTCTACAGAGTCCAATGAGTCACCCCTCAAAAGGACGAGTTATTTTTTTACACCTTGTATGTATTTCGAACAGAAACAGAATTTTTGTAAAATTCTTCAACTTTGTCTAGTTGTTAATAAACGAACTTTTAACTATGATGGCCTTGCATCAAATGGTTTCAGTTCTCGGATAAACAAGATGTTCGATTTATTTTTGAACTTGTTTGTTTTAGTATACATATCTAATCCTAAATAAAATACTTTGTAACGGTTGTTTATCATAGTGATAGGCGTAATTCGATAAATAAATTGACAACAGTTTGATAGTGCAATAACTCTTTTTATATTTGTCTGTTTTCGATAATTTTGGAAATTATTTGATTCTTACAATTATCTATTAAAGTGTATAAATAGATGATTCTAGTTGACAAATCAAGTAGACAAGGTATCTATAAAAATTAATTTTTTAATTTTTTTTGAAAACTATAAACTTTTTGAAGTTTGTTTTCTTTTTCTTATAATGCATATAAAATTTTCTAGTTGTCTGAATTATTTTCGCTGGTAAACTGAGATAAGGTGGATGGAATGGTATTTTGCCACATATTTTTAGGTATAATTCAAAAACTAATACGACTGAAAATTAAAGGAAAGTAATTTTGAAATGTGTAAATAAAGTCCTTCTATATGATATTTCATTTGATCTTGGCATCTCATTTTTAACTTTCAATCCCTTTTCTAAAACTGATAAATAATGACTTGTACCAATGTGCCAAATTTCAATTCAGTACCAATAATAGTTAGTGAGACAAATGGTTGTGACATACGGACTGACAAGCGGCCATTCAAATCCTTTGCGAACCCATAAGGGTTTCTTTTTTTTTCGGAACCCTAAAAATATCAGACTATTCGCCGCGACATTTCTGTAATAATCTTGTATAATTTTAAGCTTGGATTAACTAAGCAACATGTTGCGACAGAATGAGTGGTGCATTGGGAGAAACAGGTCAGTCTACTATGGCCATAGGAATTTGGTTTCTTCAAATCAATCGCGGCAACTATAATTTTGAAAATAATTCTAGGCTGGGAAAATTGATAGAGGCCACTACGAGGCCTAACTTATTACATATCAACCAATATATTTTTAAAATATTAAAACATTCCATACAGTAGTTTTCTTTAAAAAAATTCCCAAAAATCACCTTTTTTCAGGCGGTCACACTAGTGGTCACCCTTAATAATTTAAACAATCTAACTTCTAATTTCAGTAGTAATCTTACATATAATTATAGTAGTAATAATTTTAATAAAAATGATGTCCTAAGGATGTCTTAATTTCGATGCCTTAAGAATTCCTGATGCAATTAAAGAATTGCCAAGATTTGATGACATTCCTCGACTTTTATTTCGAATGTGGAAGAAATTTTAGAAGTAGTACAAGGTGCAGATGGTACACCTCAGGGCAAACTATTGCTCAGAGCCATAAGAAATAAAATTACCGACCAGGCTAAAGAAGTTCTAGATATGTATGGAACATCTATTAACCGGAACGAAATTAAATCAAATCTTATATCCCATTATTCTGATAAGAGAAACGAGACCAGCCTACCCAGTGAGCACAAAAGTCAGAAAGATGTCTTTATGAAGTCTGTTTTCTGACATCTTTCTGAACTGTAAATATGACATCATTAAGACATCATTTTTAAGAAGTCAGAAATAAGAGTTCTTAAAGACATCTTAAATATGAATTCAATTTAATGATATCAAATAGACATCTTTTTTCTGACATCTTTCGGACTTCTTAAATAAGACTTCTTAAAGATGTCTTAAAGGAGTCATATTTAAGATGTCAGAAAACATCAGAAAGATATCTTCATGAATTCATAAAGATATGAGACGATTTAGGAGCTCTGATAAATATGATGTCTTAAATAATTCATATTTCTGACTTCAGAATTAGCTCATATTTCTGATGTCTTAAAAAAATCCTACAAATATATTATTATTAGGTATCGGACATTTTTCGGATCAAACAACATCGTGTTTTGTATATGCAGGCAGATAGACAGATAAAATGTGTGAGTTATATATATATATATATATATATATATATATATATATATATATATATATATATATATATATATATATATATATATGTTTTATCAAAGTATCTATTCATTTTTATTCACATTAATCACATCAAGTGATTAATGTACACAAAACACGAATGCTGTTTGATTTGAAAAATGTCTGATACCTAATTATTATTTTTTCTATAGAAACCACTAACAAAAATAATTTAAACCATATATTAGGACATCTAAATGAATTCATAAAGAAGTCTTATTTAAGACATCAGAAATATGATGACTTAAACAGTTCTTATTTCTGACTATTTTATGAATTCATATTTCTGATGTCTTAAACAGTTCTTATTTCTGACTACTTTATTAATTCATATTTCTGATGTCTTAAACAGTTCTTATTTCTGACTACTTTTTGAACTCATAATTTTGATGTCTTAAATAGTTCTTATTTCTGAATACTTTATGAATTCATATTTCTGATGTCTTAAACAGTTCTTATTTCTGACTACTTTTGGAATTCACATTTCTGATGTCTTAAACAGTTCTTATTTCTGAATTCTTTATGAATTCATATTTCTGATATCTTAAACAGCTCTTATTTCTGACTTCATTATTAAGACATCTTAATTAGTTCATATTTTGGATGTAAGAAAAAGACAAAAAACAATGCATAATATTAAAATTAATATTTTTATTGACAACGTGAACAACATAATGCCTAAAAGAAAACCCTTTCAAGACTTATCCAAAAGTAAAAAAAATAGAAAATTAAGATAGAAGAGTAATCTAGTACAAGATGAAATGGATGATGAACGTGATACTAAACAAAAAGTAAAATATGGTAACTTAAAGAAAATTATTTAAAGTGAAAATGAATTGAAAGAAGTGAATTTATGAAAGTGTTAATTTACGACGGTACCGTAAAACCGTCTAGACCCGGACAGAGGGTCTAGACCCGGACACTTTGCACCAATCTTCAAAGTAAGTAGTTTCTACATTAACCTGCTACAATAAACATTTGTTCTTGACGTCATTAGAGAAAGAAAAACATCCTCTAAACAGCTGAACCAATAAAAACTACGGATTTCAACTTTTACTATCTCATTTTACAGGATTACTATTCTCCAGTTTTTCAAAGAAATAAAATGTGTGTCTAACTTAGACATGTAATTTTCGTCATAATTGTCATATTGTTTTAATTTTGATATGTATGTGTTCAGAATTTTATCGCACATCATTTAATGATGTTTGAAGTATAATGATGTTTGAAGTTATATTCGATGTATATATAAAAAATACATGCTATATACATATATCCGTTTAGACCCGGACACATCAGTTTATTACACTATGGCCGCGATTCCCACTGGCTGTAACTTCCACTATCCATACGTTATATTCCCGCCAGAATTACGCGGTTTATGCCTCCTTCTGGTGTCATATCGCATGTTTACTTCATAGAGTGGCATACTATGCATTGACCCCTCTCCCTTCCCACAAAATGTTTTGAAGCTTTTGACAGGTTCAAAGACATTAGACGATATAAAACACTGTCCTAACCCCGACGGGAGAGGTTAGTTTGCATGTTATTACATTATTTAAGTAAGTGTCCGGGTCAAGACGGATTTGAGGTGTAGACCCGGACACTTACTAATTATTTTTTTTTTATTCTTATAACGAAACAACTGGGTTAGGGATATAACAAATAATATACGCTCTTTCTAATGGTAATACTTTTGTTGGTGATATCTAGGAAACATGTATAAACATAAAATTATACCAAAAAATGTAAAAAAGTGTCCGGGTCTAGACGGTTTTACGGTATTAAAATTTGTGGTTTAATGGATGTACGGAATGGTTAATTAGTATTTTGGATTGTTCGGTCGTGATTAGCGTACAAATTATGACATTCCTGATAAAATACTGGAGTAAATTTAAAATTTATAATCTTGTAAACACATTAATATATTTTGTATATTTACAATTATCTAAATAAATACATTTAACTAAATAAATTACATTTCTCTTATTTCGTAAATTATGCTTAATACTTTTTAATGAATTCTTGGTACAGACCTCTTAAAGTCATCTTTTTTAAGACATTAGAAATATGAACTGTTTAAGACATCAGAAATATGAGCTGTTTAAGACATCAGAAATATGAGCTGTTTAAGACATCAGAAATATGAGCTATTTAAGACATCAGAAATATGAGCTGCTTAGGACATCATAATTCTGAAGTCAGAAATATGACTTCCTAATAATGAATTCTTAATTTAGATATCTTTTTTCAGACATCAGAAATGTGAGCTGTTTAGGACATCGCAATTCTGGAGTCAGAAAAAAGAATTTTTTAAGACTTCATAATCTGTTCATAAATCGATGCATAAGATATTTTTACGAATTCATAAAGATATCTTTCTGAACTTGTTTTCTGACGTCCAAATCAGAAGTATGAATTCTTTAAGAATTCACTAAAACGTCAGAATGTTGACTGGGCTAATACGCGATCTGCATAGCATACAACAAAGTAACTTAACAATCGAGCAATATTATTCTTCCACAACTGAATAATTCTCTGCAATAACAAACCATATTAAACTATATGAAACAGACTAAACTGTTGTTGTAGCTAAAACAAAATTATATTTGGATACGTGCTTAAACGTTTTCTAAACAGGACTTAGAGGATCACTTGGTTTGGCTGTTAGAGAAAGGGGTCCCAAATCACTTAAACAAGCTTTCGAATTTTGTGTCACTGAACAGAATATACACTACGTTAGAAACACATCAAGTACATATACACAAAACAGACCAATACCAAAAATTAACCAACCGTTACCGCCACTTCATTTTAAAATTCCAACAAATCCAAATAGAAATCCTTTAACCTTTAATAAACCTAACCAATATCAACCAAAACCTCCTGTTCAATATCAACCCCTTCAAAATCGTCCTCAACAAATTTCAATCAAAATCATCCTCAACAATCATACAGACCTACTCCAATGGACATAGAAACAAATTACACACATATACGTTCACAACAATACCGACTTCAACCAACAGTAGGGAATAATTTCTTTAAAACTCAGAGTAAACCTACATTTACTAGCCAGGAGTTAGATAATCAGGAACAAACGTTTGAAAAATTAGACGACTACGTATAACCTGTACGAGACAACAGTGAATATAGTGACTTTCAATTAGAATCTACTGACGACGGAACTTTTGATCAACCATTCGAAACTGACGAATCGGATTTTCAATTCAGTTACCCGAAAAGTACGGATACATACACAATAATAGCCACGGAACTACTTTACCACATATCCATATTTCTTCACCCTTCAATCGACCCTTAAAATTCCTTATCGATACCGGCTCGTCCAATTTCTTTATCAATCCCGAATTTGTACATCCTGATGACATTTACGAAACATCCCCCATAGAAATTCGTGCTACTTTAAATACATATAAACTGAACAAAAAAGTAAACCTTCCAATATTTACTGAGGTTAATCAACTAGGCGACTTAGAATTTATAGTTCTTCGCTTTCATAATTATTTTGATGGACTTATCGGACTAGACAGTTTAAATAAATTAAAAGCTCAAATTAATAAACATGACAGGACACTTGTAACGGAACATTCTTTAAATAAATTACTTTTTAAACCGAACTTTACATTAGGAAAATATGAAATTCAACCTCATAATCATCGACTGATAAAACTACCAGCTGACATACAAACGGGTGAAGTGTTGCTTAGAATTACTTATTTGAACAATAAAATATTAATTCCCGAAGGTATTTATAATTCAAAAGATTGGCATATTGTTGCACCTGTTAAAAACTTAACTAACCAAATTCAACCATTTTTTATTGAACTACCACTAAAAGCTGAACCTTTAAATTATCAAATAATCGAATTTAACAGTCACCAAATTCTAAATAACAAAATTGATCAAACTTTCTTACCCATTGAAAAACTAATTCGTATCGATCATTTAAATTTAGAAGAAAAGAAAGCCATCTTAAAATTATGTCCCGAATACGAAGACGTATTTTCTAAAAAAGGCTAAAATTTACCTTTTACAAATCCGGTGAAACACAAAATAAATGCAACAGACAATATCCCAATCTATACGAAATCATATCGGTATCCACAAATCGACAAGCAAGAAGTACAAAATCAGTTAGATAAAATGTTAAAACAGGGCATCATCAGACCAAGTTTCTAACCATGGTCATCGCCTATTTGGATCGTTCCAAAGAAGCGTGATGCTAGTGGTAAACAAAACTGGCGTCTTGTAGTAGATTATTAAAAGTTAAACGAGAAAACTATAGACGACCGTGATCCACTTCCCAACATAACTGATATTTTAGACAAACTTGGAAAGTGTATGTACTTCACTACACTTGATCTTGTGAGTGGATTTTATGAAATGGAAGTAGATCCGAAAGATACTGAAAAGACAGCATTTACAGTCGAGCATGGACATTTCGAGTATTTCAGAATGCCATTTGGATTAAAAAGTGCAGAACGGATTAAAAAAGCCAAACCCTTCGAAAATTGAAGCTATCACAAAATATCCAATATCAAGAACACAGAAAGACATAAAAAGTTTTCTCGGATTTTTAGGCTACTATAGGAAATTCATTAAAGACTTTGCGAAACAAACAAAACCTATGACTAGTTGTTTAAAGAAAAAATAAAACCTGAATACATCAAATGTTTCCAAACCTGTAAAGAACTACTTACTAGTGACCCGGTTTTATCCTATCCTGATTTTACTAAAACGTTTAACTTAACCACGGACGCAAGTAACGTGGCGATCGGAGCTGTACTTTCTCAAGGACCTATCGGACAGTACAAACCCATATGTTACGCATCCAGGACTTTGACACAAACCGAACAAAACTACTCGACAACAGAGAAAAAACTGTTAGCTATTGTATGGGCGACTAAATACTTTAGACCGTACCTTTTTGGTAGAAAATTTAAAATTGCCACGGACCAAAAACCATTAACTTGGTTAATGTCCTTAAAGTAACCCAATTCTAAATTAGTTTGATGGCGGTTAAAACTTGAGGAGTTTGATTATTATCAGATAATACATAAAGCAGGTCGTTGTAACACCAATGCTGATGTCTTATCACGCATTCACGTACTACGTATATGTGATTATTGCTACAAAAAACTTTATAATATTTGGGTTAGTAGTAGTATACCGAGTATACCTATGTATGTCAATGGCAGTTTATGGGTCATCTATTTATTTAAAATGTAAGGACAACTGATACTAGGTTTGTTCCAACATCCATTTTTCGACAAAGTATAAAACATGTATATGATTTATTTATGCCCATGCACGACAATAAACAAGTCACAAACATTTTGTAATGTACCTAGTGTTGGTATATTTAAAAACAATTGTTGGCATTTAATACATAATGTCTTCTTCCCCAGTGTCGTAAGTATAACTTTTAATTCGAATTTTTTGGTAATGAAATAATAATCGAATTATTTCGTTCTCTGTTTCAGCAGAGATGAATAGCGAAAATCAGAGTTGTTTCCTCATATGACTCATATCGTTTATATTTTCACTAAAATTAAATAAATAAAACAAATATGGTATATCATAAAGTAACACTCTAAGTATTAAATAAAATTGTATTTCAGTTTATAAGAATTTCAGTAATAAGACATGTTAAAATAAAATTTATGCGTGTAGCTCGAAATTTTGTTAGCCTACATTTTTAATATAATTATCTAGAAAACAGAAATTAATTTCTTTAATTTTTTTTCTTTTTTTAAATCTCTATTAAATTATACTTATAAAATTTGTTTATCTAGTTTGAAATTTTCAATTTCTGTACATTAAACAGTTAGCCTGTAAACCGTTGTCTTTAAACCGGAAAAAGATAGAAATAGCAATAAGTAAAAGAAAAACACTACATATATTCAAAAATCCTTCGACAATTTAGACAGTCAATAACAAGTTTGTAATTTGGTGCATGTAAACAGACGTACTGTCAAATATAGCATGCTGGAACAAACCTATAATCATACATATTTGAAAATCACAAAATGTTTATTATATTTGAAACGATCCAAAACATGTTAGCATTTGATGGCCGATTTTATTATGATGGGAATATATCTGCTAGACAAAACACACACAATAATAAATTATCAATCACTATTATCAGTTACATTTAAGTATCTTTTTAGGGTTCCGAAGAAAAATTTAAAAACTTATAATTGCTTGATATAGGTTGGTTCTTTTTGTATTAGAAAGTGGAGATTAAAATTAAAACATTTTTAAAACTTACCCCATTGTATGGAGTATCGCTAGAAATTATTCGTAAAATAAAGGTTTCTTTTACCACTTTTTATTAATTTTTAACTCTGTTTACAAAATGCTGAGGTTAAAACTTTTTTTTTCTACCGAAAAATGTTAAATTGGTTATTCAAAAAGTCAGAAAAATTACAGGCACTAATATTTATTAAAAACACTCAATTAAAATTATTTCAGCTAATCTGTCTCAAAAAGTTTCAGAGATATAAGCAACCAAATTTTCGAAAATTTAAAAGTAATTTATCGAAAATGATTAACAGTAAATGAAAAATTTTCCAAATTGCAATTCCAATAGAAATACTCTGTGGCGCAGGATAGTGTTAGAAAGATCTTTTAAAATGAAGTTAAGGTCCTTTTAACAACTATTGTACACCAAAGTTTATGTATTTCTTTAAGAGACATAGCGAAACGAATTACACGTAATTATTACGTAGTAACACACGCACAAGTAACATTGTCTAATATATTTATCATTTTTTTTTAAAATAATCTGTAAATAATGTTATGTCCTATATTTTATCCTGAAGTGAAAATCATTAATCATTAAAGAACCCTAACTTATAGCGTATGTAATACACACTCGATGAATTCATCACATATATGTACATATTAGTATGTATTGCCTTCTCCATATAGGTACCTAACAAAAATAAACATTAAAATTTTTTTAAAAATAATTATTATAAAGTCAGTATTAAACTAGCATTTTAAAATTTTCTTAAAAAACAGAATAATAATATATTAACACCTTAATAGTAGTAGATGCTGTAAAGAGTCAAATGGAACTTGACTAACTGCCACTAACACTGGACCGCATCAATAATTCCATATAAAATGTATTAACTAATTGTTAAAATAGTGTACTAACTGGGCATTTCGTCATTATAAGTTATAACCGTCAACGTGCTAATCAGGTTTTAGTTACCATGTATATTACAATTTGATTATACAATCACAAATCTTTTACATTTCAGTTTTTGTTATTGTGTACATACTATAAAAATACCTATGTACGTATCTATTTATAAATTTAAATAGTTAATAAATTGTTATCATATAATACTGACTTTATAATAATAAGCAAACAAGATCTTGTTTTATTTTATTCGTACAATGCTATATGTATGTATTGTTTATATTATACACGCACACATAGATCCGATACTTACTTATGTGTGTATGTGTATGAAAGACATATTTTTTTTATTAATGGTCGAGTGTTGATGAATAAAATTTTTTAATGATCGAGTGCTGATGAATAAAAGTTTTAATAATAAATAACTTTTATGGCTTTTGACAGATACTGGTGTCTTTCATTGTCAGATAATATATTTGTCTCTTTGTTTCTTATTTTTTATTTCATAGTTCATAGCTTGCAAACTATGTATGTATGTGTATTGTGTTGTACGTATGTGTATAATAGGCTAATAGCTACTAATACTATTTTTATTACATTTACGGACGCAACAATTAAAATTCATTTTCTCGTCTGTTGATAATCAAAAGAAAAATGTTTTTGATTTTTAAAAAGTTACTTACAACCAAAAGGAATTTTCTTTTGCGAAATTGTAATTTTTCATCCTTTTGTGTTTTGAATTTTTAGTGCAGTTTATAAATTTTGTTTTTAATGTAATTTGTTTGTTATTATTAAACCGATTGATGGAGGATGTCAAGTAAAACTTGATTATTGTGACACTATGCTCCATGCTGTACCATGTTTAGTTTTCTATATAAGTGTATAAGTGGTTAAAACAGTGTATCAATTGGCCATTTAGTTAAATTTTTCGTGATTTTCATAGCGCTAAATCAATATTGTGTAATGCTGTTTTTATATTGTCAAAGTTATGTTTTTTGTAACAGTCGTAATGTTGTTTTGTGATATCAAAAACTATAAAAGTGTAAAAACCTAAAGTAATATTTCATAAACATATTTTAATCAGAAATTGTGAAAAACTGTGATGACTTTTTTTTGGACGATGTGGTACATATTAGTTCAATAGATAGTAATACGAGTAAATACCTACGAATGTTTACACAACCTGCTAAAAAAAACAAGATCTAATTTTCATTTCTTTTTTATTATTTACAGGGTGTGAATAACTGTAGTTTGGTCAGAGGCGTATTCAGGGAAATTTATATTAAACGACGAGCTGGCTGGGATGCGATTTTTTCAGATAGCGAATTCCGAAAAAAAATTATGTTTTCGGCAATTATACACCGAGATAAACCATCTGTTAAAAGGAAGAGAGTTATTTACTTTACACCCTATATATATATATATATATATATATATATATATATATATATATATATATATATATACTAATAGGGATGGATCTTTTTTGGTAATCTAGACACATGCTGTTAAAAAATAGTTTGTTTTAAAATCATAATTATTGCCATAATTTTAAATTTTCTGAAAAACTGAGTATATTGTTGTTACGAAAATCGTTGATTAACGTACGATTTCATTTGTTAGAAGGTGTGTTGCTATTAGTATTAGTATTAAAGGTTTTAATGCTAAGAAATGAATAATCAAGGAAATTTATCGGTTGAGGACGCAGTAAAGGCATCAACTTTACTGGAAGAAGGATATTCTATGCGTTATGTTGCTAGTTTGTTAGGAAGGAATCATTCCACTATAAGTCGTATAGTTGAACGCTTCAATCAGACAGGTGACGCTTCAATCAGACAGACTTTGCTAACCAGAGAACATAGAGTTGCAAGATTACGTTTTGCTAGAAATCATCAAAACTCGACAGTTAATGATTGGAAGAGAGTGTTGTTCTCAGGCGAGACTAGGATCAACTTAAAATCTTCGAATGGTCGTGAGCATGTGTGGCGAAGGCCAGGAGAGAGATTTTCGAGCTGCAATATTGTTGCAAAAATTCCATTTGGTGGAGGCACTGTAATGTTTTGGGGAGGAATCTGTTTTAGCGGTCGTACAGAGTTGGTTCCTGTCCGGATAAGATCCATGAATGCGAATTATTATCTCGAAAGTATCATAGTTGAACATGTAATACCTTCATAGGGCCTAATTTTGTACTCATTAAAGATAATGCTCGTCCCCACGTGGCTAGGCAAATGACTGAATACTTAAATGCAGTTGATCTTCAATTCATGGAATGGTCAGCTAACAGTTTCGATTTGAATCCCATAATGCATCTATGGGGCGCTCTTAAAAAGAGAGTTCGCAGTCGTAGGCCCTCACCTATTAACCATAATCAACTGATAAATGTAGTATGAAGAATGGCAAAATATTCCCCAAGATGTTATCGAAAATTTGATCTCCAGTATACCAAGGCGGCTGAATGCATGAATGCAGTAATAAGAAGTAGAGGAGGCCACATACAGTAGTAGAATCAGTTGAAACACATCAATTTCATTGTTTAGGTTTTTTTGTGTGCAATTTATGTTCTATAAATTTTTCGCATTTAATAAATAATTACTTAAAATAAGGTCTTTTCTGTCAATTTTCTGTTCAAAACAATTTCCCTATTTCATTTACAAATTTCTATGAATCTATCAATCATATCACTCGAACGCAGGGAAACTTGTGTTTATTGATAAGTTAATTTTGTTCAAGTATAATTTTGTAAACGTATATATATATATATATATATATATATATATATATATATATATATAGGGTGTAAAACAAATAACTCTCGTCCTTTTGTGCGGTTACTCATAGCACCCTATAGACTCTAAAACCGCAGGAATTCTTTCGGGATTAACAGTCGCGTCACCTCTCAAAAGGATAAGACTTATTTCCCTTACACCCTATATATATATATATATATATATATATATATATATATATATATATATATATATATATATAAATAGGGGAGAAAGGTCTCAATTTACTAATTAAGTTTTGCTAGTTAATTTGTTCGGATTATGTTTCATTTCAGAAATTTTTGATTGTCAAAAACTTGTTAAAAATGGCCCCTAGAAAAAAATCCTTAATCAGGCTCTGACTACCTAACATATTTTGTGTTTTTGTTTTTTTTTGAACGTTAAACGTTTCATCAACAAAATATGTTTAGCGAATCTTTTGAAATTAAGTGTACAGTAGCGTACAAAAAAAATTTAACATATTTTGTAATAAAACAATTGCAGGTAATATTTAATACTTCAAAACTTCAAAAATTTCTGTAAAAAAAATTCATTCTAAACAATTAATTAGAATTTTTCTAAATTTTTTGTAAGTCATTGTACATAAAACTTTCGCTTTATAAAAATATAGGTTAGTAGTGTACGTACCTCATTGTCATTAGGTCATTATACCTATTTACAAAATACAGCTAATTGAGCTAATGTTTTTAATGTGCTAATTGAGAATGTATTTTATTTAAAATGAATTTTAAAAAAATTATTACATGTTCGAAGTATTAGTTTAATACCGACTTTAATCCTATACGTAGCATGTACAGGACATGATACTCCATGTTATGCAAAACATAATAAAATTTATATCTAAACCTTGTTGTCTGTCTAAACCTGTCTTTTACAAACAAAAATTATTTGGTAGCCATAGAGTTAAAAATGAATTTTTGATCTTATTGTTAGTGGGAAAATTGAGAGATGAAAAAATAGACGGTTATCCGATATTGTTTTAATTTTTATCCTCTAATGTACTTTGCTTTCGGAACCATCAAATATGGACTTTGTAGATGGACTAAATGGTGTGCTAAATATACAGCGAATGAAGTTGAATACAAATAAATTGTGTATTATACCAAAAATTAACAACAATGTTTAATGACAGTTAAAGGAAAAAGTTTTTAATTTTTGAAATTTACAATTAATGGAATTTTTTTTTGAAAATTTATAAATTCTGTGTTCTGTTCTTGTAACTTTTATAAATTTATAACTTCTATGTTGTGTTCCTTTTTTGGTTGTTTGGTAATTCGTAGTTTTTAATGTAATTTGTTATTAAATTAATACTGCATAATGCAGAGTTATGGTTTTTACAACATTCATAATGTCCTATGATATAAAAAACTGCAAAATTTTAAAAACAATAAAAATATTTCATAAACTTATTTTAATCAGAATTTATGAAAAATGTGTTCGGTTTCTTTTGTACGATACAGTATATATCAATTCAATAATCAACAGATGTTTACATAATTATGATGTTAATATAATTTTTTTTTAAAATGTTTATTATACAGGGTGTGAATAATTTTAGTGTGGTCAGAGGCGTATTCAGGAAAATTTATATTGAACGATGAGCTGGCTCGGATGCAATTTTTTCAGATAGCGAATTCCGAAAAAAAATTTATGTCTTCGTTAATTATACATCGAGATAAACCATCTGTCAAAAGGACGAGAGTTATTTGTTTCACACCTATATATATATATATATATATATATATATATATATATATATATATATATATATATATATATATATATATATATATATACATACATACATATATATATATATATATATATATATATATATACATATATATATATATATATATATATATATATATATATATATATATATATATATATATATATATATATATATATATCTATTAGGGTGGCGCAAAAAAAACACATATTTTTCTTTTTTTGTCTCATAGGATTTAGCTCGATTTAAGAATGCTCAACAAAAATTAGCTCAATAAAAAATTTTTTAAGGGTCGCTCGAAACTTTTTAAAATTTGAAAATGGGCCAAAAATCGATTTTTGTTTTTCATCAAACTTTTTTTCTCATCCCTGCATATGTTTGTACATTGAATAATAAAAAATTCCTCCAAATGTTAACTCAAAAAATTGATAATAAAAGGTCGCTCAGGATTTTAAAGTCAAAATATTTAATATTTTTTAGGGGCGCTAAAAAATATTAAATATTTTAACTTGAAAAACTTTCAGAACTCTTGAGCGACTTTTTATTATCAATTTTTTGAGTTAAAATTTGGAGGAATTTTTTATTATTCAAAGTACAAATATATGCAGGCATGAGAAAAAAATTTGATAAAAATCAAAAATCGATTTTTGGCCCATTTTCAAATTTTAAAAAGTTTTGAGCGACCCCTAAAAAATTTTTTATCGAGCTAATTTTTGGTGAGCATTCTTAAACCGAGCTAAATTAATTTTTTTTCCTATGAGACAAAAAAAAGAAAAATATATGGTTTTTTTGCGCCACCCTAATATATATATATATATATATATATATATATATATATATATATATATATATATATATATATATATATATATATATATATATATATATATATGTACATATATGTGTCGCCTAGTATCAAAATCAAATCTACTAAATGCACTTTTTTCGAATTTTTTTTTTAGGGCCATTTTTAAATGCAACAAGGCATATATGCCCCTTAACATTTTTTGTTGTAATTTTAACTGCTGACCAAAGAGATCTGCAACTGAAATATGACATAATTTTCAAATCCTGCTAAAATTACATTGAAAACATTACAAATCCTGGTAGATACCCATACATAACCTATATTTTAGATTTTAACCGTTGAAATTTTAATTTTTTCACTGACATGCGGGACGTACGAAGTATAAAATTATGTTTTCACGTAAAATTTGTATTTTAGTATTTATCTAAAATTTTAAATAATGAAATTAAGTAAGCACTTTGGTTTTAAGTGACAAAATGAAAATAGTTTAAATATTACAAAACAAATTGTATCGTCTAACCCTGATACATCCAATACTGCTGAATCAAGTTTTTTTTTTAATAAATTTCCCTTATAATTTCTGTTTTAAAACGCACTCTATATAAATGTTACTATCAAAATCTAATAAATTCAAATAATTTTGATTAAAAAAGGGGTAAAACGGTAATTTTGTTTTTTGATAATAGCACTAATCATCTTTTTTACCTTGTTAGTTAATATAATTATAACTTTTTAATCGAAAAATTAATTTTGAACTGAGTTATGGTTTTTTACGATTTCCCATGATCTTTATAAAGTGGAATCAGTAGATTTTGATACTAGGCAAATCATATATATATATATATATATATATATATATATATATATATATATATATATATATGTATATAAGAAATAAAAAACTTCACAATTGTTGATGTACATGAATTAATAGTGAATTATTATATAATTAATGGGGAATTTTTATATTTGTACATGTATTATACAAGTGATCTTTTAGAATATAAATATCTAAGGCATATAATATTAAATGCAAGCCGTAGTTTAGTGACTACCATTTGTGCTTCATCAACTAAAAGACTCAATTTGCGCTTCATGAACTAAAAGAGCCAAGATCAAGTTCATGAACCGATCCCATTTTAATTTAAACTCTATTAACTCGACAATTCCCAGAGTTATTTAGAGGTGACAGATATTTTTAATTTTTTTTAACTACAAGATAATTAAATATTTACATTATGCTACCACCATTAGAAGGCCAATAAGTGACTTTGCATTTCTCTTTTGTGACAACATTATACTGTAAGTCAAACAAACAAATTCATACAGTTGACAATTAAAAATGTCTGTCACCTACAGGTGACACTGGGAATTCCCGAGTTAAACTTAAACTCTAATTTTATTGAAACAATATTAAACTTAAACGATTTAAATTAAACGCTATTTAAACTTACAGTTATAGGCAATGTACCCTACATATAAAAAAATCAACCATTGGACTAGTTGTCATAAGGGACAAACTACCCAAATTTGAAAATGATGACGTAATCACCAAAATTAGGAGACAGTAGGGCCAGTTTCCAAAATCTGAATAATCATCCAAATTAGCGGTCAATAAACCCAAGGTCAATTGCCAAAATTTGGTCCGGACCAGTTGTCAAGATTTGAAAAATTAATTACCTCCTTTGCATACACTGTAGTGGCCACGCACCTACTCATCTGTTTTAACTGTTGGTCTTTTTTTCATGAAAATAAAAATTTCTATTTCAGACAGAGAACAATGATGGTGAACGCGATTAAAATATTTCATTGTTGTCTCAAACTACTTATTTAAAATTTTTAAAATATTTTTCAATACTTATGATACTTACTGGAAATCAAGTTTGTAACAGAGTGTAAATAAAAGTAAGTAGAATTGTTTGTTATTGCTACATCAAAATCTTGTGCTGAAATTACCATCAAAATAATTTAAAAGAAAAAAAAAACTATTTGTAAGCATGCATTCACAAAAAACATGTTTAATCGGAAGTATACATATGCATTATTTGTACTGTTTCCAAAATACTGATTTTTCTTAGATAAATTTTCACTATATTAATTTTCACTATATTATTTACAATATATTACAATATTTAAAAAAATTATATTTGTGCGTCTTAAATAACTGAAGTACTAAATGATTTTAAAAACTAAATAAATAGGCATTCGTATTTTTAAAAAGTATACTTCTTTTCAAATTTGCTTCTTATACACATACCACTAACCCAAGCAAGGATCATCCATTCAATAATTGATGGTAGAGCCCCTCGTTTCGCTGGGTATTCGGCATCATGATCATCCGGATATCCAATATTAAATACGCTTGCAATTACCGTCTCGATCCGTTGCGAAGCCAGCATTAATAAAACTGAAAATTAATTATATTTCGAATATGGTACAGAGCAATTTTAATAATTATTTAATGTATTTTTTTTTATATATATTTTTTTTCCGTCTATATAAGAAAGTATGGTAATTAGGTAGATAGGATATATTTTACATAAGGATCTCAGAAAATCAAAACACCGGATGGAATTTTTTAAGATTAATGATGTCGGTGGCGTCTCTAACAAATAGTAAGTTTGAAGAACGGAATTGTATGCTCGAGCTCTTTGGAAAAAATTAAAATCCAAGGTGGTGGCTCAAGTATAACCATCATCAATTCACAAACTTGGATTTACTTATTGATTAGCATTAGCACTATACAGTTTTCACACCAAAAAAATTAGATATATAATTTTGTGGGACGAAAATATTAGACATTCGAAGTATTAGTGCTTTTCTATTTTGTTTTTTAAAAATTAATGTTTCAGTATTACTAGTATCTAGATTTGTAACAAATCAAACAGTACTCCGTCCCCCCTCATCGCGGACGGATAATAAATTAGATACGCTCACATGCATATACACGTACACATGAAAACATTACTCTTCTTTTTGTTTTGTACAGTTTAGTAATAATACATTTTCCTTAGGTGTTTTTTTTTTTTAATTTTTATTTCAACCAAGCTGCGTTTTCTGCTCAGTGAATAAAAAATACACATTTAAGAAGAGAAATACATATGTTTAGACAAATGAAAATAAAGGCAATTTAACCCTAGAATCATACGTACACGTCAAAATGACGAACGAACTTCTCTACCTGCTCCAATACTACAACTTGTGATTGCCTGATTGTTGTGAAACTTCTGTTTTTTCTGTTTCTTCTAATTTATTTGTTACTATAACACAGCAAATGTATAAATTTTGTTTTTGTTTGCCGTCGTTTTGTTTATATTAGAGATGTCGATTTTAAATCGATTAATCGAAAATCGATTAATCGAAGCTTAAAAAATCGATTCTTTTTTCGAATTTTTTCATTTGAATCGATTCATGAATCGATTATTAAAAGTAAGAGATCGATAACCGATTTTTTCCAAAAATAACTTCATTTTAATAGTAATTCTACAAAGAAACATGTGTTAAAATGAAACTCTATTGTTAATTGTCACTTTTTACTCGTTATATCAACGAACCCCTCCTATGGCTCTATATAAGTCAGACTGTTAATACAAAAGGAAGGAAGAGACCACCTATCTGTGCAAACGACGATCCCTTTCCCACAAAAGTGACTTATTTAGAAAACATTTTTTTGTCAATTTGTTTGAAATTTTTGAATAAACTTGGTTCAATTCGTGGTATTCGTCCTACATATTCAATTGCCTTATTTTTTATAATTATAATTGAAAAGTTAACTCATTAATCGCCTTGACGAATATAAGGTAAGGCGTTTTTACACGATATTACCGATATTACCTATGTACTATCAAGTCCCTTAAACAAAAATTATCAGCTAATTTTATTTAAACTTTTCAAAATTTCGATTTTTTAGATCGATCTCACAGAATCGATTTTTTTTTAGCCGATTTTTTTTTAATCGATTTCTTTGATTTCGATTTAAATCGATCCAAAAATCGATCGTTTTTTGGAGAATCGACATCTCTATATTAAAATAGGGTGCGTCAAAAAGACGACGATGTATGATTAACCTATGTTTTTTTTAAAGATTTTGTACTTCACATATAAAAGTTTTCCTAATTTTTCTAAAATTTATTAAGATATGGATGTTATAATTAATTTATTCAATGATTATGATAATGTGAAAGATGATTACAGCTGTTTGACTTATAGAGACGACATAATACTGAAGTTTTAATATACTGAATCGAAAACTAAAGAATGCGTTTCGAATGACTTAATAAAAGATTAACAATTTATTTTGTGGAAAATATTTTAATTTTTATTATTTTTTGAGATCTTATTCGAAAAATTACTAACAAATTTTAGAAAATTTACAAATGTGCCTTATGGGGAAATAACTACATATCTATAGGAATATTTATGACTGAGAAATTTCACATTCTGTAAAGTCACACATGTCCACTGACTCATAATAGTTCATAAATTAATTATTTGAAAGACATGTTTTATGATACAATTGATGTATTTATCTATTTTTTAATTTTTATAATGAAAATATGCTTTGATAAAAAGAATAAAAAAATTAATAAATATTTATATTAAGAAATTTTTCCAAATCCAATTTTTTTAAATATTTTGTTCGCTTTGGTAGTATTGTTATGCAAAAAAAATGTTTTTTGCAAATAAACTCTAAAACTCTCTGTAAAAAGTCCATTCATCAAAATAACGCCGATGTATGATTAACTTTACTCGTAGACCAACGTATGATTCTAGGGTTAATAATTTTTTACAAGGAAAAACTAGATCTATATTTTTAAGGTATGGAATTTTTATTTATTTACTATAACCTTAGCTTAAAGTATTACATTTTTTTTCTTTTAATATGTATAAAAATATGAAGACTGCAGAAGTCTTTTATTAGAGCGTATCACTTTAAAACTTTTCAAATGGCTAGCGTTTTAGCCGCCACACTTATCGTCTAAAAAATTTTCATGTTGTTAACATAATATGTAGAATATCGGTGAACCAAAAAACTTCTTGAAATTTTCGTCTATTTTTGCATTAAATATTTTTTTTTGTACAGATATTGATATATATGTTTAGTTTACATAGAAGGTAATAATATAACGTGTACTTGGCATAAATTTAAAAAAAAAAAAAAACTGGTCCAGTAATTTTTCAGTGAGAACGCCAATCAAATGTCAAAATATTGCTCCGAGAAAAACGTATTTAAGATTTTGGTATGTAATGTAATAATAACGAAACTACTTCGGCATACTTACAATGTTTTACAGCCATTCTTTTATTACGGACATGACATTTTCATGCACTTTACACGCCTTCTCATAAGAAAAAAAATATAAGTTATTTTTTTCTTATAAATTTTCAGTACTAAGCAGATAGACAAATGTGTACACAATATTTGTACTGAATATAAAATACATAACGTTATTAGTTTTAATGCTAGAGCTAATAAAGTTTGTGTTACGGACGTAACAAAAAAGGTCCGTAACACATCTCTAACATTAAAACTAATAATGTTATGTATTTTATATTCAATACAAATATTGTGTACACATTTGTCTATCTGCTTAGTATTGAAAATTAGTGATGTGCCGATTCGATTATTTTACCAATCGATTAATCGATTATGCCTAATATTCGTAATCGATTTAATCGATTATTAATCGATTATACCGACAATTAAACAATGCTTAAATCTAGAAATAATCTCATGTTATTCTCACTTTTTAGACAATGAAATTGAAATGAAATATTAGTTTAAACAAAAAAAAGATAAAGTATTGATTACTCTTTAATATGTATCTATGAACAAAACAATATTTCTTAAATGACTTACAACTAAATTCAAGGTAAATAAACATCACTGAGTTTTAATTCAAGTAGATTCCAGTTTGCATTTAAAAATATGATTTTATCAAGGTGCTTTGGCAACAGTTGGTTTCTTCTCAAATTAGTCAATATTCCAGCTTTTGAAAATATTCTCGGAGGGAATCGAGGTGGCCGGAATGCATGAATATTTTAAATTGAAGTAAACATTTAAAATAATTAATTTGCTCTTTAAAATAACCAATCTAGTAACGAAAATACAAAATTCTAGGTATGTCTTTTTCAATATAAGAAAAAAATTGGGAAATTCCCTTTCTGGACTGGAAGGTTATCAACTTACCACGATTGAAGACTGAAGAAATTAAAAGGAATGTCTATTGTGATTTTTTTTTAAAATCGATTATAATCGATTGTGTAAATGATAATCGATTGCAATCGATTATCTCTATAATCGATTAATCGATTGTTGATAATCGATTCCGCACATCACTATTGAAAATTTATAAGAAAAAAATAACTTGTATTTTTTTTCTTATGAGAAGGCGTGTAAAGTGCGTGAAAATGCCATGTCAGTTTCAAAAGAATGGCTGTTTACTAATATTTTAAGATGAAAAATAAATAAATAATAAAATAGCGACTAATCGTACCGAACGCGAAAGTTCGATTTCTAAATTTCCCATTCGTTTTATTTAATTTTTCATTAATAACTATACAAAATATGTAAAAATAATATTTACTTACAAAGAAACGTAAAATAAGAAGCTGAATGACAAATAAATTTCATAAATGGTTTACGAATGGTTTGTCCAATTTTCGAATGTGGCGCTATTATATATGCTACACAGTAAAATGGAAACAAACATCCAATGCGAATGATCTCAGCTCCTTGCAATATCATATTTTTCCGTCTAAAACCAGGTAATCCTTCATACCAAATAGATGCTAAAAGTTGTTGAACATTTGGATGTGCGACGAACTAAGAAAAATAAAGTTATAAATAAATTATAATATTACCTACGTAAATATAATATGTTGGTGAAATGATGGAACGACGTTACTAAGATACATATAACAACAGTTTATTTATTTTGAAGCTTTCACAGAAATAACAGGTAAAATATTTATACTTTTGTAAACATAAACATATTTTTTGCAACTTTTTGCTTATATTAAAGTAATAGATAAATTAATGGGCTAATTCCCACGTTATGTGCCAACCTATAAATAAAGCTGTCAAATTTTTTATTTTTATTTTATTTATTTATTTATTTATTTATTTTTCATTGATTTAGTATTAAAACAAATAAAAATGACGATAAGAGTTTATTCACATATTTAATTTTCATTAAAAAATCTTAAAAACTTAATTTTTTATTTATAGGAAAGCGCTTTATGTAACGACACTTTTTACTATTCCTCTTAGAAATTATATAATTTAGTAATAAATAGATATGATAATTAAATTAAATTGTTTGTTTTTCTTTCTAGTATTCTCCTATGCCCAAATTTAAGAAAAAATAAAGGAAAATGGGTTATTTACTTACTAAATGCAATGCTTAATACATTAATTTTTCATATTTTTTAACGAAAACTAAATGTGTCCGACAATTTTTATCTACTTTTTTATTTGTTTTACTTGTAAATCAATCAAGAAAAAGAAAAAACTTTACGGAATTTCCTTGGCACAAAGTTTGGGAAATTGCCAATTAATGAATTATTATTAACGGGGTTGATGAGTAAATAAATGTTTATTGACAAGTGTGTTAAATCTACTATTCTAAAAAAGGAATATCGTGGTTCATGTGACGCTTCATCAGGATATAGTTATCGAAAGTTGAAAAATATGTTTGCGGGGTCAGTTGTATAACTTGCTCTAATCATAAAATAAATACTATGCACATATGTTACGATAAGGACTTAAACTTCAACTAGATACCGAATTATTGCTTGAATAGGACCTTTTAATTTTCATGGTTATAATAGCCGGTCCAGACTACACAAACTTTTGGTTGCACAAACTGTTTGCGCAAACATAAGTTTGTACAAATAGGACATGTGGACGTGAAGTTTACACAAAAATTTTGTGCAAACCGCACAAACTTTTTAGGTGCCTTCACACGTATAGTTTTTGACACAGATTTAGCCTGTACCTACAAAGTACCATGAAGTATATTATTATTTTGACAGATTTATGTTTGGGTCTGTCTATACAAGTACAACAACATATGCGATTTCAACAACGCTCTTGCCATCACATCAAAACTTTTAGAAATTTTAAAATGCTACATTTCACGCCTAAACATGTTGGTTGTTAGCGTACAGATATGGTTTTGTAGTGTTTTCAAAACTTGGCAAGGTAAACGTCCATTGTTCAACTAGTGTGCGAATTGACAGAGAAAATGACCGATTAGCATGTATAATACATTCCAAGAGTGTGTAAAAAATATATGTGTGCATATAGCAGAAACGTTTAATTGGAACGTACGTTTGAAGGTTTTATGCACGGTTAGCCCGCACGATTTGGAAGAAGGATGGAATGCATTCTTAGTCTGTTCTGTGGTCTGTTCGAAAGAGTGTACGTGTGAAGGCTACTATTAAACAAATTGTTTGCACAAACATAAGTTTGAAGTTTGTGGATTTTTGTATCTCGCATCAAAAAGTTGGACTCTGCGGTCTTTAAAGTTGGCAGTGGACGTATTATCAGTTATCACTTGAGTACATATCACCAAGACGATTAATTTCATGAATTTGAAGTTTCAAAGACTAAAAATGAGTGATTTTCGAAAATATTCAAGAGAATTCGTTTCTGAATATATATATTTCTGATTCGTTTCTAAATTCATAGATTTATACAAACCTTTTCCAACTCTTTGGAAAATAAAATCAAAAGAATATAGTATTAGGGATATGAAATTTATCTTTATCAGTTCTTTCAGTAAATTAATATGCGAGTAATTTTGTCTTTTTAATAACCATTCTTTCATCCATTTACTTCTGGTAGACTTTTTCTTGCTTAAAATTGAAATTATAAGTGCAGCTAACAGACACAAACGGCGACGTCGATAGATATCTTCCATAATTAACAAATTATTATTAACTGCCAACTTTGTTTGTAACATATATGTATAACAGTTTGCTCAAACAAAAGTTTGTGCAAAAATTCACTCAAACAAAAATTTGTGTAATGTGGGCATGCTATTTGTACATACTTTTGTTTGAACAAAGTTTGCACAAACAAAAGCTTGTGTAGCGTGGACCGGCTTTAAGGGACTTTACTCATCGTCTTTACCCACTTTCTTTCTACTGACATTAGTTTTATTTAATCCTCATTTCATGTTAAATATTTACTTTAATAAAAGGGTCAGTGAGCAATAGTAAAAAGCTCCGCTCGCCACGCGTTTAAGAGACCTGACGTAGAAAAGCAATAAACATTTACTTACTTTTTTTTGTCTTAATTTTATTGCTAATTTAAGGCGATTTAAATGCATTCGCTCTCCATGTTCAAAAGCAGGTCCCGTTGTGTCGTGGTTTAAAAGCACTTCTAATTCGTGTGAACTTCGAGTGTGGTCTAATAATGCTGTTGCAAAATCTTGACATTGTTTTCGCAATTCCTGGTATTCATTTTTGAACTCATGCTCTAATAAACTTAATCTAAAATTATAATAAAACATTAAATTGTTTTACTTTGTAATTAGTAAAACAAATACTTTACTTTCTAAATATCGCTTTATTTTTCAATAGTGACAATTACATCAAATATTAGTTGTAATTTTCAGATATTAAAGGGGAAATGTAATTGTTTAGTTATATTATTATTTACAAATATGCAATATAAAAAAGAAGCATTCAGTTTGGTTAACATCGATTTATTTTGTTTGTTCTCACGAATAAGGTTACAACTTATAAAATTACTGAGTTGACTTCGAAATTTGACCCCATTTTCAAAAGTAATTGATTAGACATAATTTTGAGGAAAATTATTTTCATTATTTAGTTTATCATAAGTTATTATTTACAAGGAGGGGTCACATTGCGTGGATCATCGATTTGGCCGAGTTTCCGTGTATTTAAAGAGGATCATTAGTGTAGTAAATCTCCAAAGCCCTAAGATGCAACACTCAGAAATAAGGCAGAAATTTCTCTCGAAAATTTTAGGCTTACCATTATTACAAGTTCCAAATATTCAAACTTATGAAAGTTGTCTTGACAAAGTGAACAGCGTATATCATCAACAAAGAGAGGCACACAGAGTGAAATTCGCAATTTTGATGAAACTTCACTGGTGTGTAGAATGGGCGAAGATAAGGGCCATGTATTTTTTTTATCGGCCATCTTCCACGTTTACGAGGTGAAACTAGCCTCTAAAGTTGGGAGTTCAAACCGTATTTCTTAAGATATCTCGAAAACTATAAGAGACAGAAGAAAACTTGAAATTGACGAAGTGTTACTCTCTTAGGCCGGGTTTCCACCAAATAGACTAGTTGAATTTGTATTTAGTTTCTGAAATTGGCAACATTTGTAAGTTGAAAAAAACTAAGATAAAATACAAACAAATTAAAAACACTATTTCAACCAAAGCGATACGTGTTTTGTTTCTGTTAATATCAAATTTAAGGTTAGCATATTTCAACAGCAAAATGCCTAATGAAAAAGAAATTTGGCTTGTGGATGGTTTTTACTAAATTACCGAAAAATAAAGATATTTTTATATAAAAACCAACGAGTATGTGCAGAAAATAATTTATAGATATATTCTAAAAAATAAACAGTCAAAATAGTTATACAGGCTGAGTATTTATTAATATTAGGTATATATTAGGTATTTATAATTCACAATGTTTTGAAAATATGTAGATACGTATGTATTTATTTATTCTTAACCCTAGAATCATACGTACTCGTCCAATTGACGACCGAACTTCTCTACCTGCTCCAGTACTACAATTTGTCGTTGCTTCTCTGTTCTAAAACTTCTGGTATCTAATTTATTTGTTATGATAACACAAAAGACGTATCAATTTCGTTTATAGTTGCTGTCGTTTTGTTTATATTAAAATAGTGTGCGTCAATTTAACGACAATGTATGATTAACGTATGTTTTTTTTAACATTTTGTACTTTACATATAAAAGTTTTTTTAATTTTTCTAAAATTTATTAAAGATATGGATGTTATAATTAATTTATTCAATGACAATGTGAAAGATGATTACATTTAGTACATTGAATTATAGAGACGGCATAATACTGAAGTTTTAATATATTGAATCGAAAACTAAAGAATGCGTTTCGAATTACTTAATATAAAAGAATAACAATTTATTTTGTGGAAAATATTTTAATTTTTATTATTTTTTGAGATCTTATTCGAAAAATTATTAAAAAATTTTAGAAAATTTACATATGTGCCTAATGAGGAAATAACTATATATACGGGAATATTTGTGACCGAGAAATTTCACATTCTGTAAACTCACACATGTCCACCGACTCATAATAGTTCATAAATTGACTATTTGAAAGACATGTCTTTTGATACAATTGATGTATTTATCTGTTTTTTAATTTTTATAATGAAAATATGCTTCGATAAAAAGATTAAAATTCTCCGTAAAGTCCATTTGTCAAATTGACGACGATGTATGATTAACGTTTCTCGTAGACCAATGTATGATTCTAGGGTTAATAATGAAATAGTACTGGTGGTACTGGTTATGTTTTATGCTGTGATCTGTACTGAGATGTGAACAGAGAAACTCATTTCCACTAAACCGATTGTTTGGAAACAATTACAAAACTCTTATGATGTTTACCGCTTTCTGATGGGACTCAAGTTTACAATTTGTTTTTAAATTATTTGTAAACAGTTGAAATTTTGTTGAAACTGACACGAGTTTCTGTTTTGTCCATTTGGTGGAAACCCGGCCTTAAAGATCTATTCACTTGTACAGGTTAAACCAGGGTCGAGTTCATAAGGGCGGCTAGAGGGATGAAAAACGGGGGTAAATTATTTTATACAACCTGAGTTGTTCAATGTATCAAATTTTCACCATCGTAAATAGAAAGAGCACCAAAAATTAGGAGACAGGTTTTTGCGTTTTTTCCGAAATTAGGACCGTTTTTTAAAAACTCGACAACTACATTTTTGTCAATTTTGAGTTATACATGATTTCGTATATTTTACAAAATTCTTCATCGATTGGTTTATTGAGATCTAAAAAAAAGATGAAAATTTCATATGAAAAGTTGATTTAAAAATGCAAGTTTTTTAAAAACTCGATAGATGCATCATCTGACTTTGTAAAAACTCGATATCTGAAAAAAATATTTTTAAATTTAGTAAAAATTCGATAACTAAAAAAATGAATTTAAACAATTTTGTAAAAACTATATATTTGTTTCAAGCTCTATCATAAAAGATGTACATTAAGATATGATATATTAAATTCTTGCAAGTTTTAACAAGTAGTTCAACAATTAAGTGTTTCTTTTAAACCAAAATATACTTATTGTTATTAGTTTGCACAAAATCATTAACAGACTTAAGTCTTGTGCGTGTTTTTAACTATTCTGAAGTAAAAAATGGAATTTTCATCTGCAAGTAATATCGAATACCAAGCGAAAGTGCTTGAAGTTGATCGTGGGAGAAAACATCGAAAAATGGTGAAAGGAGGAATACAATTTTAAAGAAAACTAAATATCAGCAGTTAACGGAACATGAACCCTGTCATAGCATGCAATCATATTAACTCGAAGATATGTGGCGCTTATAATTTATTTTATGAAGATATACGTGCTTTATGAATGCTTCACTTGCGAATTTGGGAAATAAAATTGAACAAGACAAATGGCTTTTAAGGTATATGGATATTGATATTCCTAAGAGAAAGACGGTAAAAGTTGATCATAAAAAAGCTCGTAATATTTCCGTTAAGTATAAAGTTAAACAAAGAAGGGGAAATTTCATTCAAATATGCGCTTTGTCATTTCGAAGCATAACCGGAATATCAAGGGATCGATTATCATTGCTTGCACGCAAATTTATAAAACGGGTAAAAACCCTGAAGAAAGACGAGGTAGAAAACCAAAAGAAAATATAAGTATGACCAATTACATAATTGCGCATATTAAAAAGTATAAATGCCGAGAGAGTCATTATACTCGAGGAAAAACTGTACGATCATATTTGCCACCCGAATTAAATCTGCAAATTATGTTTAAGAAATTCTGCGAAAAGCAACGTTCTTCAAATTTACCCGTTTTCTTTATCAAAATTTAAATCTGTATTTTACCAGAAATTTAATCTTGGTTTTGGAAATCTACACAGCGATACCTGTTCTACATGCAAATTTTTTATTACAAAAATTAAACTAACACAAGATTTGGAAGAAAAGAATAAACTGCGTGTCGGTCTTAAAGTACATAAACAAAGAGCAAAACGTTTCCATGAAATAATGAAAATAAGTGAACCAAACATAATAAAAATTTGTTTGAATATGCAACAGAATCAACCTGCTCCCAAGTTACCGGTTGGCGAAGTATTTTACAGCAGGCAAGTTTGGCTTTACAATTTATGTTTTATCATTCACCATGAAAAACAACCAAAAGAAGATATTAGATTTTATACGTGGCTTGTAGTAAATTTGTTTCTCGTAGTAAGATATTTAAATCAATTAAACATTTTTATCCTTTTAGAGGACATAGTTATATGCTTTCGGACAAGGTGTTTGGACGGATTGAAAAAGATTACAGATTGTGTGAAAAGATAGTATCACCTGCTCAGTATTACAAAATACTAGAAAAATTTGGAACTCCAAAAATATTAGCCAAGGACTGGGTTACACTCGACTACAATACACCAGCTCGGGGTTTAATAAAAAAAAAGTTACCATTTAAAATATCCGATGCTAGAGTTATTCAAAATCATAATGACGGCTACAACAAATTACTGAAAATTTACATCAGAACTGCTTATGCTCAGGATCCAATTGAAGTGGATATATTTAATCCGAAATTCAAAAAACAATCCTGGAACCTCGTAGCTGCTCCAAAGGTTTTAGCTATATCTAATAGTGTATTGAGGGAAAAATCCAAAGACGTTGAAAAATTAATGAAATTTTTTGTCATACCAGATGACGCAACAAAATTTTATAAAGACATTTTAAAGGCTCAAAGTAAATCTACTAAGGAAGCACTAGATGATTTGGATGAATCTGCAATTTCTTATTACGAAGAAGAAAACGAAGAAATATATTATGTAAATAGTTATATCATATATATAATTAGTAAACTACTTGAATTATATTTAATTTTTATTATTATTTTCTTAAACATGAAAATATGAAAAAATTAGAATTATTACTATTTTTTAAATATAAAATGTGTTATATTTTATTTTACTTCTATCACTTTTGTACTGATATAGAATAAATTTTTTTAAAATTATACTTTTCTTTTTTTGTTGGAAAAATTTGTCATAATTTTCTAGAAATTATAGACATTTTAGTAAACATGTTTTTCATTTATCGAGTTTATAAAAAACCCATTTTTACAGATATCGAATTTTTAAAAAATTATTGCTAACTTTATCGAGTTTTTAAAAAATTTAGCTTTTTTAACTTAAAATTGCGAAGCCTACGGTTTAAATTTATTTTGTTAAGTGCAACCCCAAGGTTAGTCTTTGCCACATAATGTCATAAAAATTATTAAATTAACAGGAAATTCCGAATTAAAAAAGTTATATAAGAAAAACCTGTAGCGAAAAATCTCACTTCCGTAGTTTTCTTATTTTTAAAAAACGGTCCTCAAATATGTATGATATCTGAAACATATAAGGAAGCAAAAAATAGGGTACATAACATTGAATTATTACTGATTGCAAATATCTTATATATTTTTTTATTTTTATATTTATTTCATCATTAAAATGTAAATTTTGTACTTTCCGATAATGATTCATGTATTTTTAAGTACTTACTTAATTGATAATTTAGTCACGTGTATATTTGGTTACTTTTATATTTTTTACACCGATTTCTGTATGAGTTTTCTGATCTGCAAGTATTATTGAATATTCGACAAGAATCAGTAATCGTTTACTGTTCAGGTGCTGTTTAATAAATTTTGTAATTTGGAAAATGGGGTTGACACCTACAAAACATACCAAAAAGAATAAAAAAAAGTAGTTTGAATGGTGAAAAAGAAATAAACTGCCTTTATTTGGTTAAAAAAGAATTTGTAAGGAGATTAAGACAGTTAATTTGTTGACCGGAAGAAACTACAGCTTTTTGTCAGGCATTCATTAACACTTGCAGACCAGAGAATTTTTGCAGAAATTATAGGGATAAAAAATATAGAATATGAGTAACCAAATATCATGGCTAAATTACCAATTAATGAAATAAACATAAATTTATGAAATAAACATAAAAAATATAGAAGGTATTTGAAATCAATAATAATGCAATATTATCAATCCTATTTTTTTCTCCCTTATATGTTTTGGTATCCCCTAATTTTTGGTGCTCTTTCTATTTCTGATGGCAAAAATTTGGTACATTGAACCATCCAGGCTGTACAAGAAAATTTACCCACATTTTCAACCCTCCAGCCCCTTTTATGAACCCGACTCTAGTTTAATCTATACAGGTAAATAGGTCTTTAAGAAAGTAACATTTCGTCAATTTAAAGTTTTCCTCTATCTCTTGTGGTTTTCGAGATATCTTAAGAAATACGATTTGAACTCCCAACTTTAGGGACTAGTTTCACCCCGTAAACGTGGACGATGGCCGATAAAAAAAATACGTATCCCTTATTTTTGCCTATTCTGCAGACAGGGAAGTTTCATCAAAATTGCGAATTTCACTCTGGGTGTGTTGTACCCACGAATGAATGGATTCAGTCAAATACAAAAATGCGTGGATCGATTAGCGCCTTTTGGCGGGATGTTATACCACTTTACATTCAGTCTTTCCACAACCAGTGAACGTATATAAGTTCAATATTGTTATCATCACAGTATTACATTTTTGATTGATGGTTGTTGATTATTGAAGCACACAGCACAGCGTTGCTATGTGTGCTTGGTGTTGTGTATATGTACCCAAACTGGCACGCACTGATATGTGAGACACACACACACACACAAAATGATCATACATATGCAAACGCAACATCAACGTATGTACATAACATGTGAGTGGGGAATTACGTCACTCACACGTCACTTTTCTTCCACGCTGAGATCACTATTGTAGAGATAGAAATATTATTCCTACTTTTCTGCAGTTGTACCTTAGGGCTTTGGGGATTTACTATACTAGTGAATCTCTTTAAATACACGGACACTGCGCCAAATCGGTGACCCACACAGTCTGACCCTCTTTGTTAGGGTAATTTGACACTTATCCTGTGTAGTTTTCTAAATTCAACTAACCTTCTTAATTCCCAGGATAATTCAAAAGCAGTTAGAATAGGATCTTTTGATGAAAGTGAAATTAAACTAGGTGATGCTAATGCTCTGTAAGCATTTATGCGTGATCGAGAATGTCTTAAGGAATCATTTTGCCGTGACAGAACACAGTCGTCGCATCCACATCTGAAAGAGAAACACAGAACTAGGGTATAGTTATTTACTAAATGAGATTATTTCAGGATGTTAATGAGTTTCAACTGATAGCCCATCATGATTAAAATTATACCTTGAACCCAAGTTATAGTCGATGGATTTTCAGAATTCTTTTTTATTACATTTTTAACATCAAATATTAAAAAATCTACTATTTAAAAATTAAATCTCACATATTTTTGGTATTAGCGTGCTATTTTATAATACGAGCACCTTTTCAGTATTTTTATTATTATTAATAGTTTTTACTTCTCTTCACTTGTTAGTATGTATGAAGAATGTATGATTGTTTACTCCAAATCTTGCAATCACAATTTAGACAAGTTTTAATTGAGGCAGGGGTTTCAAATTTTGCATACGTGTATTCTCTGATCAATGATGAGAATAAAATATTGACGACGCGACGCAAAGAATATGCACGCGCTACTGGTGGCAAAATTGTACTTACCTACTTTACAGGCCCTCTTCTAACAAACTTCACACTCTGGATTAAAACTCACAGTTTAATCCCTTGGTGTATAACATACTATTTTATACTTATTAATAATTTGAAACAGTTCTTCAATGAACAAAACTTTTTGTAGTAAAAGTCTGCTTTTTGAATATGTCACGCATACTATGAGTATTTTTAGTCGATTTTTTCTTTGAAAAAATTAGACTTATACAGCCTCTACGATAAGAACGGCGAGAGGCGAGAGTGGGGGTGCTATTCGTTTTCAGACACGTAGAATACGATTCTGAAGAAAAAGATTTTCATATATATATATATATATATATATATATATATATATATATATATATATATATATATATATATATATTTATATATATATATATATATATTTATATATATATATTTATATATATATATATATATTTATATATATATATATATATATTTATATATATATTTATATATATATATATATATATATATATATATATATATATATATATATATATATTTATATATATATATATATATATATATATATTTATATATATATATATATATTTATATATATATATATATATATATATTTATATATATATATTTATATATATATATATTTATATATATATATATATATATATTTATATATATATATATTTATATATATATATATTTATATATATATATATATTTATATATATATATTTATATATATATATATATTTATATATATATTTATATATATATATATATATATATATATATATATATATATATATATATATATATATATATATATATATATTTCGATTTTTTTCTTCTCCCCAAATAAACCTAGAGGGCTGAAGTTTTGTGTACATGTTGAGCTAATAGCCAGCCACTGCTTTTTGGAGGTTTCAACTTTTAACCCTTACCCCCATGATTTTTACGCCAGTATTTCCTTGATTATTTTGATTTTTTTCTAACACGTGTAAAGACTCTCTAAAGAAACCTAGAGGCCTGAAATTTTGTACATGTATTGAGTTAGTATCCAGTTCTAGTGCCTTTTAGGGATTCCACATTACCTTGACCCCTACTTCTCCCATTTTTACATCGGAATTCAATGGTATTGTTAAATGTGTTTTAAAAGCAATTTTTTATTCTAATACAAGTAGGCGAATAGTAATTTTAAAAAATTAAAAAAAATGAACTTTTATAACAAATGCAATTGATATATATTAAGTAATTTAAAAATGTTATTAAAGTCACTGTTTATTTATAAAGTAGGAATTTTGGATTTTTATTATTAGTGTTCGAAATCTTGCGGTGCTGACAGGACCGTACTTATATTTTCAAAACTTAAAACGTTAAAAAATCGGGCTAAATACATTTTTTTTTTTTAAAATTGTATCGGTATATTCTCTATTAACCATCAGCTGTTAATAAAAATTATTTTCAAGTTACAAAAAAGCGTTATTTTAAAAAAGTACAAAAATTTTAACTTTTTTTAAATTAAAATTGTTGAAAATTTGACTGACTGACTGTAACTTAAAACTTGTTAATAAAAAAATAAGCTGTCATTTAAAAAAATATTTTTTGGAAAACATAATAATGTGTTGTCTCTCTCACATTTTACTGGGAGAAAAAAGACAATTGATACACATAAATCATTCACTAGTTACATCAAAACATACCTTAACACAATACATAAAATTAAAATCGGACCAAGCAAGTTGTGACAATAAATGTATACACGCATATCTAAAATATATTCAAAACATATCAATATAAGAGGATATTGTCCGTATATAGGCATCCATAATTACCTGTTGTATATATTTAAAAACGCATCAAAATGTTTTATCTAAAATAAATAAACAATTTTTAATACCTTAAAAAAATAAAGACAATACTGTCAGCCCCGCAACCTCTTCGATCACTATTTATTATTTATAAAATAGAAATTTGGGATTTTTTTGGAAAGAAAAAATATCTTCATAAAGGCCTTCCAGTTTACTATTTAAGGTCCTTTAATATTTAAAAATAAAACATAAAGGCAATTGGTGGAAAGGCATGGGTAGGAATGCCCTCGAACGAATTGTGTTGACTTTTTTTCCTACTGACTGCTATCGGCACAAAATTGAAATTTACTAAGATTCAGCCCTTAAAAACTTAAAACCTTTTTTAAAGCCCCGGTAAACCGGACACTCATCATCAATTTTGAAACCACCAAAGTGACAAATCGCTTGTAGACTTTCAATTAGATTTCGCTTGTAGACATTAAATACCGAAGAGGAAGGGACAAATTCGACTTCCGTGATGGGGCCCCGCTGCTCACGGCGTTTTTTTCATTTTAAAGATAATTCTTGTAGCTCTTTTTTGTATTAATAAAATTTTGCATACATACAGGGTACTGCCAAAAAGTTTTGCTTTATTAATCAGAGAAAAGACAAAGTATAGTAAAGCCAAGGTATGGGAAGGAAAGATTATATAAAGCAGTTAATGATACATTATTTCAAAATGGTTTTCCTCTTTTCCAATTACCGCAGATTCTTAAAATTGCTGATTACCCGCTTGCAAAGATCAACATCTATCAAGTGAACTGAAGCGATTGTGGCATCTTTTAGTTCAGAAATGCTTTCCGGATTAGTCTCCCAGACCTTATTTTTAAGATATTCTCAGAGAAAGAAATCGCAAAGTTAAGGTCCGAAGAATATGGAGACCAATCTATTCCTTTTCCACGCCTTTTTGGAAAGTCAAAACCGATCATACGATGTTGAAGAATGTTTTCAAGCATGTTAAAAACTTGGTCGGTGTGATGAGATCGCACCCCGTCCTTCATAAATCAGTGCCGACCATCGGGATCTTTCTCGCGAATGAAAGTAGCAAACTGATCTTTGAGCATCATGGCGTTTTTTTTTGTCCCGTTTCTTATATTTTTAACGTCCATCGTTTTTTGTTTAATAAATCATATCTAGATTTCAAGTTGTCAGTTTTATTAAACATTATTTACGTAATACTAATTAGACCTTTACAGGCCCTCTGTCAAAAGTGTATATATTACAAATCATTGAAAGTTTCTCAATAGTAGCTTTCTGACGGTGCTGAGAAAAAGTATGCACCCCATTTAAATAAAAATATAATGATTTCAAGCTTCAATTTTGTACTTGAAAGAGGTACAGTTGTTTATCTTTCAGTACTTTTTGACATCTTTAAAAACAAAAAAGGTTACAATATTTTTTTAAAATATTCAAAAATTTTAATTTTAATTTACAGAAAATATACTGTGTGGAAGTGAGAGACAAAACTGCTTCTATGAACACTGCTTGCAGGACTCCATTCGTTTACCTACAAAATTATCGGGAAATACTTCATTCAGTTTCTAAAAAAAAATTAATTCATGTGGTTTTTCATGCTCAGCTCGGTAGTTAAAGTTCGAGTAACTTCTAATAACGAAAGCACGCTAGTACTGTTCAGTACTGTATTCGCAATCAGATTAGTTGAATGTGGGGGTAACGGTACTGAACCACCTCAGTTCACCCCTTGTGTGGGGGAGTAGTTGTCTATCAGCAGTGGAGTCGAGTAGTGGACACACACAGTGCAATAGGACATATCAGTCCAAGTGACAACAATTGTAAAAAGGGACACCATCAGTCCATCAATACAAACACACATCAGAGTCATAATTTAGTAATTTCATTTAGTGATTAAGAGACAATAATTAGTGACTTTAAGTTTTAATTAAGTGTTTTTCTTTATATGTAAATAAGTGATTAGAACAGTAATAGTAATACAGTCCATTAATTAAGTGTAAACAATCATCCAATACATACATCTTTTTCATCGAGAACCAGCGTTTTATTTATAAGTTCACCTACAGAACTGACTAATCCTACAGGATTATTACATTTGGTGACTACGCCGAATGAGAAGCTCTAACATTTTGGTCCTTCAAACCCGATGAGAAAGATGAAATTGAGCAATTTCGATCGCTATATTAAGAAAAACATTACCAGTGCTAATTCTTGTGCATAAACTTATCACGAAAAGCAAAGACAAAAGTGATTGATTGTTAGTGTATGAACAAATTTTGTACAGTCTGCAAGGATAATTGTAGTGAAAGTTGACCAAAAACTCCAACTACACACACCAGTGTAACGACAGGTCAGTTTTCAAATCATCAAGGACAACGAGTTGGAGAAAGTTGCAGATAGCAATCTAACGGTACAGCACATCAGCTTACCCATCATACTACACAAGGTAAGTGAGTCACTTTCTTTCCTTTTCTTACATACATAAATAGTGTCCATTGTATCCACACATAAACCATTATCCTTGATCTTAATACAACGACACCTACAGTCGATGCAAGAGAAAGTTTTCAGCGTTAAAAGATAACGGTACTATTTCTTCTACATAATACGCACACCATTTAACGAGATAAATACAAACAAGGATAACGGTACACCTTATTTCGATAGTTGGATACATACATCATATTTAATAAACAGATGGTTAACCAATCATAAAATAAACGAATTACAACCATCATTCACTTTGAGTAATTAGTAATTTTAAAACAAACTAAAATCAATATTTTAATTTTAACAAATTAAAATACATATTCAAAATTCAATAAAGTAATATAAAATTAATTAGTTAAATTTACCAAAATAAAATTATATTAACTTTTAATAAAATTTATAATTACAACAAAATTTAAATTTAAATTACCTCAATATTTTAAATAAACAATTAAGTTTCCAATAAAAACAAATTTATTAGTCAGTAAAATTAATAACCAAAAATGGCAACCCAAGCAAAACGGTTGGCTTCTAAAAAACGCAACATCAAAGGTCAATTAACAAGATTCCAAAGTTTTGGGGACGCCTTCGACAATTCTATGGTTGAAGAACTTAAACTTAGGTTACATAAAATAAACTGTACTTGGGATGAGTTTCACGACACTCAACTCGAAATCACATCACTAGAAGCCGAAGATTTCGAAACTCAGCAAAAGGAAACTGAATTGTTTGAGGAACAGTATTTTAAATTAGTAAGCAAAGCTAATAAATTGTTAGCTCAAATAACTCACGACACAGATAACGCATCAAATACTTCTGCTGCGACTTCTCACGCAAAACCAAATCATATAAAATTACCAACCATAGAACTACCAAAATTCAACGGTAGGTACGATCAATGGTACAATTTTTACGATACCTTTAAGTCAATTATTCACGACGATCCAAATGTCTCAGACGTTCATAAATTCCATTATTTAAAAGCATCATTAATTGGAGAAGCTAGCACAGTAGTTCAATCATTAGACGTATCATCAGCTAATTACGCAATCGCGTGGCATTTGTTGAAGGATCGGTACGACAACAAACGGTTCATCATACAGAACCACGTTAAGGCATTATTTGAGCTACCGGCCGTTATTAAAGATCAGCCCTTAAGTTTACGAAATTTACTAGATGTTTATTTGAAACACATCCGGGCCTTAACCGCTCTCGGACAACCCACCGACCAATGGGACGTTTTATTAATTTATCTAATAACGTCCCGATTAGATAAGGCGACACATAAGGATTGGGAAGACGCTTCTAAAGGGAAGGAACTGCCGTCGATAGCCTCAATGATCGAGTTTTTAGAGCTAAGATATCGTATATTGGAAGCGGTAGCTCCATCGGGCACAGTCAGCTCAAAGCAAATAGCTACTACAACTAAATCCAGACACGACGGAAAACGGCATACGCAGGCATTCACCAGCCAAACGAAAGGTTGCCCAGTCTGTTCAAAGGGACATAATATTTACAACTGTCCGAGATTCCTAAAACTATCAATCGAACAGCGATTAAACGAAGTTAAGAAGGCAAATTTGTGTTCCAATTGCCTACGAAAGGGTCACACCCACAATCAGTGTTCGTCCCAGAAATGTTCGAATTATTCTGCTGATCACAATTCTTTACTTCACCCGACAACACCAACCAATCACAATCAGCCGGCACAACAGCCTTCAGCAAACCCTTCGGTTGCCACAACCGCCGCACATACAGCAGCAACCAATTCGCAACTGCAAGTATTATTGTCAACTGCTGTAATTCAGGTGCAGAGTGGTGACGGAACATTTTATCCATGTAGGGTATTATTAGATTCAGGCTCGCAGTCAAATTTCATGACGGAACATTTCGCGACCAAAATCAAGCTGAAAAGAAAATTCATCAATATGCCAGTCACTGGAATCAGTGACTCAAATTTTACAATAAAATTTAACACGAGAACAACCATCAAGTCACGAAATAACACGTTTTACAAAACTACGAACTTTTTATTACTGCCAAAAATTACGGGATCAATACCTAATTGCTACGTGGATAGACAGTATTTAAACATACCTGGAAATGTTGAACTAGCCGATCCCAAATTTGATCAGCCCTCGGAGGTGGACATGCTACTTGGAGTGGAACTCTTTTATGACGTTCTAGAACCACAGCAAATGCAGTTAGAAAACAAGATGTCTGTGCTCCAAAACACGAAATTTGTATCACAGATCCGGGTAATAGCCGGAAGGGTCCCACAACGACAACAATCCCGTATTTCTTGTTATTTGACACTTGATGATTTGTCAAAACAAATAGAGAATTTCTGGGAAATCGACGAATGCTCCGAAAAACGAACAGTATTATCGCCAGAAGAGCAAGCATGTGAAGAACACTTCCGAAAACATACATCAAGGGACTCAACTGGAAGATTCGTAGTTCGTTTTCCATTTAATGAGAGAAAGTCCGAGCTAGGCGTTTCCTACAACATTGCATTAAAAACATTCTCGAACTTGGAACGGAAATTAAATCAGAATTCCCAACTTCACGAGCAATATAGCGCATTCATGGCAGAATACAAAGTTCTCAACCACATGACTGAAGATCGCGAATATAATGGCACTGGATGTTTTCTACCACACCATCCCGTCGTTAAAGAAGATAGTTTAACCACCAAAGTGAGAGTCGTGTTTGACGCGTCCGCGAAAACAACAACAAATGTAGCACTAAATGACACGTTAATGATCGGGCCGACAATACAAGACGACTTATTCAGCATTTTAATACGATTTAGAACGCACGAAGTGGTGTTTACCGCAGATATTGAGAAAATGTATCGTCAAATTTGCGTGCATGAGGAAGATGCTCGATATCAAAAGATTCTGTGGCGATGTAACTCAACCGAACCAGTTCAGGAATACATTCTGAACACGGTCACATATGGAACTTCGTGTGCTTCCTTTCTTGCAACACGATGTTTGCAAGAATTGGCCGAACAAGAGACACATCAGTTTCCGAGGGCAGCACAAGTCATCAAGAAAGACTTCCACGTGGATGTCTTACTATCAGGAGCTAAATGCGTGGAAGACGCTCGAATTCTTAAGGCGCAAATAGCGGATATCCTCCAACGAGGCGGATTTAAACTCCGCAAGTGGGCATCTAACAAGTGTGAATTGTTAGAGTTTGGAGATGACACTTGCAAGGAACCTCTTCTCAACTTAAATACAGATAAATTGAAGGTACTGGGTATCGTATGGAATCCACAACAGGATTCATTAATTTATACAGCAAATATAAGTGAAGCGCCCGCAGTGCTTACAAAGCGCGCCATGCTATCACAAATAGCCCGACTTTACGACCCAATGGGATTATTGGGTCCAGTTATTATAATAGCAAAAATTACAATGCAGAAGCTTTGGACACTAAAGACCGGCTGGGACGAACCTGTACCTCCGTATATGAGCCAGAATTGGACACAATTTTTAAGCGACCTTCCGACAATAAACAATTTAGTAGTTTCACGAAAAATTGTCGTCAAGGACCCTATTAATATTCAACTCCACGGATTTTCCGACGCTTCTGAATCAACATATGGAGCCTGCATATATGTCAAGTCAGAAAACGAACACAATGAGCAAGAAATGCATTTAGTATGCGCCAAGTCACGTGTAGCACCACTGAAATGAATCTCTTTACCAAGACTGGAGTTGTGTGCCGCAGAGCTATTAGTCACCTTATATAGACATGTAGTTAAATCATTAAGGCTAAACATATGCAGCACCACATTCTGGTCAGATTCAACAATTGTCTTAAGTTGGATTAATATGTCCCCACATCTATTAAAAACTTTTGTGTCCAATCGAATTTCAAAAATACAAGGTGTTACCAAGCCAAACGACTGGAGACATATCAGTTCATCCCAAAATCCAGCGGATATTATTTCAAGAGGCTGCAAAGCATCGGAACTCATATCTAACCAACTGTGGTGGCATGGTCCTCCATGGATACTAGAAAACGAAATTCATTGGCCTGTACAATCATCATTCGAAGGCAAGGCGGAACAACTACCAGAAATTCGACCAGTAGTTTCAAATCACAGCACTACGGTCACGACGAATGAGATTTTTATTCGTTTCTCAAGGTTTTCGATTTTGGTTCGTGTCGTGGCGTGGATATTCCGATTTAGAAATAATGCGTCAAATTCCAGTCCAAAGGTTTTCGGTCCAGTATCAGTACAAGAATTAAACACAGCCAAACGGAGACTGACGAAATTAGCTCAGTCTGAAGTTTTCAAGGAGGAAATTAAGATATTGAGACAAGGCAAACCCCTAAACAAGGGCAGCCAATTGGTCACATTAAACCCTTACTAAGACACTGAAGGTATACTTAGAGTAGGCGGTCGATTGCAGCGAGCGAATATAACATTTGAGCAGCAGCATCCAGCTGTATTATCAAAGAATCATCCACTTACAATTTTAATTATAAAATACTTCCATGAGAAGTATCTTCATTCAGGACCGACAGCTACATTGGCTCACATTCGAACAGAGTTCTGGCCACTATCAGGCAAGCCAGCAGTTCGAGGCGTATTAAGAAATTGTATCACTTGCTTTAGAGCCAAACCACCTGAAACTGTCCAACAAATGGGAATTCTACCAAAAGGCAGGGTAAATATATCTGGGCCATTTACAATTACAGGAGTAGATTACGCTGGTCCTTTACAAATAAGGGAACACAAACATCGCGGACGAACCAAGATCACAAAATGCTACATTGCTGTGTTCGTCTGCTTCATTACAAAGGCCATTCATTTAGAGCTGGTTTGCGACCTTACATGCGATGCATTCATCAGTGCATTAAGACGATTCATCGCTCGACGTGGAAATTGCAGAGAAATCCACAGCGACAATGCAACAAATTTCATTGCTGCGGAAAGGGAATTAAAACAGTTCTTTGAGTTTTTGAAATCTTCGGATTGTCAGGCAAACACTCAGCGATTCTTAGCAAATGAATCAATAAGTTGGCATTTCTCACCAGCAAGATCACCACACCATGGAGGTTTTTGGGAAGCTGCAGTGAAATCTGTCAAACACCATTTAAAACGTGTTGCCAGGAATGCATTGTTAACATTTGAGGAATTGTATACACTTCTCACACAAATCGAAGCTGTTGTAAATTCCCGTCCTTTGTGTCCCCTCACTAATGACCCAAATGATTTGACTCCTTTGACTCCTGCCCATTTTCTTCTCGGTGACTCACGTACAGGTATCATCGACGAACCAACGTTATTAAACGAACCAATGAATCGACTGTCCAGATGGCAGTACATCCAACGAATTAAACAAGAATTTTGGAAGCGTTGGTCCCGTGAGTATCTGTCGCAATTACATCAGCGTACAAGGTGGAATTTATCAGCCACTCCCATCACACCGGGCAAATTAGTACTATTGAAGGACGAGAATCATCCGCCAGCGAGATGGCCTCTCGGAAGAATTCAGGAAGTGTATCCAGGCGAGGACGGAGTCGTTCGAGTCGTTTCGGTCAAGACCAACAGTGGCATCTTCAGACGTGCAGTACAGAAGATTTGTTTACTTCCCGTGGACGACAATCAACATCAAGGTGTTGAAACCTAGGTGGTTTCAAGGGGGGCGGGATGTTCAGTACTGTATTCGCAATCAGATTAGTTGAATGTGGGGGTAACGGTACTGAACCACCTCAGTTCACCCCTTGTGTGGGGGAGTAGTTGTCTATCAGCAGTGGAGTCGAGTAGTGTACACACACAGTGCAACAGGACACATCAGTCCAAGTGACAACAATTGTAAAAAGGGACACCATCAGTCCATCAATACAAACACACATCAGTGTCATAATTTAGTAATTTCATTTAGTGATTAAGAGACAATAATTAGTGACTTTAAGTTTTAATTAAGTGTTTTTCTTTATGTGTAAATAAGTGATTAGAACAGTAATAGTAATACAGTCCATTAATTAAGTGTAAACAATCATCCAATACATACATCTTTTTCATCGAGAACCAGCGTTTTATTTATAAGTTCACCTACAGAACTGACTAATCCTACAGGATTATTACATTTGGTGACTACGCCGAATGAGAAGCTCTAACAAGTACCAAAGAAAAACGTAATGTCCACTTTTAAGTTTTAGTCTACTTAGTTTTTGATATTTAAGGCGGCCAACTTTTTCACTAGTCAGTGCGGGACAATATAACAATTTTGTGCCTCATTTTTATTCGTGTTAAAAATTCCAAAAAAATTCTTTTCAGACATATAACTAATGAGCAAAGAAAAAAAAAAACACTAACAAGTAAAGGTCCCGAGGCCGCTCAGCAATAGGATATAACGTTTTTGTCATGAAAAGGAAAACAGCCGGGCTAACTTGGCGGGGTTATATGGTCAACCAAATGGTCGGGCAACGACAAATCATATTACACGACCAAAGGGTATAGCCGGGTTTGTATGGGCAATGAGCCCCAACAGAAACTCGTAGTAATAACTACTAACGGTATGTTAAGATTGTATGTAATTGATATCTGGGTATTGATATATTAAGGGAATTTTGGACGGCCCAACTCATTTTGTATATTAATATTTTGAAAATGCATTTTTTCTAGATGGAAACTGTAAACCATTACTGTATCTAACTGATCACTTAAAATAGCCCGGTTTCGAAATATAGTTTTTTTTTATAAAAAATAACACTTAAAATGTAAAATTCTCTGTCTCCTGGCATGTCATCCCTCGGGGCCCTTTATTTTTCCTAATTTCTCTATTTTCAATTTTAGAGAAAAATGCCAAGAATACTTTTTTTTCTAAATGTTTGAAAATATTGGAATTAGACGAAAAATTTTTTTTTCGGGAATGATTTCTCCGCAAACTATTAGAGATAGGAGTAAGAGGGTGGTATACTTTTTTTTGTAGAATCGAAAGATCTACAATTTTTATTTGAAAAAAATTTCCATATCTCGTACACTTCGCAAGATAATTGGAAAATAAACTTTTCAGGGGTTGCTTCTACCCTTGTCCGTGGTCGGAGCACTTTTTTTCATAGGGGGAATTTTTTTTAGTGACTCTAAGAACATTCCTTCCAATTTTCATCCATATACCCCGATTTCCCGATTTCAGCCCTAATTTCACTGGACTATAATATATATAAAAATAATAATTTTTAAAATTAAAGAACGGCTTTTAAATATATATCTAATTCTTAAGCAATTGTCGATATGTATCTGAATTACATGGTAGACGAAGTGGTCGGAAAAACACATTTCATATTAAGTATAAATGAAAAAGGTGATCTGTCAGTTAAGTATAAATGAAAAATTGACCTTAATTTTTTAGTTTAGAAATGACGTCATTATGATCTCTTTTCAATTTATGGACGCTAGCTGTCCTTTAAAAAAATTATACGATACTGATCGTTAAAATAGTACATAAATTAAGTTTATTTTCAATTTTTTCTTTTTCTCGCTTACTTCAATTGCCAAATCATATAAGATTTTACTTACGGACTTGTGTATACTGAATGAAAGTTAGAAAAAGATAACATACCATTAAATTAGGTATTATTAAATAATTTTTACCAATAATTTTTTATTTGACCCACCCATTTCAATTCATATTTTTATGATACATTACTGAGGTACCTTACTCCTAGGTATCATAAATATATGAATTGAAATGGGTGGGTCAAATAAAAAATTATTGGTAAAAATTATTTAATAATACCTAATTTAATGGTATGTTATCTTTTTCTAACTTTCATTCAGTATGCACAAATCCCTAAGTGAAATCTAATATAATTTGGCAATTGAAATAAGTGAGAAAAAAAATGAACATAAACTTAATTTATTTCTAAGCTAAAAAAAATACTATGCCAGTTTTTGCTAGAACGTATAGTTTCGAAGAAAATAACTTTTGAAAAAATTTTGAGAACCACTGATTGCCTACCTTATAATAATGTTGCATATAGCTGGACATACTGAAATACGCCAACGTCATTTCGTATTATTTTGAAAACTTGCTGTATTCGATTGTGCAAATTTTCAACATCACTCACTTTCACGTAATAAAATAATTGGTTATGGTTCAAAAAATCGTTCCAACATTGCATGCATATGTATGTGTAACACAGCAGTGTCATAAAACAACCCACACTACAGGGGTCTTTTATGTTATCCAAATATTTATTTTTCAAAATATTTAATTTTATTTAATTTTTGAGTTCCACTGGGAGCTAAATGTATCTTTATTGAAAATAGTATATACAATGAGGATATTCTAAAGGATGCTCATGCTCATGCTCATGCTCATACTCATGCTCATGCTCATGCTCATGCTCATACTCCACTTGCTTATACTTACTTTGCTTCATTTGCTTACAATAATTTTCGTATTTACGTACATAATTATATACCTACATTTTTTCAAAGTCTCCGTTGAAATGTATTCACAATTATTGTCAATAGTTTTATGTAGGGTCATCTTTTGTTATATTTTTTAGTTAGTTATACTAAAGTTATATAATATTATGATAATAATTTTCATTCAATCATTTGTTGAAAGGTCTATCATTATGTGTGTGGAAATATTTGGATAACTAGTAACTTTTCCTATAAATTAAAATATATCAAAGAATGGACTATATATTCTATAATCTGATAGAAATTTTAACAATCAACTAACCTATCGGTTGCTTCTTTTATTTAAAATTAACAAGCTTTTCCATAAATAACATTGGAAAATTTTTCGATAATTAACAATCGACGATTATGCATTAGAAAAATTTCATACAAATATGTAATATAGTCAAACATACAAATTTCGATGTCCAAATGCAATATTTTACAAAAATAAAACTTTAAAAATTAGGGTAATATTTCTTAAACTCAAAATAATTAATACAGATAAAATAAAAATCTGTCCATTCTTTGATATATTTTAATTTATAAGAAAAGTTACTAGTAATCCAAATATTTCGACACACATAATGATAGACCTTTCAACAAATGATTGAATGAATAATTATTATCATAATATTATATAACTTTAGTCTAACTAACTAAAAAAGTTTAGTCTGACATAGACTCTATATAAGGATTTTATATTTATATAAATTCATATTAAAAATAAGAAAATAATAATTATCATAAATATCTATTTAGAACAATTTCTTAAAAATTTACCTGTCTTTATTAAATAAAAGAAATTAATCTGTACAAATATGTAGCTTCACTAGCCCAAGTTGTAAGAAATATAACAAAAGATGACCCTTCATAAAACTATTGACAATAATTGGGAATACATTTCAACGGAGACTTTGAAAAAATGTAGGTATATAATTATGTACGTAAGTACGAAAATTATTGTAAGCAAATGAAGCAAAGTAAATATGAGCAAGTGGAGTATGAGCATGAGCATGAGCATGAGTATGAGCATGAGTATGAGCATGAGCATGAGCATGAGCATGAGCATCCTTTAGAATATCTCTCATTAAATTTATTGTCAAATATTAAAAAACAAAGTTGTAAATTGTTTTAATTTCACAAAATGAATTAAATGGCATACTTATTTTTATATAATCGTTACAAATTTAATTTACGTTTGTCCGTTTGTCGCATCTCAAGAATTCCTATATCTTTCGGCCTATGGACATGAAATTTTCTGTACAGGTGTAAAATTCAATTAGCGCACATCAAAGAAATCATTTTCATTTGTTGACTTCCTTTTCCGTATTAGAAAGTAGGGATGAAAATTTTCTACCACTTGTCATTATTACCTAAGCTCCGTTTGCGAATATTAAGTTTAAAAATAAAGTCTTTTGTAACACCCTTCTCTCCCTTCCCCCTGCTCAAACATTTTCACCGTAGGTTCAGGAAAGCAAACAATAATATCAATACTATAGTACTTACTAAAGACATTCAAGTAAAATTACTTCGGTTAAGTTGTGTCGGTAACTTTCGGGGGTATAGGTAACCAAATTTTCGCCAATCAAGTAAACAAAAATTAAATGAGAAAATGATTTCCAGTAAATTATATTTTTTTGTAAGTTTCGGTATTAGAAAGCATCCCTTAAAAAATGAAATTTAAATAAATTAGGGGAAATGTGGGAAATTAATAAAAATTTTCATTTGTCGCTATTACATGTTTTATTGTGTACGTAATGGTTATTGCCATATACTAACATAAATGTTTATTCGCTGGCCTATATTCACCACTTTTAAAGAAAATATGGTATAGGGAACCAAATTAAGTATCATGTGTTTAACCTCTTGAATCTGGACCGTTAAATAAAAAAGGAAGTAATAAAGCCCTGACACGTTATTTTGTCCACCTACGTGCACATTTTTTTTCATTATATCAAATCTTTATTTTTTATTTTTTTTATTTGTTTTAAAGTACGTTCAGTTGTATAAATTCAAATTTTTTTAATATATCTAAGTTTATTCTTTTATGTTGATCTTGTTGTACATACGGTCATGTTAAAAATTAGGAAATAAAAAAATATGAATAGTAAATTAATTTAATTAATTAAGTGCGCTTTTTGAAAGTCTGTAGAATAAATATTATGTATATCATGGAAAATTTGACAATTAAAGATAATTTTAACATAAATTGAATTCATTTTTGTTATTTAGTAAGGATAATCTATCTTTTTAAAAAATGTGTTCATTCGAGGACAATCGGAATTAAACATCCATTTATTTGTATACATACTCAATACTTACATGATCGATACTTCACTGCAATAGTCAGCTATCTCTAATTGAAGATAACTGACTATTGCAATGGGGTGTCGACGTATTTTGAATGAATAACATACCGATTGGCCAATGCAATAAAGAGTTATTTTCAATTGCAGATAGGTTACTATTACATTCTTCATCGATGAAAAAACTGCAAAGCCAAAAGCAGCCAAAAATCGAGTTAAATGTACGAAATGTAATGTTTTTTTTGTTTTGTTGTAAACAAAATTGCTTAATTTTATTTCATATATGCATGAATTAGCCAGGTGGTTAAATGTATTTTTTTTGTAATTTTCTTATTAATATATATGGCTAAGACCAGGGCCGGATTAACCCTGAGTCCGCCCCTAGGCATCTTGAAAAATGCCGCCCCTACCTTTTATTTAAAAAAAAGGAAATCTTTAAAAAAAAAGTCAATCACAAATTTTTCTGCCCTGTTTTAAAAATTTTCCGCCCCTTTTCCTACCTTTTTTACAGACTTTCTCTTAAAAAAAAAAAAAACGTTAATTACTCATTTTTCCGCCCTACTTTAAAAATTTACCGCCCCTAAGCCATGGCCTAGGGTGGCCTATTGGCTAAGCTGGCCCTGGCTAAGACCACATACCTTGGCAGTGCTCAGAAGAAAAATATTAGCAGTAAACGTGATAAATATAAAAAAGTGGGAATGAAAAAATAATAATATGCCTGGAATTTATGTGTTTCTTTCAGTCTGATTGAATGCGGATACTTCTCAACTCTATTTGTCCCATACTCATAATGTCATAATGCACTTTCAAATATGTATATCTGTCAAGATAGGTGTCCCTAACTATACTTATGTTAATAAAGCAACATTAGTAATACTTATACTAATTTTATATACAGTACTAATGTACTCGTATGAGGACATTCCTAATTTTTTTAATAAAATTTATAAAAATCCTTATACTGGTTAATTGATGTTATTTTTTTATTTCTAATTTTTCAAAGATTAGATTTGGAATAAAACTTTTTTTCTTCAGGACTTTATGACTACAAAAATTTTGTGTGCAGTAATAGACATTAGTACCCACGCGGTTAATCATTATAGTAGCATTAGTAATACATGTGCAAGGAATATTGTTAAATATATTTTCCCATCCTATGGTAAACCGTAAAGAATATACTTAAATGTACTATATTTTATTGAAATTGAATAGCAATTTTCGCTTTAGAGATAAAGTCTACAGGACATTCAATTGTGTTTTTTACGGTTAATTTGAAAATAGGTCAATATATTGGACAATGGTACTTGTCCGTTTGTTACTATGCGGGTCAATTACGTGATAATTAGTTACCTATATCTTTTAAAGTTATTAGCCCAAGTAATCCGAAATAATTTAATTGAGAATTTGCAGACCGATCGACAGACACAAAGGGCAAACAAATATTAACTACTGTATATGAGATCTCGTTCACCGCATATACCTTTTCTAATATCTGTTTGATATGATATTGCACCAATTTTCTGATAATGATAATATACAATTTTTCGGTCAAAGCGAAAAAAACTTTTAATTTTGAATTGTGTACTATTTATAAGAACGTTTCTCAGCATTTATTCAGTCATGTAATTTTCATTTTTTGGATCTATACGGTTAAAATTAGTGACCGGCCGAACCTTCGGTTTCGGCCAGTTTCGACCAAAAAATCTAGTTTCGACCAATAAATCTAGAACTTCGGCCAGTTTCGACCAATAAATCTAGAACTCAGTGTTCGTGAATTGCCGCGCTTCGTTCGAACGAGTTCGTGTCTGGTACATACACTAGATTTCAGCATACAATTAGGTTTTTGAGGAAAAATTTTTTTTGTCGTAAATGGAAAGATCATTTATAAGTTTTATAGGAAAAGTGTTTTTAGTTTTTTTAGTTTTTTTTTTTTTTTTTTTTTTTTTTTTTTTTTTTTTTTTTTTTTTTTAAACGTAATATTTAAAAAGTTATATATATCAAATTATAAAATAAATTTTTAAACTTAGAACCGATAATGTTCCGACAATTCCCGAGCGCATATGTGAAGTCATAATGACAACTTACTTAAAAATTCAATATATTTTTATTTTGAATTATTGTTGCTATGCAATTTTTTCTTGCTAAAAGTAATTTTGCATTGAATATATTACCATTGTGACGTCACAGACATCGCGATCTTTTGTAGTGCTGTTTATAACTAAATGAAATTTATTGAAATTTTTGGAAAAGTTAATTAATTTATTATTTATTATATATTATTTTTAAAATTTTTTCCGCATCGATTATCAATATTATTTATGCTATAGTGCTGAAATAAAACAAAAGAAAATTACTTTAACATGTCTAAATAAGTTTCGGTTTCGGTTTCGGCCGAAACTGAGACCGAGGCCGAAGTTTCGGTTTCGGTTTCCGCTGAAAATCCTGTTTCGGTCGGACACTAGTTAAAATGTTACGGAGGGAGAGGGGGTGTTACCAAAGACCCCATTTTCAAGCTCAATATTCGCAAATGGAACTTAAAAATGAAAATAAAAAAAAAAAAATTCATCCCCAATTTCCATCCAATACGGAAAGGGCCCTCAACAAATAAAGAAAATTATTTTTTAACTGTATGTTAAGTGAGATTTAGCAGGTACTAAGAAAATTTTATGTTCATATGTTGAAAGATGTAGGAATTATTGGAATGTTACAGGCGAACGTACCGATATACACAGAGTCATATATAAAATTATAAGGTTTCCGAAAATTTTACTTCGGGACCCTAAAACTGACTAGTTTTACAGCAAGGTATATTACGGTTTAGGCATATTACGTACGAACATAGACAGATATTAATTAGTGCTTAGGTTTTTATTTCAGAATCCTAAAAGAAATATTTAATTATTATATTAAATTTATAAATATTACATAAAAATATACCATTTCAATACCTGACAATAAGTGTATTATGTACATATTATTAAAGACACAATAAAGATACAACTTCCCTATAGAACTCAAAAATCAAATACAATTGTATATTTGGAAAGAAATTTTTCAAATATAAAGGACTTCCTACGGTAAGGTCGTTTTATGACACTGCTGTGTTACAAATACATATGCATACAATGTTGGAACCATTTTTCGAACCGTAACCAAATAATTTTCTAAAAACTAAACACTAAATTTAACTATGTAAAATAAATGTTAGCAATAAAAATACTAATGAGGTTAATAGTTAAAACAAAAATATTCAAAATAAATCAAGGTGAAATTAAGGAAATTTACAATCAAACTTTAACTGCCCTTCAACAAAAAGTTACCAATTAAATAAAAAATAAAAACAACACGTGTCAACTATCAACATTTGAATACAAACAAGACCAACATGGTACATATCTATGGTATCTGTCATCACATCATTATCTGTACATGACTGTACATTGCATTCGGGTAATCGCACAAATTTGAAGGTCATATGGTATGTATGTAAACAATCACATACAGACACATTAACCAGTGTATCTGTATACATGCTAAAACTATTAGACTAGTGGTTCTAAACCAGTGGGCTCGAATTTTGAAAATAATTTTTTTCGAAAACTAAGCACCATAAAAAAATGGTATTAAGACTTTTTGTTCAACTTTTTATGGCATATCATCAGTTTTAATTTGGGGTAATCGTTACGGTTCACCTTGTATATAAATAGTTTCGTTACTAGAGTTCTTACCATTTCCAAGATATTTAACAAAACTGCAAAAAAATTAACTTTTCAGGAGCAAATTTTCACTCCTTTAGACTGTTTATGGGCACGAACGAAATATAGCTCATGATTAGTTTTAATAAGATCTACAATCCAGCAGTTTCAAAATTTTTTGAAAGGTACAGTTGGATAAGGTTCCTTGTAAGAATTTTCATAAGTTGTGTCTTGTCAATTGATTGAATTTAAGTCCAAGCTTTCAACTGGTGTAAGTTTTTTGCTAATTAGTTTTTGAAGACATATGTTTGCAGTACGCTTGATATAGTTAGATAAACTATTTTTAAATTTTTAAAAGTTAAATCTCTCCATTTTATTTCTATTGATTGAAGGTATTGTAGCCTTCCCTCTGAGTTTCATACTAAAAATATTCAAATTACCCTTTTTAGGGTATATAACGAATAAGGATATTTACTTTACTTCTCACTTCAATACGATGATATACAATTAATTACTTTAAAATATTTACAATGCTGAAAAATGTCTTACCTAACATCATGTGGCATGGGCAACGTAGCACCTCGGTCAAGTAATATTTTAATAATTTCATAATTGTCACGATGTGCTGATAAAATCAAAGGTGTAATATCTGGTGTAAACGTAGCTGTTTCGGGCGGCAAAGCTTCCCAACTCTAAAATAATATAAAGGATCATTATAGTACTAGATGAATGTAGTCGTTTGTCATAGGATTTTGCTGCATTAGAGGAAGGGAACGGAATCAGCGATCACAATAGACTCAGATTAATCATTTTTTATTACTCATGCGGGAGAAGTACTAACTTGGCGAACACATTTCTGTACGCAAAGTAGCTGTTTGCCCACTGTACTCTTCCCACATAATTTTGCGTGCGAAAAGTAACTTTCCACACGCAAATTGACAATAAAACACGCAAAATTTAATCAAAACATGCAAAGCCGCCTCTTGATATTTCATTTAATAAATATTTCATAATTATTTATATAGAAACCACCAACAAAGTAATTTAAACAATAATTAATTCAGAAAAAAAAAACGAACACTTAAAAATATTATTTTAAAAAGTAATAAAAATGTCAAAAATAGTAATAATAATAGAAAAAAGTATGTCAAATTCGTAATAAAAAATAGTATGTGCAACTCTGGCGGGATTGTCGATTGCTCACTCAAGCGAATGAGTGCACTCACTACGTTCGTGCGCTCAACTTCACTTTCGTGGGCAATCGACAATTTCCCGCACTTATTGCACAATATACTATTAGTATATTAATTTTTCTTTAAAAAAATCAGATTTTTACGTCAAGTAGATATATAATATTTGAATGGAAAAAGCTATCTTTTAAGTTAGCTGTGACAATGTATTTTTTATGCTACATATATAAGTAAATTTAGTGTCACTTCAATTACTCTTACTAATCAATAATTTTTTTTGGTTTTTTGGCATTATCATATTTTCTGACATGACATTTTCATCATTTCAACAAAAAATATCTAAAACCGGTGAAAGAATGGAAGAGTTATTTGAAATAACAGTTCATATTTGAGTCGCTCCGTGGAAGCTTTCTTCACTTCACTTACTCCGCTCCAGTCAACCAAAATATCATATGAAATCATACTTTCTATATTACATTCTTAAATACAGTTAACTTCATAGAAAAAATTTATCTTAACTTTTTTATCTAAATTTATTTAACTTAATATAAAAATATGAATCAGTTTTAAAAAAAATTAATGTCTGTAATTATTTTTAACTTGTGACCAAAAGCATGTATGTTTATATTTTACTACGTTGATTTATGCCAGAAATATGGCTAATTGAGTTCGTTCCTAAATTATGGACTGTCAAACTTTTTAGAGAAATTAAAACTAAAGTAAGATCATTTTTGCAGAAATTAATAAATATTATATGTTTCGGATTACATCTATCCCACATTATAAAAAAACTAATAAAAAATTTGCTGTAACAGGTCTAGATTTAGGGATTTCAATACTACCAATGAGAAAATACGTATAAAATTTCAGTTTAAAAATAAATATATATTTATTAATATATATATATATATATATATATATATATATATATATATATATATAAGGATTCGATACTCGCACGTTCCAAAAAAATGATATTTATTTAGTCCAAAATACAAAATTTACATATCACTTCAAATATGAAAAAGATCGGCGACGTGAAATAACAGTGGCTATTTATTTGTTTTTAATTGATTAGTCAGATTTTTATATCCGGCCAATTGTGATTCCACGTGCGTTGCTGATTCTACAATTTACAATTAAAGAAATTATTTTATTACAAAAATTATTTTATAAAAATTATATTTGATTGAATTTTATTTATATAGGATGTTCCATAAGAGCGTTATATAACTCCTCCCTCGCTAGACAAAGGCAACGACCATAGAAGTTTGCCTGTAGGTGATGTGGGCGCGTTACTGGGTCTTGATGCTGTAGATGATGCTGGTGAGCTAATTTCTTTCTTCATTTTCTTTTTCCACATGGAGATGATTGTGCTAGCTAAAGTTCCAATTATGATGATGGCGATTAAGGTGTATGTTGCTGATATGTGAAAGATTCCTTGAGAACGAATAATTTGAATGTTGTCCCTATTTTGTATGTGGTATGTGTGTAATTTTTCCAGGTTTAATTGTTTTTCCAGTTTAATTTCGTTAATTTCGACGTTGTGTAAGGGTAGGATCTGAAGTGGTTGTTCTTGAATTTGGTACACTGTGTCGTCATATGTTAAATTATTGATGGTGACGGAACAATTTTTGAAATGTATTAGAATTGTTCCATTTAATACACGTTGTCTGATACCGCAGGTACTAGTAACAAGGGTGGATCGTACATTTTTCAAGATGATGTACTGGTTCCTTAATTTCTTGATTTCGGTCCCGTTTCCATATTCTTGATAGGTACAGTCGCCGGTATCTCCGCCAAGTATTTTTCCATAACATGGATCGAAATTTGTTTTGATTAATATTTTCGTCTTGACACAGGAAAATCTTCTCCAACTTAGGGCATAGTTTTCCCATAAAATACATGTAATGCTCATTAAATAGGACATATGGGTTATTTAATTTGAGTGTTTTAAGTTGTTTTGTAGGTAGTGGTTCCAGGAAATTTAAAGTAAATGGTATGGGATAAAACTGTGGTATTTGAATGTTGAAAATAATATTTGTATGGTTGTAGAATGTTTGAAATGGTAATAATTCGTATATTTGTTCCATAGAAATAATTGGGATATTTTGCCGTTTTAGGGTTTGATATGCAAAGCCTAATTCTTCAGGTAAAAGAATATTTCTGGAGATTATGTTTAATTTAGCTAGGTTTATTGACTGTATGATATCTTTAATATGTGAATTTAATAAATCGATATTGTATGTCAGTTGGGATAGATATTGTAAATACTGAATTTCATCCTCGTCTTTTAAAATTTGATTCTGAAAATCTGAACTAATTGTTTTTAAATATTTATTAATTATCTCCTGTTGTTTATTGATATGATTAGTAATATTATCAAATCTATCGAGCATCTGATTATTGATTTTTACCTGTTTATTTAGTTGGAATATCGCATTATTCTGATTTAATTTTAGATTATCGATGTCCTTTGTGATTTGCATAGCATCATTGCTATCCATGTTACCCGTAATGCATTTGACTACTGTTTCCAGGCCGTTAATAAGGCCACGCTTGGAAATTCTACGAGGATAGATAGTTTTAAAATTGTTTTCTAAGTCTTTAAATTTAGCGTTAACAACATCTCTTGTGTTTTCTAATTTATTATTTTTATTGACAATTTGTATTGCTTGTTTGATTTTAATTAAATTATTCTCGTAACTATTCAGATTTATGATGTATATGTATTTTATGTAATTTCTAACTATCCTTGCTTGTCCCAGGTTGAGGGCTAATACTCCGGGGTTGTTTGTCATGTCCTGTATTTCGATTGTCTGTGTCGTTATTTTGGTCATCAGGAATTGGAAGAGGATTAACCTGTAATTTAATTGGAAAACGGAGAATTTTGATATGCTATCTGGTGGCCGTAAAATAAACTAGCGCGGAAAGGCTATTTTCATAAATTATAATAATATTTATTATATGAATCAAGTGAACTTGAATCAGTTCTGAATAAAATTTTTTTGACTTGTCATTAAATACATTTTAAGTCTTTTAAGTTATTTTAATTAAATTTATTGCTTGAAAGTTGCCTAAATTATGTAATTTTCACCACAGAAAAGTAAAAGCAACGTACATTGTTGTGTATTCGGTTGCAATAGCAAAAGATCTAAAAATGATACTATCAGATTTTATCGCTTCCCTGAAAAGGATACATATGTTAAAATCTTAAATAAATTTAATATAGAAGAATTAATCGACCGTCGATTAGCATGGATCAACGTTTTGAAAATGAATAAAATAGTTACGCCATCAATGAGAGTTTGCTCACTTCATTTTAAACTACAAGATTTTATACCATCACGTAAGTATAATCGTAAAACTTATCTTTTGCTAATCACATTTCTATTTACTATAGGCAGTAATATACGTCACTTGAAGAAAATATCGGTTCCATCTCTCAAGCTTCCATGTTACATAATAAATAGAAATTCTGATTCATTAACCCAAACTCAAACTGTAACCAAAGAGAAAACGTTCCAAGAAAGATCTATTTACAAAGATCTTCACATAAAAAGTAATTGTGTTTCTCATGGTGATCTCGAAGCAACTGACAATGCAGAAAAAAGAGATGAAGAAGGCAATGAATTTGATCTTGATAAAATCGAATTCACTTCTGAATCGAAGGTTATCACTGTCTTAAAAGAACTGACTGATGCCGAAACACAAGTTTCTAGCGATTTCATGCTCCCCAAGTTTTCTGCACTTATTACTTCTGATACGGAATTAATTACCGCAACTGGTATTTCAAGTTTTGCCTTACTAAATACCATTGAAAAATTAGTGAAAATGGTAAAGCCATTTACTGTCCATTTAAACTTAAAATTGGACTTGAGAGAAATAATAATAATGACTTTTATGATGTTAAAACATAATATATCATATGCAATGTTAGCAGTTTTGTTTAAATCTTGTACTGCAGAAACTTGTAGAGACAGAATATTTGAAATGTTGGATATATTGTATATTTCTCTAAAACCTGCAATTTTTTGGCCGAGTAAAGAAAATATTTTAAAGAATCTGCCATTGTGTTTTGAAGGGTTTGAAGATGTTCGCATTGTAATAGATTGTACTGAAATTCCAATTCAAAAATCAAAAAATGTATGTTGTCAAATCTTAACTTACTCATATTATAAAAGCACTTATACTATAAAATTTATGACTGGCGTAACACCAGCTGGATTAATTTCATTCATAAGTAAACCTTATGGAGGACGTGCTTCAGACAATGCGATTTTTGAACAAAGTGGAATAGTAAAAAAATTGAATAAAAGAGATGCAATCATGGTTGATAGGGGATTCACTGTTGGTGATCTTTGTAAAAAAAATGATATAAAACTGATCTTACCCCCATTTCTGAGAAATCGAAAACAACTATCAACCGCAGAGGCAATATTAACTCGTAAAATTGCAAAAGCACGTGTTCATATAGAAAGGAGTAATCAGAGACTAAAAACCTTTAAAGTTTTAAATTCTAAAATGCCTGCTTGTTTATTAAACAAAGTTGAAGAAATTTTTACAGTTATTTGTGCTGTTGTTAATTTAAGTGCACCTATTCTTAAAGATGATAAGTTTTAAATTTAATATCGATTATATAAATTTTGATACATATTTATTACATAAAGTTCACCTTTTTTATTTTATTTTATTTTGAAGATTACAATTTAGATTTATTATATTTAAGTTTTATATCTATATTTTATTAATAACAAAGTAAAAGACTGAAAGTAGTTTATTTAGTAAATTTATTTTTATAAATTAAGTTTGAGGCCGTCTTCTTTTTCACATATGTTGTGTATCATATTATTAAAATAAACAAATTTTAAGGAATTTAACAAATTTTTTGTGTATTCTGAATCGAAGCTAATAGATAATATTTTTAAACCTTTATCGAATGGACTGTAAATTATAAAATCGGTCGATGGACAATTTAAGACTGCCATACCTATTTGAATTTGTGCGTAATACGAATGAGATTTTTTTAACAATAATTGATTATTTTCCATTTTTAGCCATTTAATAGATGTTACGACGTCACTTATTCTTTTTTTTACCTATATATGGGCATTTTATCTCAATTAACTTAAATGGCTTGTCATTCGCGAAAACAATACCATCAGGTGAATATCCTAACCAAGGATTGTCTTTTGAAACGACGAGTCCACATTTTACTACCTCCATAGAGATTAATTTTTCATATGCTTCGCGTGCTAATGGTTCATTTTCTAAGCCATGTTTAGTAAAAGAATTGCTGAAGTCTGGTCTATAAAAATACTTAAGTGATTTTGTTTTCCAATCTGGGTTTTTATTTTTTTTGTAAGTAAATAATGGATACGCAACACTGCCGGTTATTCTAAATTGTCTTTCTTTTTTCCACACTGAATACAACTGTGTGCTATTAATGCAAATACTATAAACGTCCTTCTTTAACTTTTCAAATATTTTTTGACAACATTTTTGAAGAGGCTTAATTTTTAATTGATGTAGTTCGTGAAGAAATTTCGATGATTGTTGATTACTGAAAATAGCAGCAACCTTATCAAAAGAAATACTAATCGAATTACTATTACATTCTACTTTAGGCTCGTGCCTACCACATCTAAAATTAAAATAATTAAACAAAATGAAAGCAACATTTTAAATTAGCACTATTCAATTAGAATATTAATTACAAATGTTTCGCCAGTGCTGAGGAAGGATTTTCGCTAACCATCAACTGTACAATCAATTTTTGCTCTTCGATCAGAAATTCATCTTTTCCATTTTGTAATGGTATCTCTGTGTTTAATAGATCTGTACTGTTTTTATTTTTTATTTCTTGATTTTTTGTTTTCCGCTACACTGTTAATTTTGCTCTCTTTTTTAAAAAACACTCGTGCATGTATAATGGATGCATTTCGTATTTTTCCAATACCGATTTCTGTGGTACATTCCAAACGCATTTTTTGTCAGTACATGAAATAATTTTAAGTGATTCCAAATCATTCCTGGTCAAAAATTTGATAGTAAAATATGTTCACTTAGAACAATAATAACAACAATAAAAATAACTGTATTATCTTCGAGTAGATTATAATTTATATGTGAAAATATACAACAATAACCTGTTACAATATAAAAGGGCCGCCACTATGTGTTTACATGCACTTCCTAAACCTGCTTTGCATGTACATTTCATTGTAACAATTCGTCCGTCGCTAAGAATTTCACCATTTATTTCATGGGGGGTATTTTTTAAATCGCTTGTTTGAAGACAGAATGCAAGAATTTTATAACTATTAATGCTATCATCATTCGTTTTGCCACAACTCAATACATGGCCACGATTAATTAAATTTTCTCCACCAATAAAATTTTTACTATTAGGTTGAGCATAAGCAAATTTACAAATTTCTTGAATGGTCACTCTCATTTTTTAAAGGTTTTTTATATTTTTTAAGTTTAGGATATCTTGCAAAGAAAAGCTATAAGTTTTAAAAGTTTACCAAATTAGTTAGTAAAATTCAAATTGGTTTTTGAATGTCATTCCTATTTTTTCATAATAATTCATTGTTGCCAAGCAAAAATGGACAATTCAAAATTGCCACTATTTCTTTAGTTGCCATCTGGTGACGAATGGAAAAACTACTGCCGGTAGGCTAAATATTAAACCACGCCTCCACTCGATTTTCCAATAGGTCGTTTCAGTTTTTGTTTGTGTAATTTTCGATTTTTCTGATCTAAAATAGTCAGCCTATTATTTTGTTTAATTTGAACTTGTTTGAATTTAGGATTTAATTTATTGTTGTGTTTGTTTTCGGTCATGTAAGCTGTAGTATTTGGAGTGTATTCAAAAGGTTCGTCCCTAGTCTGATTTACTTTTCCTATTTTGTTTTGTTTATTTTGTAGGACCTTTTCGTTAACTTTGTCATAAAGTTCTTGTTGTTTATTTTGAATTTCCTGTAAATCTTGTTTTGTCGTCATGTCGTATTCCCTACTAAAGAATAGTTCAAAGGGTGTGTATTTTGTAGTGGAATGAATTGAATTATTGTAAGTGAAAACTGCTTCTGCTAATTTTCGCTCATGATCATGTTTTTCTGATGTAGTTTGATTGTGTATTATTCTGTAAAGTTCAAGTAGAGTCGAATGGAATCGTTCTACTGGCGAGTTTGAGTTTGAACTTCTACCTGACGTAATATGTAATTTGATGTCATAATTATCACAAAACTGTCTGAATAATATTGAATCAAAACCTTTTTCGGAGTCTGCAACTAATTGTTTTGGTTTACTATAGGTACTAATGAATTTTACGATAGCGTTAATTATATGGGGAGTATTTCTGGTTTCGATAGTGTACGCCTGTGCGAATTTAGAAAATTTGTCAATAATTGCTAACATTGTCTGTTTATTAACATAAAATATGTCTATATGAACTATTTCTAATGGTCTTGTTGGTGTTAGAGTTAATGCAAATTTTTGTTTCGGTGGGTGTCTGTCGTATTTATTTTCGTTGCAAACTTTACAATTGTTTATATAATAGGTCAGTTTTGATTTTAAAGAGGGAAAGTAATAGTCACGTCTTAAATGTTGAAATGTTTCGTTAATTCCTCTATGGTTACTTGTTTTATGATATTTAAATATGATTTCGTCTTGTTCTCGTTCGTCTGTTATGTCTTGTAAGATTTTTGTACAACGTACTATTTTAAATTGTTTGCCCTGACTGAAATATTGTGAGTAAATTTCCTATAATCGATTAAATATTTGGTCATCTGAGCAAAATAGAGCTACTGTCTTTTTAGGAGCAAAAAACTGTTTAAGAAGATTTACAATTATTTGATTAGAATAACTGGGGAATTGAAATGTCTGTCTACGTTTTGTTTTAAAAATTATTTCAAGTTTTCTGTTTGGTCTGTTTTTATTTTGTTTTAAAATTATTTGTTCGCTAAAGTCATTTAAGGGATTTTCGGAAATAGGGATAAAGGATGTGTTGTCCTCGTCTGCACTGTGTATTGTTTCAATGTCGTCGTTAGCTGTATGTTGGTTACCTTGGAGTGATGTATTACTAGAATTACTACTGATACTTTCAGAGTCGTTAACATTTTCGATATTATGATTTTCGGCTATTTTAATACGTGTTAAAGCATCAGCATTGGTGTTACAACGGCCTGCTTTATGTATTATCTGATAATCGAACTCCTCAAGTTTTAACCACCATCTAATTAATTTAGAATTGGGTTCTTTTAAAGACATTAACCAAGTTAGTGGTTTGTGGTCCGTGATAATTTTAAATTTTCTCCCAAAAAGATACGGTCTGAAGTATTTAGTCGCCCATACAATAGCTAAAAGTTCTTTTTCTATTGTCGAGTAGTTTTGTTCGGTTTGTGTCAGAGTCCTGGATGCGTAACATATGGGTTTGTCCTGTCCGATAGGTCCTTGAGACAGTACAGCTCCAATCGCCACATTACTTGCGTCCGTGGTTAAGTTAAACGGTTTAGTAAAATCAGGATAAGATAAAATAAAATCATTAGTAAGTAGTTCTTTACACGTTTGGAAACATTTGATGTATTCAGGTGTTATTTTTACGTCTGTTCCTTTCTTTAAACAACTAGTCATAGGTTTGGTTAGTTTCGCAAAGTCTTTAATGAATTTTCTATAGTAGCCTAAAAGTCCGAGAAAGCTTTTTATGTCTTTCTGTGTTCTTAGTATTGGATATTTTGTAATAGCTTCGATTTTCGAAGGGTTAGGCTTCACTCCGTCTCTTGTAACTACGTGCCCTAAAAAGGCTACTTCGCGATGTAAAAATTCTGACTTATCTAGTTGAACTTTAAGATTAGCTTGACGTAGTTTTTCAAATGTTTTACCAAGATTCGTTACATGTTCTTGTAAAGATGTTGAAAAGACGATGATATCGTCCATATCAACTAAACAGGTAGTTCCCTGTAGCTCTTTAAGGACGTTATCCATAACGCGTTGGAAGGTGGAAGGTGCGTTTTTTTAATCCAAATGGCATTCTGACATATTCGAAATGTCCGTGCTCGACTGTAAATGCTGTCTTTTCAATATCTTTCGGATCTACTTCGATTTGGTGAAATCCACTCGCGAGATCAAGTGTAGTGAAGTACATACACTTTCCAAGTTTGTCTAAAATGTCAGTTATGTTAGGAAGTGGATAACGGTCGTCTATAGTTTTCTCGTTTAACTTTCGATAATCTACTACAAGACGCCATTTTTGTTTACCACTAGCATCACGCTTCTTTGGAACGATCCAAATAGGCGATGACCACGGTGAGAAACTTGGTCTGATGATGCCTTGTTTTAACATTTTATCTAACTGATTCTGTACTTCTTGCTTGTGGATTTGCGGATACCGATATGATTTCGTATAGATTGGAATATTGTCTGTTGTATTTATTTTATGTTTCACCTGATTTGTAAAAGATAAATTTTGGCCTTCTTTAAAAAATATGTCTTCGTATTCGTGACACAATTTTAAGATGGCTTTCTTTTCTTCTAAATTTAAATGATCGATACGAATTAGTTTTTCAGTAGGTAAAGA
>JAPWDM010000001.1:84819649-84899649 GCA_035578155.1 Brachynemurus nebulosus | reverse complement strand
ATCATACCGGATAAAACACCTCAAATTAAAAAAGCTAAATCGATAGTAACTAATGCCGACAATAGGAAATGCCCGCCAGACCTTGTTAAATTCTATTTTTAAAAAATTTTTGAAATGGCCGAAAAAAACGTCAAATCTACCCTACATAACACCTCGCTGAAATTTACATATGTTATAGCCAATTATATTTATGTATTTTACTGAACAGTCGGTCTGTCTGGCATATTTTGATAATTAATGTCTGACAGACCTATTTTAATTAGTGAAAAGTTTAGGTAGACTTACCCTCACATAAAACCTCGTTGAATTTCAAATATGTTATAGCAGATCATATATATTTTACTAAGGGATCGGTCTGTCTGGCATTTTTTGTTAATTAATGTTTGACAGACTTCGTTTAATTAGTGAAAATTTTAGGCAAACTTACCCTCACATAACACCTTAATTTTTTTTTAAATGAAACTCTTAGACATTACCAATCTGTTAAAATTGATCTGTTTGGAAAATTTTGTTAACTAATGCCTAGAAATTATATATATTTTACCGAGGAATCGGTCTGTCAGGCATATTTTGTTAATTAACGTCTGACAGACCTCTTTTAATTAGTGAAAAGTTTAGGTAGACTTACCCTCACATAAAACCTCGTTGAATTTCAAATATGTTATAGCAGATCATATATATTTTACTAAGGGATCGGTCTGTCTGGCATTTTTTGTTAATTAATGTTTGACAGACTTCGTTTAATTAGTGAAAATTTTAGGCAAACTTACCCTCACATAACACCTTAATTTTTTTTTAAATGAAACTCTTAGACATTACCAATCTGTTGAAATTGATCTGTTTGGAAAATTTTGTTAACTAATGCCTAGAAAAAAAAATTATACCCGGAATAATTTAATAATACTTTTAACAAGTATTATATATATATATATATATATATATATATATATATATATATATATATATATATATATATATATATATATATATATATATTTCTCTGAGTGGATAACTAAGTTATATGTATGTATGTATGTTCGTCGGCTTATGGATAAACCAGTGTATTTAAAATAATAGACACTGCTGCGCTTAACAATGAAGGCTGACTGAGTAAAACCTTATTTTCCAAAAAAATTTATTTCGATGAATAAAGATGATCTTAGACTTTACATTAAAATTGGAAAAGTTCCTTTTTTTAATTGTTCTAACGTGGGCAAGTTTTTCTTTGTGATGAGGCTGATAATCTGATTCATTTGTTTTCCTTTTTAGAATGACCTTTCGACCTCTTTGGGACGACGAAATAGCCGAGATGTTGAATACTTATGAAGATGGCATGGAAGATGACGATGACAGTGTTGTAGACCTAGATTATCAACCTGCGAATGAGATGGAGCAAGAGTTTTCTACCGATGAAAATGAAGGTACTGAAGTGAACATTGATGAGATTATTCATAGTTTAGAAAACAGTGAACCTGATCCGTCCGCATCCACTGCTGCTGTGCCAACTGAATCTCAACTAACCCAATCAGTGGAACGTTCTAGAAAGCTACAAAAACTCAATCTGCGATGGAAGAAAAAAAATCTGCTTTTGAATGAGCAACAGTTGCGTTTTCTAGGAAACGAAAACTTACCAACAGATATTTTAGAGCTTGACATGCAGATCCAGATTTTCTTGTTTTTGTTTTCCAAAGATCTGATTAATTTCATTACAACACAAACTAATTTATATATTGTGCAAAAGGATCCCGGAGTCTTGTCAGTGCAACGTGCAAATAAACATCGCTAATTGTTGTCTTGTTCATAATTTTATAAACTTATATAATAGCAATAATATTCGCATATACAACAACAACAATTAAATATATTGTGATTCAATACTATTGTCAATAGTACATATACAGTGTGTTCAATAGGTAGGTACTCACTCGGAGAGTACCTATCATGTTCGCGAAAAAAGGTTGGGATACCATCACTACGGAATCAATGGACATCACCGAAGGAGAGAATGCCAACCCTCCACAAACACTACAACCACAAATCACCATAGCCGAAGCACCAACAGACAAAAGAAAAGGTCACCTCAGTTCTGATAGTGAAGCAGAGCAGCGACCACATAAATCTTATATTGCCACATCAAATAGATTCGAATGCCTTACAGACAGCGATGAGAACGATCCGGAACCGACAACTCATACAAAAACTGTAAACCATCCACAAAATCAAGTGCCTCCAATATTTATACACGAATCAAATAACTATCAGGGCCTACTCAAAGACTTAAAGCAAATACTCAAAAGTCCCTTCACGACACAGCAGAAAAGTAGAGACCAATTCAAAATAAATTTAACATCAATCACAGACTATAGGACTCTTACAAAATACTTCGACAAGTACAATGTAAAATACCATTCATTCTGTCCGCCCGAAGACAAGCATCTTTCAGTTATTATAAGAAACGTACCGTATTCTCTAACGGATGATGAAATTATGAAAGAATTGAAAACTTCCTACCCAGTCATAAGAGTAACTCGTCTGAATAACCGCAACAAATATCCAACTCCACTTTGTGCAGTGGAATTGGAAAAAAACAATGAAAATTCCAAAAAAATTTTCAATTTGGAATCCATATTGAATGCTATCGTCACTGTGGAACCACGCCGTCAATCACGCGACATTCCACAATGCACACGCTGTCAAAGGTACGGCCACACAAAAAATTTTTGCAAATTGGATCCCCGATGTGTGAAATGTACAGGCCAACATCATTATACAGAGTGCAACAAAGAAGCAAAACAAGAGCCGAAGTGTGTTAATTGCGGAGATAAACATCCAGCCAATTACAAAGGCTGTACATATTATAAAAATCTAAAGGAAAAAATATCACATTCCAGTCGACGCCAACTCGAAAACAAAATATTACATCGAGAGCAAATGGAACAGGCCAAAAAACCATCACATAATCAAGCAGCAAAAGTTCCATCACATAATCCGCCAACCTACGCAGATAAAGTAAAAGCTAAAACACCTACCCAACCAGAAAATAATCCATCCCTCCAACAAAATCCATTCATAGAAATAGTAACTAAAATCATAACCTTTATTGTCGAACAAATTAAGCCCTACCTATCGATCCTCAAAACCTTTTTCATTAATCAGCTGTCATCTATATTTACCAATGGCCCATAAAACCAGCTACATAAATAACATAAAAATTCTTAATTGGAATGCGGATGGACTTAAAGCAAAGCGCGCCTCACTACTATATACCCTACAGATCGAAAACATCGATGTTGCCTGTATTTCTGAAACGCACTTGGTACACACCGAACAAATGCGAATTCCTGGCTACATGGTGTATAGAAACGACAGAATTGCTCCAATAGCATCTGGAGGAGTCGCAATAATCATCAAAAACAGACTAAAACACAATTCAATATCTAATCCAAAGTTAGTCCATCTAGAAGCAGTTGGAATACAAATATACATCAATGGAAACATTTGTTTAAAAATATACAGCGGTTACAATAGCCCTAATAAAAAGATTATAGAAAATGACTTAACATCAATTTTCTGTGACGATAAACCAACCTTACTAATTGGGGACCTGAATTGTAAATCCACCAAATGGGGATGTCGTACCACCAACACAAACGGCTCTACATTGGATGAAATAGCAACGAAGCATTTGATACAAATTAATGCTCCAGACGAACCAACTCATTTTCCCTACAATACACAACACACACCTGATATATTAGACATAGCTTTGCAAAGAAATTTTCCATATTTACTGAAGCAGGATGTACTACATGATCTGAGTTCTGACCATTCTGCTGTAATTATGTCATTCAACCAGTTACTGTTAAATAATTATTCCCACTCAAAAATTCAACGAGGCAGAATAGACTGGTGCAAATTCGAAGAAAATATTGAACAAAAGCTACAACCAACAAGATGTGTATATACTACCAAAGCGATTGATCAAGCAGTTGAACACATCACCGATACAATAATACAAGCTGCAAATAATTCCATAAAAAAGGGTACAGTACCTATACATCAAACTACAACTCTTCCTAATCATATCCTTCAAATTATCAAAGAAAAGAACAGGACCAGAAGATTGTGGCAAACTACCAGGCATCCTGATATCAAGCACTATTTAAATTTACTAACGAGAAAGGTACATAAAGAAATGGAAAATTTTCGTTACCAACAATATCAGAAGTACATAGGAGAGCTCACACTAGAAAATCAACAAATCTGGAAAGCTACACGCCAAATAACACGTGAAAAGTCTACAATTCCACCAATTAATGCCAATAACCAAATCTACACAGAGGATAAAGAAAAAATAGAAGTATTTGCCGACCACTTCGAAAAAGTGTTCAGTCCTCATAAGATAAATTCTCTCTCGGTACCAATGCATATTTCAATTAATAAAAACACAGTAGAAGCAACAAACCCGAGTGAAATCAAAGAATGCGCCACCAACTTAAAAACCAACAAAGCTCCAGGCAATGATGGCATCTCTAATAACCTACTGAAACATCTTCCACAAAAAGCAACAACATTTCTAGCGACTTTATTCAATGGATGTTTAGTAACTGGTTATTTTCCTATCGCTTGGAAACACGCCAATGTACTTCTCTTTCATAAAACAGGGAAAGATAAAAGTCAAGTCAACTCTTACAGACCTATTAGCCTGCTAAATACAATGTCGAAACTTCTGGAAAGAATAATATTGCGGAGACTTAGAGCATTCCTCGATGAAAAAAACATTATACCCCCAATACAATTAGGTTTTAGACCAAATTGTTCCGCCAACCACCAACTCTTTAAGTTGGTTAATACAATCGAAAATGGCTTTGAAGACAAACAGTATACTGCAGTAGCATTCCTCGACGTAGCGCAAGCCTTTGACAAAATTTGGCACGAAGGGCTTCTATACAAACTGTTGAATGCTGGGACACCCGGATACATATATAATATAATCTCCTCATTCATAAAAGACAGGACATTTTCCATCCGCATCAACAACGAGACGTCATCAATCCGAAACATAACAGCCGGAGTACCCCAAGGTTCTGTGCTCGGTCCCACGCTTTTTAACATATTTACTCATGACATTCCGTCCACGATTAACTCAAAAATCGGAATGTTTGCCGATGATACAATTATTATAAGTCAGCACGAAAACCTTAGTACAACCGTTGCTAATCTACAAAATTACATCAACGTTCTCGCAGTTTATCTTGAAAATTGGCAAATCAAACTAAATCCGGAAAAATGCACAACCAAACTATTCACCTTGCGTCGAGAAGCCCCGACAACTAATATCACTATCCAGGGAGTTCCAGTTCAATGGAATCAAACAACAGTCAAATATTTGGGCGTTTATCTCGACAAAAGACTCCACTGGAATAGCCATATAGAAAATAAACTGAAGCAAGCAAATATCCAGTTAATTAAACTCTACCCTCTACTCAACAAAAAATCAACTCTGAACATTCAGTGCTCGCTATTGATATACAAATCACTTATTCGATCTGTATTGACTTACGCCTGTCCAATCTGGAGAAATGCTTCAAAACAAATTATTGGCAAAATCGAAACATTCCAGAATAAAGTCCTAAGAATAATATTGAAGGCACCGTGGTACATCCGTAACAAACAACTTTACGACGAAACTGGGCTGGAATCCAATGAACAATTCATTACCAAACTATCAAGAAATTTCTACAACAACCTGCCCTCCTGTGAACTGATTAATAATAATTTAAAACTCGAAATTAGACCCAATCGCCGATTGAAGAGACGCTTGCCACAGCAATTCTAATGAAACACGCTGTACACAATAGCAATATTTAAGTATCTACAGTTTATAATATTTAAGTATCCATTGCAATAACACCTATACTCGTTTGTACTTATAAGCTTACATAAGTCTTGCCATTGTCAACAACTTGAATAATTTGACTGATGTTATTTTTGTATCATATCCACTGTACCATGTATAACATGTAAATGTTGATCTGGTAATAAAATAGTTTTCAACAAAAAAAAAGGATCCCAATAACAGTTTTCGAGTTTCCACAACAGACATTCAGCAAACTATTGGCATAGTGTATATCATGTTTTTGATTCAACTTCCTCGAGTTACCAGTCATTGGAATGCCGCAATTGGAACTCCTTTAAGGGGGGCGTTCACGCCAGAAACGGCTAATAAACTAATTTTTCTCGAATCTCGTTTTTTGTTTTTATTTTGTTCTGTGGTTCTTTACAAACACGGTGATATATAAAATATGGCCAAAAATTTTTTTTTTTAAGTAGAAAAATATTTATTTCTGAGCCGTTGCACAGCCAAGTTGCTGCTCTTTTGCAGACAACGCTGCCCCGCCCTCGCGATTTGATCAGTAATATCTAGTTTTGGTGTGTACATGAGTTATAGTATGCACTGAGATAATGTTATTTTATTTGTATGCCTTTACAGACGTTTCAATAAACAGTGAGTAAACCGCTTCTTTTGTTATTATTTTTGTTTTTTACACTTTCCCGAAAGTTGGGTTTTTCTCGACAAGGAAAATCATATCTCTAGTTCTAGAAAAGATAGAGACTTAATTTTTTTTTCAATTTTGTTCATAAACATATTGCGCATAAAGTGGAGTATGCTTTTTCCATTTGAACACTTGTAACTATTTTTAAATTTTTTTTTAAATAAAAAATTGGGTTTTATAATTTTTAGAAGTTTAGGATTACAATTTTATAGTTAATTTTTAAAATTACCTGAAACCCATAGTCAGCTTTATGGACAGGTCCTTAAGGAATAAAATAATGAAAAAATACTTAAACTTAAAAACTTGTGAAGAAGGGCCCCCTCCCCCCACAGGGAAGAGTAATGAATGTTTCAAAAACAAAATTTTCTATCTGAAACCCTCCTTAATTTGAAAAAAATTTCAATAAGCAAAATAATCATAAATAAAAAAGTTGCTTTTTTATTTGAACTCCCCGTAAGGATGTTAATGCCCGTAAAGATGTTTGAAAAGATTCGTCGATTTATACATTTCAATGACAACTTCCAAAACTTACCCCGCGAACATCCGGAATTCTATAGACTGTTCAAACTTGACCACTTGTTCAAAAATTGAACCAAATCTTTGCCAAGGTTCCTTTAGAGCAATATCTTTGTGTCAATGAGCAAATAAGCTCTATGAAAGCAAAAAATAACTTGAAAAGGTATAATCCGAAAAAACCTCACAAATGGGACTATAAGATTTACGTTCTTTGTGGAGTCTCTGGATTTGCGTACAAAATCGAACCTAAAACTGGGTCAAAAAATGTGGTATTACACGACGAACCTGATCTAGGCGCATCCTCAAACGTTGTCATGCGTCTATCACGAGAAATACCCCACAACCAAAATTACAGATTGTATTTTGACAATCACTTTACATCTTTGCCACTGCTAGAATACTTGTCAAAAAATGGTATACTAAGTCTTGGTACTGTACGTCGAAACATGATTCCAGATTGAAAATTACCGACAAAGACATGTCCAAGAAAGACACAGGCTATTCTTTTGAGTATGTTGCCATGTCAACGGTGTGGATGTAGCAACCGTAGCTTGGAAAGACAACAGGGTGGTTAATTTGGCATCAACTTTTGTAGGAGAAATACCAAAGATACAAGCGAGGAGGTATGACAAAAAGACCAAGCGGCACGTATCAATTGATCGTCCAAATACTGTTGGAGAATCCAGTCGCCACATGGGTGGCGTAGATCTAATCGATAGCATCATGGGACGCTACAAAATACAGCTTCGCAGCAAAAGGTGGCACGTTCGCATGTTTTACCATTTATTGGCTTTGAGTATGGCAAACGCATGGCTTCTTTATAAAATAATTCATAACGCAAAGGGCTTGCAGGATAAACATTTGAATTCGGCTGATTTTCGGCTTGAAGTTGCAACAACTTTATGTAAGCTTGGTGTACCATCGAATATGAAAAACCGTCGATCTATCGAAAACGAAATTCAAGCAAAACGACACAAAGGTCCAGTACAACATGCTCCTCCTGTGGCAATCAGGCAAGATCAGATCGGATATTGGCGTGTTTGGACAGAAAAGAGAATACGCGGCAAATTTCCTAAATGTTCTGGTGTCTCACAAAGAATGTGCGAGAAATGTGGCGTTGTTCTGTGCTATAATAAACACAACAATTTATTGTTTCAGACTATTTCACTTAAGTTATCCTTTTGATGCAGTGTGACATTTATGTCACACTCCCTTTAATCCTGTTTTTTTCAAATAAATAAAAAAATTAAGATTTTTCCAGAAACACGTGTATTTTTATTTCTTTCGATTAAGATTTTTTACTACTTATTTTAAAATTTTTATATCTTGCCCTACAAAGGGTTAAACTTCATTTTAAAAAAAGAAAATATGAGGTGTTTTGTCGCGGACCTAAAGGAAGTGTATTTGTTTATAAAAGTCAACGTTACACTTTAAAATTTAATTTCACGAACTTAGCTATATTCTTTTAAAGCCGCGTCAATTGTAATTGGTATAAGAGATCTCAGACTTAATTTTAAGAATAAAAAAAACATACTTTTAAAGATAACATTGCTTCAAACAGCAATCAATTTGATACGTGAAGGCTGAATATTTGAGGTTAAGTCTGGCATGGTTAATAACGTTTTTTTATTAAACAGACCAATTTTAATACGTTGATAAAGTCTTTTTATCAAGTCTACGAGTCAAGTTAATCATACATCGGCGTCGTTTCGACGAATGGACTTTTTACGGGGAGTTTTAGGGTTTATTTGCAAAAAACATTTTTTTTACATAACAATACTACAAAAGCGAACAAAATATTTAAAAAAATTGGATTTGTAAAAATTTCTTAATGTAAATATTTATTAATTTTTTTAATCTTTTTATCAAAGCATATTTTCATTATAAAAATTAAAAAATATATAAATACATCAATTGTAATAATTAATTTATGAACTATTATGAATCAGTGGACATGTGTGACTTTACAGAATGTGAAATTTCTCAGTCATAAATATTCCTATAGATATGTAGTTATTTCCCCATTAGGCACATTTGTAAATTTTTTAAAATTTGTTAGTAATTTTTCGAATAAGATCTCAAAAAATAATAAAAATTAAAATATTTTCCACAAAATAAATTGTTAATCTTTTATTAAGTCATTCGAAACGCATTCTTTAGTTTTCGATTCAATATATTCAAACTTCAGTATTATGTCGTCTCTATAAGTCAAATAGCTGTAATCATCTTTCACATTATCATAATCATTCAATAAATTAATTATAACATCCCTATCTTTAATAAATTTTAGAAAAATTAGGAAAACTTTTATATGTGCAGTACAAAATCTTTAAAAAAAAATATAGGTTAATCATACATCGTCGTCCTTTTGACGTACACTATTTCAGTATAAAAAAAACGACAATAGCTATAAACAAAATTTATATGTCTTATGTGTTATAATAACAAATAAATTAGATAACAGAAGTTTCACAGCGAGCAGGTACCGACAAGTCACAGTATTGGAGCAGGTAGAGAAGTTCGTTCGTCGTTTTGACGAGTACGTATGATTCTAGGGTTAATACTTGAATTCGCGGAAGTAGTGCAACAAATGTATATGATCATTGATATTGTTGTCTGACCTGTGTTCCCTTGTGTAATTATACCATTAATATTTTAATAAAAATACTTAAATTTTAAGTTAGCTGCGACTGATATTGTTTAATTATTCTTAATTTATTTATTAATTAATAATTTTTTTGATTCTCTGACTTCGAGAAATTTTTGGCCATGACATTCTGAATATTTCAACGAAAAAATATCTAAACGTTTTCCTACTGAAAAGTAATTTTAAAGGTAACATTGTATTTTTTAAATATTAGTTGTTTGAAGATGACGTGACGAGATACATGCCAATTCACCAAGGAATTTAAAAATTTTATTATATTTTGCCGTGCAATTTCATTCTAATTAATATACATATAATATAGAAGCCGAGTGACAAAATTTATCATTATCATGGTCAGAATTTTATTTACTTTTTATATTAAAATTTTTTATATAAGTATGAAGCACTCATATAATTTTTTATTTATGGATATATATATATATATATATATATATATATATATATATATATATATATATATATATATATATATATATATATACTTTTATTTAATATGTATCAATTACTTAATATGTTTCTGGCTACGTAAATGCCATTTGATGTGCCTTTTTCTACCTTCGATGTCTACGAACAATAAAAAAATTAATGTTTTCAAAGCATCTTTTTCTTATCACTACTGAGTTCATTTTAATTTTGAATTATTTTTGCAGATCTACGGTTTTAAAATAAGATTATGTTACAAAACTAAAGAAAATTCACTGAAACACAATATTCTTATTAATCCTACCATAAACGTACAAAGGGTATAGCCGGATAAGTGAATCGATCCTGGAAACGAATTATTTTAATAAGTATATTAAGTAAGTAATGCGAGGCTGTAAGTAATTGATATATTAAGTAATATCAAAATTCAATGAGCATTATATTGTACATGTTAAAAAATCCTACTACAGCAATTTTTTGACAATTTTCTATTATATTTCCACAACGGTTTTGTTTCGATCTAGGAAAGTTATATGTATGAAGTATCTACAGTGTCACATAAACAACAATACAGTTACTATTGGGACTTTCTCTCAGGGGCCGATGGCTCATGTCTTAATATGCCTGTTTCGATTATTCTTAATTATCTCGAAAACTATAGGAGATAGAAAAAAACACTTTATTAGACATAACACTTTATTTTTAAAGTACTTTCGAGTGATGTACATAATCCCAGGCTCGGACCCACTGGACGGACGGCTCAGCAGATTGGGAATGAAAAATATTTTTTTATCATATTGTATCCTTTGAATTTTGATGAGTTGGTGTAGTAATTAAATGCATTAAGACACAAAGTTACTGAATTTTTTTTTGAAGTGGTCACTCAATTAGAACTCTATAAACATAACATTGGATCGGATATTATCCTTAATAACGAGGACTGGTACGATAAAAAATATACCCAATATTCTTGAGAGTGTTTGCCTTCATGTGGAATTGGAATTGTTTTCCTATGTTGAGTAGTCACCAAGGAAAAAAAATTTGTAATTTCTTAAATTTTTTTAATTATTATCTCCATAAATACACAGTTTTGGCCGCCTAAATTTAGATATCAATTATTTACAGTCTCGCCATTTCATTTGAGACAGATGTGTGACGTCATTTACTCTACGGCATTACAAATAGAACGAAGAGTCTTTTTTATTTAATTTTTATAAAACCGGCCAATACGTTAATTACTACGGATACTATTGGGATCTGTCGAATGACGGTATGACATCTGGTGCTGAAAAATCAGATTATTTTTAAGTGCATTTGCTCAAATGTCATTTATGAGCTGAATTTTGTAGATCTGAAAATACATACAATTGATTTAATTTTTCCATTCATTTACAGTTCTCCAGTTATTTTATGACGTTTGCTATTTAAGTTTGACGTTAGTATACTCTAAATTGTAATATTCACTAACTCATTCACGCATTTTTTTCATATTTTAATCACATATTTTTAACTGTTTGACAGATGTTAAATTTTCTCTTCTTCAACAAAATTCCTTTGCTACGAACTTGTGCCAAACCAAATACAAACAGTTTTAATATTTATTATTTTTTTTTTTTTAATATAGCACTGATTACTATATATAACACTAATGTTAATGCACTTTTTTGTCAGTCATTTTTCTGAAGCTCCTCCTTTTGGACAGATCCCAATATATGGATTCGACCACTTTGAATCTTTTATCTTTTACAAATTCAATATTTTGACGTTCTGAAATGTCATTTTTGAACTTTTGAAGACTTATAATAAAAAAATAATTTTAAAAAAATATTAAATCCATGGTAATTTAGTATAACTAATTAAAAAAAAAATTGTATAAAAGACACTCGGTGTCCGATTGTGCGGATATTTGACGTCACTGGCGAATTACAAAAACAAATAAACAAAAAATCGTATACGAGGTGTGTTCAAAAACTAAGGTGACTTCATGTTTTTATCAAATAGGCCTTTTATTTATTCATCAATATTCATGTTGTTCCCTTTAAAGTAATCCCCCTAAGATAGAATACACTTGTGCCAACGTATTTTCCAATCATCGAAGCACTTCTGATATGCACTTTTTGGTATAGCCTTGAGCTCTTCCGGCGATGCAGTTTTTATCTCCTTAATCGTTGCAAATCTCCATCCTTTCATGAGTTGCTTCAGTTTTGGGAACAGAAAAAGTCGCAGGGGGCTAAATCCGGTGAATATGATAACTGAGGCATGTTTATAGTGTTGTTTTTGGGCAAAAATCACGCACAAGCAACGATAAGTGAGCAAGTGCTTATCGTGATGAAAAAGCCATGAATTGTTTTCCCACAATTCCGGACGTTTGTTTTTCGTATCGCTTCTCGCAAACGGTGTATGACTTCAAATTAATACTCAGCAGCTTCTCTAATGGCGATTAGACGATTTCCCAATACCATTTTCTTCACTTTTTCAACATTTTCATCAGTTTTTAACGTGCTGGGGCGTCCAGAGCGAGGTTCGTCATTGGCATCTTCTCGGCCTTCTTGGAAGAGCTTGCAATACTTATAAACATTTTTTTTACTCAGAGTAGACTCACCGTATACCACTGTTAACATTTCGAGTATTTTGGAGCACTTAGTTCCACTTTTCACACAAAATTTAATGCAAATCCTTTGATCCATTTTTTTCGACAGCAGAATATCGCCGAGCACACCAAACACTTCTAACCTTTATGCCTCTCACAAATGAACAAATAATGCTATATAGCTGAAACTGTGAACATATGTTCGGGACGAGTGTAGTAACGCAACATAATAAAAAAATCGAAAAACGAATGTACGTAGCTCGAGAAATTTGAAAAGTCACTTTACTTTCTGAACACACCTCATATATAATTAGACACAAAATAATATTCCAAAAATAATATAATACTGACAATAACTAAAGAAACGGGAATATTTGAATTTTATCTATCAGTGATATAGACCGTTGGGGTTGGTACATACTGGAGTGAGGGGATTACATTACAGGTAAATGAAATGTATTTCGGTACTACTGCTGGCAACACAGATCACAGAAATGGAGCCTGTGTACTTTTGGAACAGAAGTTTCAAAAAGACTTCCTCTACTTAGCATGTCGACATTGCATATTAAAAATCATTCTAGCAAGTGTCTTTAACAAGGCTATGTGATATCAATTATCTAAGCCTGATATTGCCATTTTTAAACGTTTTAAGCAGTGCTGGAGTAATATTGACCAGTTGCCAATGTTATGGCAGCTTTAAGAGATGAGAAGGAAATTGTGACTCAATTTACAGTTAGCAGACTGACGAAAATTCAAGTGAGAGATGACTACAGAGAATTCTTAGAGTTTGCGATTATATACTTGGGAGGACTTCCATCGCACGGAGTACACTTTAGTCTCTTGGAGCTAATCATCAAGCTAGATGGATGGCGAAAGGGTTGTATCCTTTAAAAATGTGAATGTAGCCAATTGAAACTCACTAATTGTAAGAAATAAGAAAACGGATTGAGTGACGTTTGCATTTTCTTGTTCATATTTATCTGAGAGCTTGGTTTACAGCGCCTCTTACTATTTCAGCTCCTTTCATGATCTCAGACTACTTCAACAGCTTAGTACTTATGGGAAGATAAATTCTGGACTTTCTAAAATTTCCAAATTTCATAAGGAAATTCGAAGGGTACCTATGGTATTTAAGTGAGATTTTGTGGGTCTCATAAGATTACGTGTGAGCGTCCTTAGATATTGACGGTCAAAGTTAGTGAAAATCAGTTTTTTTGGAAATATCTCGTTTTGTTTGCTCCAAAATCCTTTTTGCATTTATTATAAAAATTATAGAGCATAAAATTCTCTACAAATTTTGTTTCAAATATTTTTCAATGCGTTTAGCTGTTTTGCAGATAGAGGACGATGACTGTGGAGTAGAGTACAGGGAATTCATTAAGGTGTTGGGGTAGGTATATAGAAGACAGTAGGTGTGGGATCTTAATAAACTGGATATTGACAAATATGTGGATGATATTTAAGATCCAATTTATTAAGATTCCACAACTACTGTCCTGTATATACCTACCTCAACACCTTAAGGAATTCCCTGTACTCTGAATTAAAACCTTCAACACCAGCTACAAAATGTAACAATATACACCGGAAATCCAATAATATGTAGTGGTCGGTGCAAATATAAGGGGAAGTACGTAAAATCGGAAGATCAGAGGCGTCGGCTAACTTTAATGTGGGGGGGGGGGGTAAATATTATTTATCTGAATTTATTTAAAACAAAACTATTCTAAGAAACAATTTACATCTAAAATTTGGTTGTATAAATAAACGGAACTGAATGTTATATTAATGAATACACGAATGCTGCGCAAAGCGGTACACCAAAAAAGGTTTGTCTCTTTCTATGTTACTATAAGTGAAGCATATATAGGATGTTCAAAATGTACACATATATAGATATACACATAAATGCAATAAAGGTAGCATAAGTGTGATATTCATCTTATGATATCGTTTCTGAGAAAAAACATCGTGAAAAACGCACATATACTGTTTAAAACTAAATATGTATTTAATTATCTAATATATTAATTTATTATTTTGTATAAAAAATACATAAACATATGACAATTTGAAGATTTGAAAATAATATGTACATATGTGACTAAAAGTCTATCAATGAATGTTTAAATAAATCAGAATATACATATGACATATCTTACATGAGGATATATACCTAAATTATGTACGTATTTCTTTTATTTAAAAAGTTGCATTATAATGATATCATTTTTGTAAGTAAAAATTTTGAATTCAAATATCTAGAGGAACAACTGTATAACACTACATTTTAGCAAAAAAACTTGTTAATTAAAATTGACATAGTGTTTGAAAAATTACCAAACTGGATCGGCTGGGACTCGAACCCGGATCTCTTGGTTACCAGCCAAGCGCCTTACCAACTAGGCCACCGATCACTTGTTCGAGTGCCACACTACACCACATACACTAATAATGTTTCACAGGCACTCGATAACATTTGAAATTAAAAGTAAAAAAACTTGTGATAAGGTAAACAAATTACGTCGCATCTCTTTCTCTGTATTCAGTTTGTGAAGTAACCTTATTGCGAAGGACAGTCAAATGGTGCAATCAATTTTTCAATATCTTTGCTACTTAACAATTAGAATATTCTAGAACATAAACTCAGATAAACGATAACCTATATATATATATATATATATATATATATATATATATATATATATATATATATATATATATATATATATATATATACCTATATACCTATATACCTATATACCTATATACCTATATATATATATATATATATATATATATATATATATATATATATATATATATATATATGTATATATATATATATAGGTATATATATATATATATATATATATATATATATATATATATATATATATATATATATATATATATGAGACAACCCCACTAAGTCACTGACGTCACTACGTAAAATTGGAGTACGTGCCGCTGGATGTCCATTGTAATATATTCCGTGCCGTGCCAAGGATGTCAAAAAGTTTACATCGGAAAATCTTCTAAAACATTGGAGCCACGTCTACAACAGTATAAGGGCGACATACGAAGGGGAGAACAGAAGACGGGGTTATCACAGCACATATTATATGTTGAAGGTTATGTGTTGAAGGTCACTTATTTGACTTTGAAAATACGAAAATTTTGCAAACAGAAAAAACACGGCTAAACGAATAATTACGGAAAGATTATGGATATATACAAACACAAATAACTACAACTTTTCAGAAACGTCAAATTTGACAGTTTATCGGAGCATGTGCACAATTGCACAAAAAAATATGGAATTATAAAAAGTAATAATTAAAAATGAAAACTCATTACCATAAAATTTTTCAAGGGAATTTTTAACAATACAATTTTACTTATAAATAATGTAATCAATTTTTTATCTTTTTATCTATTTCGACTTTTTTCAGAAATTAGTGTTTTTAATTGTTATAATATGTTTAATTGTTTCTACAATATTATTTTTAATTATATAAGTACTTTTTTTGACATGTGGTTCTAAATACTCCTATACCCACACATAAATTATCATAATCCACCTAAAATCCCTATTACTAAAAAAATGGAAGCAAATATGCTACCATTCCTAAAAATGTTTTCCCAACATTGCTAAAAGAGCTCATGAATAAATTTGACGAAAACAAGAGAAGTAATTTGGTTACTGGGTTTGAAAAATGTGGAATAAATCCTTTGAACAAACAAAAGTTATTAGACAGACTGCCCGAAAACCAAAATGTTGATTATGAATCTATCGGAGATTCGTTTTTGGAACAGCTGGAAAAGAAACGAGCCGAGTACCTACAAACCGCTCGATCAAAGAGAAAGAAGGAAAAGATTCAAGTACCTGCAGGAAAAAGTATTGCTACTAAAGACTTACCAGAGGAAGTATATCAACAGCCATCAGTAAATGATGTAACAGCTCAAAAATGGAAAAAAGGAAATAAAGTCAAGGAAAACAAGCAAAAAAACCGTCTACTCTAGCTCATCAGAAGATGAAGACAATGTCGAAGCTATGTTAGAATCGGATGGAGATAGTGAAAGTTTCTCAGACCTTAAAGATTGCATTGAAGATCATGAAGTCTTCCTTCCCTCTCAATTTTTCAGCCTTTGTCGACCCGTCGGAATTTGCCGTTGACAATTTTGTGATTGTGAATCATAATGGACAAAAGTAATGGTGGAGAATTATCGATAGTTACTGATAGTCAGTCGTGAAACTATCGATAGTTATCGATAGTTTATCGATAGTTTTTGATAATCAAGTTTTGTTGCTAAAATCATATTTCATAGAACTTTTGGTCTAATACAATGGACCATAACTGATTATCCAGATCATACTTAACTAAAATCCGACTTTTTCAAACTTACTGTATCTCCCAACAAAAATTGTATTCTTGACAGATATACTATAAATGCATTAATGCGTGAATATCCGCTGTCACTATTGATAATACAATAATGCGACGACAATTTAAATATGAAAGCTAAAGGTAAATTTTGAAAAAATTTAATGGAATTTCCAAGTTTAGGTAAATGTAATAGGGTTGACCGGGGTAATTGTGAATTGGAGCAATTGTGAACGGCGCCTATAATTTCTAACATAACATTAATATTGTTAAAAATCAACTCTTAATATGTTTTTCTGTCCTTTTTTAATATGCTATTAAAATTTCATAACAATTCTCCAAGTATTAGTATCTTTTTTTTATTTTGAAAAAACTCTTGCAAAATTTTATGTATCTTACTTCGACCAATCCTCAAAAAAAACTTTTTTTAAATGCATTTTCTTTTTTTAAAAGGTAAGAAACGGTTAAAAGTACTTTTAAAGAAGTGGTCTAAGCCCTGAGAGGGTTCCTTATTAATTACTAAAGAAATTGGACAATTTATCACCAATTTACAATTACCCCATGATTTTAAAATTGTGGGGTAATTGTGAACGTCATTCACAAATGCCCCCATTCGGTCAAAAATTTCAGTAGTGTCCTTTTCAGAGTTGAAAATGTTGATGAAGGTGCTGGTGACTTTATTGTACAAGTTTCCGTTGTACAAACAATACAAAAAAAAAAAATGATTTTTATTCATGTAAACTAAATATATTTCCTTGAAAAAGTCTTATTTTCCTTGTTTTTGTGTGAATACATTAAATTTTTTGCTTTTATATAATAAAATGACAAAATATCATCAAAATATCATTTTTAGCTTGTAATAAATTTATTCCTACGATTTTTGTTATTTTTATTTAATCTTGATTTTTTGTAGAAATTTGAGGTATGCGTAACTTGCATTAAACAAAAAGAAATTGTGACCGCTAAAGTATGATGAAAAATTTTGAAAGTGGAGTAAGCGTGAAGAAATTGAGCTGGGCTTTACTCTGACGTACCACACTTCTCTTGTAATCCATTCTAAATAATTTTTCTGAGGGCATTCACTTTTACCCCGAAATTCATAAGATTTGCAAAACCGCACCGGGGAAATGTGAATGGCTTATAAAATTTTTGTTTTTCATATGAATTTGCTCAAAATTTGTGTGGTGCATCCTGAATAATGTAGAATTAAAAATAAATCAACCATAATGTGATATATAAAATAAAAAATACTTAAAACAACGGTTTTATCTCAACTCATGAAAATCCATTCACAATTACCCCGGTCAACCCTACTTAATATTGTTTACTAACGATAGGATAAATTGGTAAATTAAATAATTGGATGAAAAAGAGATACTGCCAGAAAGCAACAAGAGAGATAATTATTGAATAAACATGAAACATGCAATTTAGAAAACAAACAAATTTTTGTTACCTGCAATTATTATCTAAGTTTACCGACAAAAACTTTAATACACAAAGATTTCCTTGCTATAAGGTAAAAGACCCGGTAATTGACCCTGGCCCAGTTTCTGAACTTTTCAACTTTGTTATAAATTAATAAAAAAACTATATTTTAAATAAGAAAAAAAATAAATTCTTAATTTAAAGTAATCTATTCTGTGTCTAATGAATAGCAATTTAAAAAGTTTAGAATATATTAACTAAATAAAAAAAAATTTTTAAGTTTAAAATGTGTGTAAACACTATTTTTTTGGTAGTTTCTTAACAGTTTATGTTACAAAGTACTCATTTTGATTTGTGCAATATTCATCATGTAAGTATGAAAACTTACTTAAAAATATATGAGCAGGTTAACATTTGTTTAAAATTTATTTTAAAATATTTATAAAATACCTTAGAATGATTTTTATTATTGAAATATGAGGGTCAATTACTAGGCTCACTTCTAAAGTGGTATGGCCCAGTTAAATTCTAACCAGTTTTTGTTAGTTATTTTGTTATTTATAGTTATCTTCGATTAGTTTTTGTTATTTTTCATAACGTATTACATTAAACATTCATTTTTATCAATAAAAAATTATTTATAAATTAAATTTTAAAAAACTGTATTTTTAAATTTAAGGATCAGAAACTAGGCCACTGTCAGGGTCAGAAACTGTCACATGAGAAATTTTGAAGGTCAGAAACTGGGTCCTTTTTGTCAATTTTTAAAACATTAATTTAAATTATTAATTCAATTCAAATAATTATTTTACTTGTATGGCTTTATTTTGAAAGCCATAAACTAGTTGATAAAATTATTAATTGTCTCTTAAGTTGAAACTTATATTTATTACTGTCGTTTAACCTCAGCCGTCACTCTTAAAAGGTCAGAAACTAGGCCCGTTACCTTATTTAATTAAATTTACTTTAATTATGTGACTGTTTGGCCGAACTGACTTTTTTATCCAATTGTTTAATTTCTTTTGTCATTTTAGTTTATCTTACATAGTTGTAACTATACCTATTTTTGAAAAAATAAATTCCTTTAAAATCGTTCTTTTTATGTCTCTAGTTTATAATTTCTACGAAATTTTTATTATCTCTAGTATTTATAAGTAAATGAAGTGGCTGTAAAAAACTATCGAACACTATCGATAGTGAGAGAAAAAATATCGACTGTTTTCGATAGTCAAAACTATCGATAGTTATCGATAGTGCTATCGATAGTTTTTCACAACTATTGCTTATCTATCAATTGGTTAAAAAAAGTAAATTGCTCTGAAATACTCTGTGTATACAGAGCCCGAGCTACGCTGGTAAACCTTAGTCACGTGGTCTTTCAGCAACCAATCACAGCCCGAGGTGCGAGGGCCCCAACAGCTGCCGGCATCTCTCCTTTAGCTTTCTCTCTCTTGTTTATGTTTACACATTGGACTTTTTTATCGAGCTCATTTTAAATTTTTATTTACGCCTGGGAATTATTAAATACCGGTATATTCATCTGGCGTTTTACAAGTATTTTTAATATTAATTAACAAGCATAAAAAAAAATTTAGCACCTAGAATATATTTTTTGCTTATATTAAAAAAATATATTTAAAAGAGTCAGGTTATACTTCAAAATAAACAAAATGGTCTGGAATTATTATTTCCAGATTATACAGTGAAATTTTTATTGTTTGAATGTTATGTAATAGGGTTGACCGGGGTAATTGTGAATGGATTTTCATGAATTGAGATAAAAGCGTTGTTTTAAGTATTTTTTATTTTATATATCACATTATGGTTGATTTATTTCTAATTCTACATTATTCAGGATGCACCACACAAATTTTGAGCAAATTCGTATGAAAAACAAAAATTTTATAAGCCATTCACATTTCCCCGGTGCGGTTTTGCAAATCTTATGAATTTCGGGGTAAATGTGAATGCCATCAGAAAAATTATTTAGAATGAATTACAAGAGGAGTGAGGTACATCAGAGTAAGGACCAACTCAAATTCTTAATATTTACCCCACTTTCAAATTTTTCATCATACTCTAGCGGTCACAATTTCTCTTTGTTTAATGCAAGTTACGCATACCTCAAATTTGTACAAAAAATCAAGGTTAAATAAAAGTAACAAAAATTGTCAGAAAATGATATTTTGATGAAAGTTTGTCACTTTATCAAATAAAAAATCAAAAATTACATGATTTTCACATAAAAAGAAGGAAAATAAGACTATTTCAAGGAAATACATTCAGTTTACATGAACAAAAAACAACAATCTATTTTTTTTTGTGTTGTTTGTACCATAGAAACTTGTACAATAATGTCATTGTACATCATCATCAATATTTCCAACTCTGAAAAGGACACTACTGAAATTTTTGACTGACGCATTTGTGAATGACGTTCACAATTATCCCGGAATTTTAAAATCATGGGATAACTGTGAATTGGTAATAAATTTTCCAATTTCTTAATAAGGACCCCCCTCAGGCTTTAGACCACTTCTTTAGAGGTACCTTTATCCATTTTTTACCTTTTAAAAAAAAGAAAATGTATTTAAAAAAAAAATTTTTTTTAGGATTGGTCGAAGTAAGATACACAAAATTTTGCAAGGGTTTTTCAAAATAAAAAAAGATACTAATACTTGGAGAATTGTTATGAAATTTTAATAGCATATTAAGAAAGGACAGAAAAACATACTAAGATTTGATTTTTAACAAAATTAATGTTATTTTAGAAATTATAGGTGCCGTTCACAATTGCCCCAATTCACATTTATCCCGGTCAACCCTAAGTCACTGCTCAAACCTTAAGTCCTAAATATACAAACGGAATATAATATTGATATATTTTATTTTCTTTCTCGCTTAGTTTTATTTAGTCAGACGACGATTAGACAATGTCCCAGAGATAGTAGACATTTAGGGAATATTTCATCCACAGAGGTCACTGTGGTATGTTTACTTATGTTTTCTGAAATATTCGGATTTTTAAATTAATTTTCAGGAGTGTTACTGGCATTTTTTCAACATAAAAACTCTCAAAAAAAATTTTGAATTTTTAAATATAAAATTAATTTTAATACAAAATTGAATACATATTTGATAGAATTTTTTTTTTAAACTGTCGTGGTTGTTAGGTTTAAATAAACAAAATACATAGACGTATCATAAAAAAAATTATGGATTGTTTATTTTTTACCTAAAAAAATAAGTAAACTGCCCATAATAATGATGTGTTAACATTATTAATTAATATTCAGACATTAACTGTATTAGTTCGTTGTTCGACATGTATACTGATGAGCAAAGTAAATTTATTTTCAAATCTTGTCTGCACATTACAGTTGACGATGAAAATGGAGCTACAGTGTTAAGTGCCCTGTAAACGATCAAATTGTTTGTCAAATTTTACGTGTTTGTCAAATTATTTGATAGTATGCAGCTTTGTTTGACACGTTTGTCAAACAATGTACGTGTTTGACGTGTTTGATAGGGTTGCTCGATATACATCGATGCATCGAAAACATCGATATTTACCATTCGATGTATCGAATTAGTCCGATACATCGGTAACAGTCGATGTTTTACGATATATCGATGTATTTTATTCAATGCATCAAATATACACCTCATATAATTATACGTAAACTTGTACAAAATTGCGTATAAATATTTAACTTTAGTGGCCAGCATGGCCAGCTCCGTACCATGCGAAAGACTTTTTTCTAAAGCTTTGCAAGTTTTGAATCAACAACGCACCAGAATACAAGTAAAGCGAGTAAATGAAATTCTATTTCTATGCAAAGTTTAGAAAGAAAGTATTGGGATTTGTAATTTTCTCACGTGAACTTCCCATTAAAATAATCAAATAGAAATAAGGGAAATAAGAGTATTAACATTTTAGATTGTGTCTCATTTTTCTGATTTCATATTTTCCTATCTTATTCTGTCCTATATTTTGAGCTATCAGAATCTACATATACTCGTTCTTAAATTATTTGATGTTTTCTATCGATGCATCGAAAACATCGATGCTTCAATTCGATATATCGAAAAACATCGATGCAACCTTTCCGATTGATGCATCGCAAAAAACATCGATGTATATTTTAAATAAGCATCCCTAGTGTTTGATGAAAATCTGGATTGATCAACTTGTTTGATGTGTTTGACCAACAAGCTTGAAGGTGAGCGGCGGTGTTTGTTGTGTTTGTCAAACAAGAGCTCACTGCTCAGTCATCGTCTTGTCATCATGGAGGACGCTACGCTCAGTGACAACAGCATGGAGGACAATTCGCAAGTCAGTATTACAGACAAAGAATTTATTTTACATTTTATATCTATCTATCGTGACATGCCGATGTTATGGCGAATAAAATCGTAAGATTATATGGATAAGAATCAGAGAAGCGCGGCAATAAAAAAAATGACAAATTTGTTGAAAATGTGTCGTCGGAATATTACGGAGGAAGAAGTGAAAAAAAGAATTAATATTCTACGAACAAGTTTTAAGCGCGAAAACAATAAAGTGAAAAAATCAATGCTCTCTGGTTCTGGTACTGATGGTATGTACCTTCATTATGGTACTACAAGGAATTGGAATTTTTGCAAGATCAAATACAGAAAGAATCAGGAATTAGCACAATCATAGAACAACAGGTAAGCAGTAGATGTTTATTGTACAGTAATTTTTACACGTACTACATACAAAATTACTCTAAACATTGGTTTTGTCATGGAATAGCACCCGTTGTATTAAAATATTCACAAAAATCATCTCTCACTTGTTTTGCTAGTGTAACACTATTTCCAGCTCGAGTACGTTCAATACCTAACAACTGGTTTGGCTCATTTCTCCAAGAACCTTATTCAACAATCCCCGTATCCATGTCTACTTCTCCATGTCGGATGTAATTTTTTTGTTTCATAAGTAAATTGTGTAAATGACAACACGCCATAACTACAATTCGTGCTTTTGTAGGAGATAATTTAATAGGTTTTTGGAAAATCTTAAAACGACTTGCAAGAATGCCAAATACATTTTCAATTATTCGCCGAGCACGAGATAATCGATAATTAAAAATCCTTCTGTTATCATTTAACACTTGTTTATTGTAAGGTTTCATAAAATTTGGAAGTAGCTGGAAGGCTTCATCGCCTACAAACACAAAAGGCATTTTTTTATTAGTATTCGGCAATTCCTCTGGTTCTGGAATCTGCAATTGATTATTCTCAAAGCAGTGCCAAAATTTTGTATTTTTAATTACTCCTCCATCTGACACTCTGCCATTTGCACCGACATCAACCATAATTAATTCATAATTTGCATTAGCTATACCCACAAGCACTATACTGTATGTTCCTTTGTAATTATAATAATAGGAACCGGAATGCTCAGGTTTTTGTAAAGTGATATGCTTTCCATCGACAGCACCTATGCAATTATCAAAGTTCCATATATTTCCAAATTGTCGCGCCAATCTCTTCCAATTTTCTTGTGTTTTGGGTACCTGAAATAGAAAAATGCTTTAGATTGTTGTTTTCGTTTCTAGGAATCATTACAATCATCATCTTCAACTTCAACACCAACTTCAACACAATCACCATTGCAACCAAAAAAGAAGAAAAAGGAGGACTTACAACAAGACCTAATGACATTAGCCAGGGATCAGTTTAAAAAACCTGATAATGAATATCAAATAATGGCAAGAAACTGGGCCTTTAAACTGGAACGGATGTCTGTAGAACAAAGAAGACTGGCAGAAAAGTTCATCAACGAAATACTTTTCGAAGGAGAAGAAGGAAATCTTCATAGGCATTCAATAATAATTAATCCGTCTGAAATTTCACACAGTGAATATTCCATTCTGTCAACTCTATCTCCAATTCCGGACATTGCGTCTCCTATCTCGCGCGCTCAGTCTCCCGTTTCGCAAACTACGTATCCATCTCCCATTCCGCACATTCAATCTATCTCTCGCACTCAGTCTCCCGTTTCGCAAGCGCCATCACCCATTGCAATAGAACAAGTATATCTATCGAATGCGGAGCAGCCTGTGATAATTCATATTCCAGACAAAAATAGTTCAGAAGCTGATACAGCAGCGAAATTCGTAAAAAATTTTTACTCATTTTAATTGATATGTATCATGATTTTCAAATTAATAAAATCTTACCTGAATATTGTTGCTTAGTGTTTCATTTATTGCTTCACAAGTTTCAATGATAATATCGCTCAATGTACGAGGTGCGATGCAGGCTTGAAATTTCAAGTCTTCAAAATCTGCGCCACTAGCTAAGTACCTCAAAGTTATTGATAATCTTTGAGAAGCTGGTATAGATTTGCGCATAACGGTGTTCATTTTTTCAATGCGAGGACGTAGTAATGACAGTAATTCTTCAAAAGTTTTATGGTCCATGCGGAGGAAGTTGGCGTAGTCTTCTGGTTCTGTACGTAATATTTCTCGTAACAAATTTTCGTGAGTGTTTTTTCTTAATTTTAACCATTCTCTTCTCCATCGTCTACTTTTTTTTTTCTTAATACACAATGCTAAAGTTAACGCCAAAAATGCTTCATCTGTATTAATATTCATGATACTCATTATAAGCGCTCGGTACGATAACGTCACGTCACGACAAGGAGAAAACTGAAACTACGGACAAGTTTGTCAAATTTGTTTGAGCTTTAGTTTGATCGTTTAAGCTATTGTTTGATGAAAACGTGAAGTTTGACAAACAAATTTGTCAAACAAATTTGATCGTTTATAGGGCACTTTAGAATCAGTATTTGATAACATGTTGCGTCGAGTAAATAAGTGCCTGGATAGTGTAGAACATTTTCAACATTTACTTTGAACAATAAAATAGTTTTTATCGTTTTTACCCTTTTTTGAAGTTATATTTTTTTGTCTCATGTAGAGTGCTACAGTACGATTAAAAGTAAATTTTTACATTGTTATTGTTTGAAGTATTGTTTTGTTGTACTAGTAATTTTGTTGCAACTTAAGTAATAGTACTTAAGTGTTTGAAGTAATTTGGTTTATGGCGCTATAATAAGAAATATCCCCAAAACAAAAATTATTTTACGCTCATGATATATAAATCTAATCACTATTTGCTGTATGCGGGTATTTTATGATTTATGTTAAATTATCTATTGCATAACATTCAAACATTAAAATTATCACTGTATAAATCCTCAAAAAACATTAAAAAAATTTCAAGTTGCCTAAAAGATATTTTTTTAGTTAATTTTTTGCAAATGTCACATGCTGTACAGTAACGAAATGACCGCGAACGCTTTACCTGATTCAAGGTTCTAGATTCACATATTAATAAAATATGATTTTTTTATTATTTTAACGTGCATAAATTTGTACGCTAAATTCGTCATCAGCTCTTCGACTATGATTCTATTACAAACCGCGCGTTCTCTGTCCCAAACACGTAGATCAAAAATCACAGTTTTCAGGAAACACAAAAATCATATTAAATACTGTATTTTCATCACTATGAATTTAAGATTTATGTATGTTACACTTTTTGATGTTTGCTACCTATATAGACATGAAGTAGACATTTAACCCTTTGCACTCGATGGGCGCCGCCACGGCGACATAATAAATATTAATTCTACTCGTTAAGCGCCGCAGCGGCGCCATAAACAATAGGTACGTATTTTATTATTTACAACACGCTAGGGGACCTAAGGCCCGATTTACATTAACGCTCCGCTCTCAGTACGATATCACTCCGTTCCCGGTTCGATAAAATATTCTTACATAATAAATAATGAGTGTATTCACATCATCGCTCTGATATCGGTCCGATATCAGTCATGGTTCGCTCTCGCTTCAATACCGCTCCAATACCAATACCACTGAGATAATATTTTATCGGAGCGATATCAGACCCTATATCGATGATAGTGAACACGTTTTTGATTCCACTTCGCTCCGTTTCTCAGCCTTCTTCATTTATTTGAAAATTATTATATTAGGAAAACATGATACAACACAACGACGCGACGTCTTGCTACAATACATTGTGATACATACTACTAAAATTAACTAATAGATATATTGTATTATGGATATTATGTTCTCCTAATACAATAGTGTTTGCAGCGTTTTAAAACTACTGTCGAGTAGCTGAGTACCCATACTAAAAAATGGTTCGAGTGCAAAGGGTTAAATATTTTAAACTACAAGCTACCGTTGTTTTTAGTAAGTACGAGTTTACAGTCCACTATTTTGTTTAATATGAGTTTATAAAATAAATCGGTTTTTTTCTGCGTATTCAGATAGTCTAGTCAATAACTTAAACTTTAAACGCGTTTTTCTCGAAACTACATTTTAAAATTTGCTATACTTAAACTCGAAAACAAATCATTCGATAGATTTGATTCTTATTGCAACTTCTTTTATATATGTTTCTTCATACCATGAACAGGGCTGTGGAGAGAAATGGGGGCCCGGAAATAAACCTTTTTTTTTTTTAATTTTCTCACAAAAAAATAAGTAATGAGCAAAAAAAACTCTTAACTTCCTTACTGGGCCCACTACCGACAGCTACGGGTCCCGGCCTAAAGTTCAGGAGCTTGGGCTGCAACCTCGGCTATCCTACCCTCTCGTCGGGGCTGACCATGAACCTCCAGTTTTCCGAAAAAAATGTGATATACATCATTAAACAATATTTATTTTATTATATTTTAAGATATTATAACATAAAGATATCATAACCAGGGCCGGACGTATAGGGGAAGGGGGTGGCAGCGGGGGCACGTGGCCAGAGCGCCAAAAAATAATTTATTTATGAACATTAGTAACTGTTTCATAACAAAAAATGAATGTTTCAGTGTCAAGTTTAAATTATTTAATATTGTTTCAGAAATAATAAAATTGTTAGTGCAAAATCCCAATAATCTACATTTTTGTATAGCCACATCTACCTAAATACAATAAGAAATACTTGAGGGGATAGGAGGGATATTCAAATATAGATATATGTTGCTCTAAAAATCGTTGTAACGCTTTCAGTGTCTGTAGCAACTGGAGAAAAAAGTTTCAGCAAACTGAAGCTTATAAAAACCTATTTGAGAAATGCTATGAAACTGTAAATATTTACTAGCTTGAACATTATTTCCATTGAGCGTCAAAGAGTTGCTTCGATTACTTTCGATCATATAATTAACACCTTTGCAGCAAAGAAGGCTCGAAAGATAAGAGTTTATTTAATGTACTGAATAGTATGTTTTTATTTTACTGTTCTTTTTCATTAAATTTTAAAAACTGTAGCTGCGTTATAATTATAAAAATACTCAAACCTTTCTCTATAATTATTTCTTGTTCATTATTATGGTACTTTTTGAATACTAATATGTTTTATGAAAAAGAATTACTATTTATTCAATTATAAAATAATACTGTAAGCTCTAATCTGGTTTTTTCAACCTCATATATTTATGTAGCACTAGACCTTTTGGTAAATCGGGTACCCTTAGAGAGGGAGTCAACAGCAAACCTTTTTAATTTTAAATGAAAAATGTTAATATTATTTTTATTAATAGTAAGAACACTTTAAAATTGTATTAACTATTGTTTAAAACTAATACTATTTTTCATAAATACAAACCGATCAAATACAAAAACATACCGCCAATAATAATATGGTACATATTTATCAGCATACTGCGCCTGCGAACTCTAGCGTCAGAAAGTTGTATCTTGATCAAATTCAAGTTTGGCTGGTCGTCCATTGGATGCGGATATGTATGAAATTTAATTCGGAGGAATCGCTAATTTTTTCATTAACCACGTTGAAAATTTAATTTTTAATTCCAATAATCCTTTTTTACATAACCTCGGTTTTTGGAAACGCTACGTGGACGATATTTTTGGAGTTTGGTCGGGTAACAAATTAAATTTTCCTGATATTACCATCAATAGAGATCCCTTCTCCTCTGGTTTTGAAATTTCGATTTTTCGTAAACCCTCACAAACGGACCACTGTATACCTTTTGAATCTAACCACCCTCTTATCCATAAAATGCCTTTCTTTAATCATGCTTTTCATAGAATCTTCTTATATCCTCTTAACAAGCTTAATTTTTGTCACGAACTTGCAACAATTATCTACATTGGTAGACAAAATGGTTATGGTTTGGATTTTTTATTTAGATTGTTTGCTAAACATTTTAATAAATATATTGATTACATTCTTTTTCCCAATTTAACGAATACAAAAAATCATGACATCGAAATATGCTTTCATTCCGTTTCTTTCTAACCAATCCAGAGTTTTTCGTAAATTATTTAACCAACATGACATAAAACTAAGTTTTTCTTCTAACAATACTTTATCAGATTTTTTTGTTAAAACTAAGGATCCTATTCCGTTATTACATAGATCCGGTATTTATAAATTCACTTGTCAAGATTATTCTTCGTTTTATGTGGGTCAGACCAGTCGTAGATTTTCAAATAGATTTTCCGAGCACTTTTCCGCTATAAAATCTTCTAACACTAAAAGCTATTCGTCGATTGCTAATCATATTATTAACACAGACCACAATTTTGATTTGTCTAGAGATTTTGAAATCCGCCATTTTGCCAACAAGGGTCGGACGTTGGACGCACTTAAGTCATTATCTACTGCGCAATACCTAATACAACACTACCACAATTAGATAAGTCTAAAAATTTAATGAAATTAATTTTAAATCATTTCTAATACGGCATTCAACACGCTCACTTCTAATGCTATTACCTTTTGAATAATTCGTTATTTCTTTGTTTCAATTCTAATTACATAACAATTACTTTCAATATTTTTTAAAAGTTTTTACAAGAGAATTTATTACATTCTGTGTTAAATATTGTGGTACAATTATGTGGTTGTGTGTTTTTTTTAGAATTATTATTTACATTGACCATATTTTGGTGTTTTTTCGTTTGGAAAAGACTCTGTTTGAGGTTCTACAAAGTTCCTTTGTTCTCCCGTTTTTTGGTTACTACATACCTTTTTTGGTGTATAGTTTTTTCACCTATTTTGATATTTCGTTTGAGTAATGTTTTGACCGTTATAATTATTTTTTAGTTTTATTTTATAAAATAATACTTTTTGCCATAATCTCTTGAAGATGGCCTGATGGCCGAAACATGTTAGATTGACAATAATTTTTAATCGTTTTATTTTTTGATATGTAGATCTTGTTTGTAGTTTTTCGATCTACACTATTTGATTTGTATTGCAGGAAGTCGTTTCCTTTTGATTATTTCTAAATTTTACCTGCAGTTGGAATAACCCCAAAGCTTATTCGGAGGAATACGCATGGAAACGGACGAACGATCGAAACAGCTGTGAAGCAATACGTCCTCGTCCATTGAAAGCGTCTCTTTGTTCGTCCGTTTACATGCGTATTCATCTGAATTAAATTTCGCACATATCCACATCAAATGGACAACCAGCCTTATGTGGATAAAAACGTTACTATTTCAAAAAATTCTTTTATATATGATATACGATGTTTTGTCAGAAATCTAAATTAGGTCATCATATACGAGTTTGAATTTTATTGGATTAAAAATTTTTCCATTAACTATTTTACAATTTTTCTTAGTGCATCATATGGGCAAGTGGATTATGTACATGTACCTTCTAACTCAAAACAGCCAAAAAACCATATACGAGGTTGGGACAGAGAACGCGCGAAACGCACAATTAAATAATAATTTATTATGAAGTGACATACAAGAAAACATTTGAAGGGTACAGGGGAAAAACAATCATAGTCACAAAAAGTAAATTTTTCAGGGGAACGTTTTTAAACTTTAAAGTGTGCATTTTTCAACATAAAAATTTTTTGCCTGAATACCACGCATAGGATCTGGTTCAAACTTTCGGTGGTTATTACTAATATAGTAAGCTAGAAGACGCCATGCCAGCAGAAAATAAACGGCTAGCCGTTTTTGCGAAATTTGACATTGAATCATGTATTATATGCGCATTTTTCAGCAAAAAAATTTGTTTTTCTCCTGCATATCACGGACAATGTTTGATTTTAATGTGTAATATTAGCACGGGGTCAATATTTTGCATACTGCCAACATAACAGCATGAATTTTGGCATTTTTTACTTTTTGTGACTTTGATCGTTTTTCCCCTGTGCCCTTCATTTGCTGTTTATTTTTTATAGAAAACTCAGCACAATGAAAATAACTATGTACTTACATAACGTTCTCCAGGTTTATGAAGTGATTCTTCGTGATCTAATAATACTTCAACAGCTTCAACAAATTGTTCGCTAATTGCATGCAGTAATGCATCTTTTGTTTCTACACGATGAGATATTAATAGTTCTACCATTTCAATATTTTCATTATCAATGGCCATAAGTAAAGCTGAGCGTCCTAATGGATCCACGCAATTAATGTTTATATAGTCGGTTTCTTGAGCACGTTGTAACATTCTATAAATAATATTAAACTATCAAAAATTATTGATATGAGAAAAAATATAAAGGTAGGCTATGATATAAGTAGGGTTTTTTTTTTTTGTTAATCATTCACATGAGTAATTTAGTATATATCGACGGCTTAATCTGCAAACAAGGTAACTCCATTGTAGCTGATTTTACAGTAGCGACTTAAAACTGCTTAATTTCTCATGCTTGTTTTATAATTAAAATTTAGGAGTTATCACCTTTACAAAATTACAGACACCACACAAAAGAAGTTAGTGAAATAATAATCTGTATTTTGATAAAAAATGGGGTTAGCCTGTTTGCAGATTAAGCTGTCGATATGTATAATTATCTAAAAAGTAGTATTCCTCAAAGAAATGATACGCAAATAAATGATCCATTAATAAATTTTGCTTATTGTTTAAAAGAAAATATATGCATTAAAAAAACATTTGTTGGGAGTATTCGAACTTTTTGGAGGTTGCAAAAATTGTCCATTTAAATAAGAATTGGAAGTGTTCTATTAAAAATTGGATTGAGACAGTCTGCCATTCTGTTACCTTGGTGCAGAAATGGGTTACCTATAACAGCTCACCTTAGCACCCGTGAGGGATATTATTACATTCATTATTGATATCAAGGATGTTAAGGTTTCAGGTTTTTATTGCAAATGCCGAAGTATCTTTTTAGTACTGTCCTTTCTTGGAATGGGCACTGTCCAAGTACCAATAACACCTAAAGTAACTACGGGGAAGATACAAGCGCTAGATGTACATGAATTCCGAATATGGAAAAATTTCATCAAGCGGTTTTCCGATAATTTAATGCGACAGTTCGACGGTAGTACAGAGTTCAATTACGACACAAATCTGCTTTCTAGTAACAACGTTATAAATCTCCAATCAATTGATTCCTAATTAATTTTTTTTCTGTTCGATGTCAAAATTTGTTTCTCTACTCATGCACAGTGATCCAATTTCCAAAAAACGCGGACAAAATTGAGAAAAGTAAAGTTTGTAGTTTTGAACTTATTACCCCGTTATACCGTAGCGAGGACACCACTGCACCTTGGTGCAAACCGACAGTCCATTATACCGTCTGCATTACCATACTAGAGAAGGTCAAACACAGCTAGCTGAGCACCGGTATCGTACACATCTTCTAGTTGTTCATTAATAACGTTCCTTTGCACGTGTGTTTTTGAAATCAAATGTGATGGAAGTTGAAAATGAAGGTGAGTAATCATTATGCATATGTGGGAAATGCTAATTTGTATATACAATTAATATGTCTATAGTAGTGTTGGGTCGAAGCGACTCTTTTATGTGTGCTAGCACACATGACTCCGCACAGTGAGGTGTGCCGCACAGAGTGAGCGACTCTTTTGGAGCACACAACGTACCAAGCACACTCGCATACTGTGTTACGTGTCACGTTGTGTGCGATTAAGTTTGAAACGAATCACAACTCTTCTGGAGCACATAGCACAGTATTTTATTGTGGTATAGGAGCTGTGCTGTCCTTTCTTTTATTGCTCTGTCGTTTTTTTTATTGTCCTTTCCGTCCTTTCCTGTTATTGTCTTTTATTTGTCCTTTTAAGTAGGTACATTTTAAAGTCTGTATTAAATAAAATAAAATTTACTACTTCTTTACTCTGCGGGAGTAGTTTTCTGTACAATATTTCGGACATATTTAAAATAACATATAATACGTAAAAAAGTTATACTGTTCAATTCATATGAAATATTTTTAAACATTATAAACTGGAACACAATTTGTCAAATGTCAACCCAGGAAGTAGGAACCCATAAATTAGTGCATAACATGTATCTTCTTCATTTTTGAAAAAGTTGAAATCTTTTGTTTGTGCCATAATATGCAACATATGTTAATCTGACGTCCAGTTGAGTATAGCAAGTACAGAAAAAAAAATGTGCTCAATTATGTGTTATGTGTAGTAATGGCGGATTGTGCTAATGACTCCTTTTGTAAGAGTCACACAGCACACCGCACACTTAAAAGAGTCACTCTTTTGGAGTGACTCGCACATGTGCGACCCATCACTAGTCTATAGGATATACTTATTATAGAGAAATATTACATTGTTAATGTGTTTGTTTATAAAAAATAGTTATAAGTTTGATCGAGTTTGATGGTTTGCATTTTCTTACAACAAAGTATGAAGTTTGTAGATTATTTTAAAAAACAAAATCTTGCCCCAATGTGCCCATTCGTTTTTTACACCAATTTCAGTTTTTTCTTGTCTCACTCCATATTCATAATCAGTGACCTTGAAAACCTCTACATACCATTTTTTGTTTCAATAAAACTAATTTTTAACTTTTGCCCGCCATTATGGATCCACCATTTTGAATTTTCATAATAATAATATCAAATTCATAATCAACGATTTTGAAAACCTTTATATTGGCGATGATAAAATTTTCCTGGTGAGCATTTGTAGAACTCAATGATATATGATTAATATTATTTCATTGCTTTATAAAAATTTCGTGATGATTTCTTTCTTGGACATTTATGAAAAAGTAAAAAATACTACGAGATATCTTCGCGAGTGTGAATAATATTTTAAAAATGGAATGTTAATGTGTGTTGGTGTTAAAGAACGAAATTTCAGTAACATAAAATATCTGGGTTTAGCTGCACAAACTTCTGGAGTATTAAGTTATCCGCATGAAGTGAAATGTAATGTTGACACCTCAAAATGTTCTGAGGAAACACGCATAAACACTGATGAAGTTTTTATTTTAAGAATAGTTTTCCAATGTTTTTAAGTTTGACACTGGTAGGAAAACGATGAAAACCCAGTCCTTCCTTTTTGTAGTTCCTACATTGTGGAACACAACAGTAAGTACCCCCTTTTCTTTTGTAATTACTAGTGTTCATCTCAACACTTTAAATTACGTAATTATACGCACAATTTATGTGAAAACTTTATTAAATTACTATTAGAAATTTCAACTATATGAATATTATTTGTCATATATTAGTTCCGCGACTTGTCGCAAGGGAATCTTATCATCGCCAATACCTTAAAATTAGTTTTGTTTCAATAAAACGAATTTTTTATTTTTGTCCGCCATTTTGGACCCGCCATTTAGAATTTTCAAAATAGTAATATCAAATTTATAATCAGCGACCTTGAAAACCTTTCTATACCATCTTTTGTTTCAATAAAACTAATTTTTTTTATTTTTGTTCACGTTTTTTGGAAATTGAACCATTGTGCCCTGTTACAAAAATCGATACATAAGTAAAAGATCAGAAAAATTTGAGAATCTAGTTCAATTTGTTCTTAAAGGGAGTATGTCTCACAAATGCGAAACTGATGGTTGTGAATAATTTATTATCCATTATATGTTCCTGGTCCAAGAAGCCACTCTGCTTAAAACATTTCTTTGAAGAATATTATTATCACCCATGATAGTTCTTATTAAGGGAGGAGTTCAAATAAAAAAGCAACTTTTTTATTTATGATTATTTTGCTTGTTGAAACTTTTTTCAAATTAGGGATGGTTTCAAATAGAAAATTTTGTTTTTGAAACATTCATTTTTCTTCCCTGTGGGGAAAGGGGGCCCTTTTTCACAAGTTTTTAAGCGTTTACAAGGAACGCCATATCTCAAAAAGTAATGAATATTTTTTAAATATTTTTCATTTATTTATTCCTAAAGGACCTGTCCATTAAGCTGAGTATGGGTTTCAGGTAATTTTAAAAATTGACTATAAAATTGTAATCTCAAAATTCTAAAAATTATAAAACCCAATTTTTTATTTAAAAAAAAATGTTTAAAAATAGTTACAATTGTTCAAATGGAAAAAGCTTACTCCACTTTATGCGCAATATGTTTATGATCAAAATAAAAAAAATAAGTCTCTATCTTTTCTAGAACTTGAGATATGATTTTCGTTGTCGGGAAAAACACAAGTTTCGGGAAACGGTAGAAAACAAAAATAATAACAAACGAAGCGGTTTACTCACTGTTTATTAAAACGTATACAAAGGCATACAAATAAAAGAACATTATCTCAGTGCGTACTATAACTCATATACACACCAAAACTAAATATTACTGATCAAATCGCGAAGGAGGGCGAGCGTTATCTGCAAAGGAGCAGCAACTTGGCTATGCAATGGCTCACAAATAAATATTTTTCTACTTGAAGAAAAATTTTTTTGGCCATGTTTTATATATCACCGTGCTTGTAAAGAACCACAGAACGAAATAAAAACAAGAAACGAGATTCGAAAAAAATTAGTTTATTAGCCGTTTCTTGCGTAAACTCCCCCCTTAAGTTTTATTTTTAATACCTGTCTCTAAAATTTTACATTTACACTGTAAAATACAATCATTCTAGGTTAGATCATAGAAGCATTTAAGGTTTCTTTATTGTACTACTATTCAACCACTATTCAAAACCTTTACTCTTTTTGCACCATTTCATAATTCATGACATTTCATTACAAGTTGTAATCCTATTTTTTAAAAGCTTTTATGTACTGTAACAGTAGTGGGCGTTAGCCGAGAACTTTAGGCAATCGAATTTACACTAATGTAGTGTTGATTGTCGCCGCGAAATTTGTTAATTATCATTGGTTCAAACCCCAGGCGATGTGTTTTGTGGCGCCAACTAGCGGCCATAACGTGAACTATCTAAGGCCGCCATCGTTATTCCGACATATTGGTTCCTTACACCAATTTTTCATTTTGTGATTCCCCGGACTAAGGGGTTTTAACACAGAACTTGATACCAGAGCGACCAACGAACAACGGCGAACCTGCTATAAGATGCCTCGCGCATCACACACTCACTAACTGACCTTAGATTGGTTCAGACGTAATTTTTTAAGTGAGTCACAATTTTTCATTACCTATTAGAAATACAATATGTAAATTTAATAAGTTAATAACCTTCTATAAATATTAATATTAATATGAATAAATTTTGTAAAATATTTTTATAACATTTCTAAAAACAAAAGTGCTTAAAAATATAATAAATATAAAATATTTAAATAAAACAAACTTTTATTATTTAAAATACCAATTTAACCATCTACTGACGAACTATTTCATCAACTAAAAACTGTCGACACAAACCGCCATGCGTAATGCTGGTCTGCGGAAGATTATTCCTCACAAGTAACCCACGAATTCAGGGACAAATATAATTAATGGCATCCAACAATTAAAGTAATAAACAATATATCGGGTTTTGTGGCGCCAAAATCTAGTGTTAAATACAGTCAAGAAGCGCCCTTCCATTACAGTACGACTGAATCATAAAAGCCTATTTTGTCACATTGTTAAGAGATATAAAAAAGTATTACTTTTTGGCACTAGTTGCATAATGAAAAGCAAAAAGCACTAGTGCCATAAAGAATAGTCTACTTGATAAATTTTAATTTCAATTTTACAATAAACAGAAAACACACTAACTTTATTTGTATACCATATTTATAAATGTTGGCATAATTAATATTAATTACACAATCTGAACTATTATTAAAATTTATTCCAGGCAGCTTTTTCTCCTTTCTTTTAGCGAATTTCGAAAACTCGAAATTCAGCTATTACAGTAGGTCTCATAACGCAATCTGAGTCCGGGACTATGGCAGAAATATGTTTTGAGGTCCCTAGAATACGAAAATGATATTCACTAAAATTATATATATATATATATATATATATATATATATATATATATATATATATATATATATATATATATATATATATATATATATATATATATATATATATATATATATATATTATGTGTTCCCACGATAACTCTCGAACGAAACGTCTAACGCTTATGAAATTTTGTGTGCGGACTGGATTCTGAATTGGCTTGGCTAAGTTCGTTAGCCAGACACGTCGGATGCCCAGAAGTAGGTTTTCTGGCCATTTTTTATCATTCGATCCTATCATAAGACAGTTCGATTTTTACATCGTTGAAAAGGAAAAAAAAATTATGAAGAAAATGTTCTTATAATTTTCTTTCTATGTTAAGTAGTTTTCGAAAAAATCGTAATTTTCACTTTTGCCTTATTTTGCTCTCTTTGTCATTGTAATAAGTAATTTATATTTCTATCTCAGTTGCTTATAACATATACAAAAATTTCATTTTTTTTACGTAAAACAAACGGTAGTTATTCAAAATCTATGTATTATAAATACCATAAATAATCATAAATAATCTCTGTCTCATTTTTTTAAATTAAAATTAACCAGATATTTTAAGCATGTGTAATGAAGATTTTTTTAATTTTTTTATTGAATTTTAAATGAACAAGATAATGAAGGTAATGTCATGATATAATATTATTAAATATTATAGAAAGATAACATAATAATAATGTTTATATGCCAGGAAAAAAATTTTAAAGAACTAGATCGATTTTGAAAATTTTTTCACTGTCAAAGATCTAAGCTATTTTAGACAGATATAGATTACGTAATGTAAGGTCCGCCAGGGTCCATGGGACCCAAAAGTGTTAAAAATAAACTAACCGATTTTGAAAATTTTTTCACTGTTAGAGAGCTAAACTATTTTAGAAAGATATAGATTACCTCATGCAAGGTCCGCTAAGGTCCATTGGATCTAGAAGTGTCAAAAATAAAATAAGCGACCGATTTTGAAAATTTTTTCACTGTCAAAGAGCTAAGCTATTTTAGATAGATATAGATTACGTATTGTAAGGTCCGCCAGGGTCCATGGGACTCAAAAGTGTTAAAAATAAACTAACCGACCGATTTTGAAATAATTTTCACTGTTAGAGAGCTAAACTATTTTAGAAAGATATAGATTACCTCATGCAAGGTCCGCTAAGGTCCATTGGATCTAGAAGTGTCAAAAATAAAATAAGCGACCGATTTTGAAAATTTTTTCACTGTCAAAGAGCTAAGCTATTTTAGATAGATATAGAATACGTAATGTAAGGTACGCCAAGGTCCATGGGACCCAAAAATGTCAACAATAAACTAACCGACCGATTTTGAAAATTTTTTCACTGTTAGAGAGCTAAACTATTTTAGATAGATATAGATTACCTTATGTAAGGTCCGCTAAGGTCCACTGGATCTAAAAGTGTCAAAAATACAATAACCGACTGATTTTGAAATTTTTTTCACTATTACAGAGGTAAACTATTTTAGATGGATTTAGCTTATATGTTGTATGAGGTCGGCCAGAGTCCTGGAATTTTTTAAGCGCCAAAAATAAACTAACCGACCGATTTTGAAAATTTTTTCGCTGTTAGAGAGCTAAACTATTTTAGATAGTTATAGATTACGTTATGTAAGGTCCGTCAAAGTCCATGGGACCCAGAAGTGTCAAAAATAAAATAACTGACGGATTTTGAAAATTTTTTCACTATTGCAGAGGTAAACTATTTTAGATAAGTACAGTATGTCATCTGAGATCCACAACTGTCCTGTGGATGCAAATGCGGCATAGAAAACTACACAACGGGTTTTAAAAATAGTTTTGCTGATAGAAAGATAAAATATCCTATATTATATAGGATAGAAATAAGCTACCGAACCGATTCTCAATATTTCCTCATTGCTAGAGAACTAACTTATTTTAGGTGAATAGCACTATGCTGTACAAAGTCCGTTCGGGGTCTTGGGTCCCAAATATACCAAAAATAAATTACCTAGCCGATTTTGGAAAAAAATTTTACTTTTAGAAAGCTAAACTAGTTTAGCCAAGCACCTTTTGCGAAAAAGCGCCAAAAATTAACTACTCAACTGATTTTGAAAATCTTTTCACTCTTAGAAAGCTGAATTATTTGAAATGGATACAGGTCTTAGATGAGATCCGCCAGTGCCCAATATTTCGAAATTCGCTATGTTATGCAGATGCTGCGACAGGGGTATTTTAAATATTAATAAGTTTGTTGAAAAATCTTTTAAAAATGCTCTAATATTTTATTAGCTTTAGATGACAGATAATAACCAAAGCATACTTTAAACACAGTAAATTCGTCTATGCCAACTATATATAAAATACATTTTTTATTTAAAGTATAGACGTGAGATCTATAAATTCGATTTTTATCGATAACTAGGAATTTTAACAGTCGTATGTAAAGCTTTGTATGCAACTTGTACATAATTTGACTTTATGAACTCGCCTTTTTTTATTGGACTCGCTCGCAAGCTCGCGCAGCCATAGACAGGGCTCGTTCATAAAGATCTTCATTATGTACTTGTTGCATAAATAGCTATTATTTAACTTGCTATGTTAGTATGCTGGTTTAGATCAAATCTTGGAATCATTTAGACAGGTTCTAATTGAGCTAGAGGTTTCAAATATTGCATACGTGTATAACCTTGATGATTTTCATAATTTAATTACCTTCTAGTTGTTGCCACATCACCACGTTCAACCGCAAGCAGAAATTTTTTTTCATCTAAAGAAAGCTGCGCCATTTCTTGATGAGGTCTTATAAAATTTTCTTCTTCCATCATCCCATGTATGCTATGCCTCTGAAATTTATAAATAAATATTTATAATTTTTGGAGTTTTATAATTTATTTAATTTTTAGATAAAGGTTATTAAGTTGAAAGAGATGTGATACTCAAATGATTTTGTCATTCATTTTAGAGGAAAACATAGAGAGTAATAACTTAAAGTACAAGTTAAAGAATGGCACAGTGTAACCATTAGCAAACTTTTTCGTTTTATACCATTTAGTAGACTTGTGTATACCGGTGTACAAAAGACAATTATGAAGAAACTGCATAGGTCAACTGGGCCCAAAAGTTAAGGCAAAATGAAGCAGACCATGTTATTCATTGAGAGCACTTCATTTTAGTAAGAAAAAATTAATACAAAAAAGTTTCGTTGAACAGAGTCGGTTTCGAACGTAATACCATTCTATTACGAGTCAAGAACGTTAACACCAGTCTACTCGATATGTTACATACAGCAATCTCTTGTAAGCATATATTAAGTACACCAGCTGCATTAAAATTTTTTAAATATTTTGATTTTACAGGTTCTTCTAAATAGTGCGCCCTATTATTTTAGTATATTAAGTGTACTCTATCACCAAAAAATTTTTAACTAAATCGCTGACTCCAAGGCTACGCACTCCCCTTGTAAGAGTAAAAATATTTGAAAAAACAATTAGATAGCTTTATTTTGACGTTTTTGGGTCCTGTTGAACTTCACGGTGGTCCACAGGCGACTGTTTTCCCTTGTGTGTGTGCCATAGAAATATGACCTCAGAACTAACTGTAAATTTATAAAATTCTAACATAAAGTGTACGAGAGGCTACTCTTACTGAACGTTAGATATTGCATTATGACGACGAACCTTGTCACATCCAACGGTACACGAACCTGTAAGGGATTGGAAGCTGATAAAGTTAGATTATAGATAAAAGAAAATTAATAACGGAGCTTGTAAATAATAAACAGATATTTTACTTCACAAAATACCACTTTTATGTTTGAAACTGTGACAATATTTAGACAGTTGTTCATTTTCAAACAGAAATTTCTAAGAACAGGAAGAAAACAATAGAAACTTATGTAGGGATTTTTATTTTCTTCCATTATTTACATATTTTAAATAATGGATTTATTCCATCTTCTTGACACGCCAATACAACTGGTGTTGGGTACAGTAGTCTTCTGCTATGCCGTACACAATGTTGATACAGTAGAATCCCAACAGAATAAAGCACGGAAAACCGAAAATCAAAATTCGATCACATACGGCAATTTCGTCTATTTAGCGCGACAAAAATCGAAAAATCATTTTGGTATTTTAACATCAATAACTATGAATTCACATTCTCTAATAACCCTTACACCTCTAACCCTTACCCATAAACCTATTGTTTGAAACTAATAATTGAAAGGCTCCGTAAGTAGAAGTTTTTCAGTTTCAGCTGGTGTATTTAATTGGTTCCGAAATTTAAAACAGAGTAACAGTGATTTTTTTTGAGAACTATACCGAATATTATTTGAATTTTGATAATGGATGTTGTAACTTCAGGTACATACTACAAATTAATAGTATTTTTTTTTTTTTTAGTTAAAATTGGGGTACTGCTGCCGGTGGATGGCGCGGTCAGCAGCACCCGGCTGCATCGCCAACTAAGGGCATGCGCCGCCGAAACGAGAGATATAAATAAAAAACAACACGTAAAGACAGGGACACATAAATGCACTAGACAACGGACAAACATACACATAATAAAAACCAACAATGGGCCCTGCCATCCCAGGACTTAAAAGAAGCGAACAGTCCTTGGTGATGGTACGGTAAGTACTAGACAGAACGTCCGGTCACCAAGGCCTGAAGACCATCGCTGCGACTCCCTCCGAGGTGTAAGGGGCCCCGGAGTGGAGACAACCAACTAGAAATACACAAAAATGTCACAGATCAATATCACGATAAGTATCACAGATAAAGCTTATTGCGTCACTGGGAGGCCGCAGGCCGACCAGTGAAGCAATAAGAAGTTAAAACACTACCGCTGTAGAGCCATAACAACAGGCCTACAGCGGCATAACAAAATATCACAGATAAAAACAACAATTGATGTACCACATAGGGTGTAAAAGGCCTTCGGTGGCACATCATTAAAAAACAATAACGGAAACAGATAACTAAGTATAAATAACAACAGTACCACTAAGGGTGTAAAAGGCCCTTAGTGGCATAACGAAACACTAAAAGTACCCTGTCAGACCAGCTGGAACAGGGTATAGTTAATAAATAAGACATACACAAAAGCATTTTAACACATAAGTTAAAACAAAGCTGAAAAATAAAGTTTAAACTATCGGGGGAGATAAAAAGAGACAACTTTGAATAAAATAAGAGATGTAATGCCCCTAAAGCCTCTGAAGAAGATAATAGTATTATTTTTAATGTTCTTTATATTTGGACCCTATATTACATTAAAAAATAAAATTATCATTTTTTTTTTAATTTTTTTCCACATAATACAACTTTTCATAGAGTTTTCAAAAAAGTTCCATCGAGTACCGCTTTGTCTGCTGTTTTAATATTTTGTATAGTATTACAGTAAATAGTAAAACAAATTTTAGCTATCCCAAACAATCCTTTCTTAAATTATGACCTTTTATTTACAGGGAGTCGCGATGATCTAAATTCAACCGCGAGGACTACTGTGAGTAAAGGATTTAATTAAATTTTCAGAAGACACTGATACTGAACACCAAGTAGATTGTGATGGAGATTAATAAAAGATTTACAGATACCTTACTTCATTACATCTGTACATTTTGTTTTATTAAATTTTAATTATCTATTTTTTCATCTTATTTTTTTACCCTCATTGAACCCGAAAACTTAGCAATTAAATAAATTAGGGCAAAATGTCACAATAATGATTTAGAGGATATTATTTTATAATAACACTAGGCAATAAAAGTTTTTTTTCCCTCGCGAACGAATTTATGTGATTCGTATTCCTCATGCCTTCTATAGTGTAGAAACCTAAATAAAATATTTCAGTCACGTCACAATTTTGTGGAAAACGTGTTTATTTATTTTTAACATTTAATGACATTTTTAAAGATACTGTTCATAAACAAACTGTATTTACAGATTTTGATAATAGTCGGATCTCCCTCGTTTTCCTCAGGAACAGTTAGAAGACTTCTGTTAGGTCATGCACTTTTATACTTAATAGTCATACACAATTATCATTGAATTCAATAAAAGGAAACTATATTAATCCTTTTAATTTTATTTTTAATATCAGGGTGACCGAGCCCGACTCAGTGAAAATTTTATCTGTATGGAATTTGTTAAGAAAAGTAGATGTGCCAGCTCATGGTAGCTGAACAGTTACCGGTTGTATATTATAGAATACAAATAGTATTTTGTACAGTAAATAATAGATCGTAGGTAAAAATGTTATTATTATTGGTGGTAACTATAGAAATATTTATTAATAGAGTTTCACAAGACAATTTACTGCTATCACAGTAACAATTTAGTAGGCGTGACTATACTGTTAGTGTACGTGCACACAGAAAGCGAGTAAGAGCAGAGCGATGCCGAGCGAGTACATGCCAATTTGTTAAACACATACATTTTAATGCACATGTTTAAACACATGGCTGATTCAAGCCGTTGCCGAGCGATGCGATTCGAGTCCGGACCGATCCGATTTGCAAATGTCAAACAAATTTGATATTTTCAAGCGGTTTCAAGCTGATTTCGTTTGTTGTGCTCTCTGTTGTGTTTTGTCGTTTTTATCGTTTTTGTCCATTGTTACTACGTCGTAATATAATATACATATATAATATTTCTTTTTTATTATTTAAAACATAATAATAAGATAAAAAATGGACATCGAATTATTAATAAATGAAATTTATTTATGTCAAGCATTGTAGGATCCAAAACATAGGAATTACCACAACGGAGATTATGTTGCCAGATTATGGCAGGATATTTCAAAAAAATTAAATTTAGATGGTTTAATAATTAAATTAAAATATAATCGAAGGTACTATAAGTCATTCTAAAATACCCCCAAATTTTTTGTGGATCTTGTCATAGCTGAGGTAGAAAATGGTAAAATTCACCATGTTCGTACCTATTTTTATTTATTTCATCGATCCAGTGCGAAAAATTTATAAAAAGCTTTTTTTGTCTTAAACGTAATCTTATATTACTTTCAAAAAAAAAAAAAGTATATAAAATGAAATTGCTCATTTAGATAATTTTCCCTATTACAGAAACTTTTGTATACAAAAATTTATTCAATATAATAAAATTCCGATGTGTATAATAATGTATAAATTATGGGAGCATTCGTAACGCAACTAGCCAAAGTGTCTTGCTCTTACTTTTAAGAACATTACACTTGTTTTGAATTGCTTTTGCCTTACTTTGGAGATATTTGTATATTCCTGTCTCACTTTCCATGTTCTTGAGAGAAGGGTGAAGGTATATATACGATGTATACCGAACGCTATTACGATACGATGATTCTAGCATACATAGTTTATAGTCAGTAATAGCGTTCGGTATACATCGTATATATACGTTCACCCTTCTCTCAAGAACATGGAAAGTGAGACAGGAATATACAAATATCTCCAAAGTAAGGCAAAGGCACTTCAAAACAAGTGTAATGTTCTTAAAAGTAAGAGCAATACACTTTGGCTAGTTGCGTTACGAATGCTCCCAATAATTATGGAAAATAAACTGACAATTGCAGTGATCTGTTAAATTCAGCAAATCGCAAACAGCACAAAACAGCAAGCAGTATGAACACTAGCTAGATTCAGACTCGCTCGGTCTAGTATCCCACGCAGTGTGGAATACTACATAGGAACTCCAATATAACGTAATCCAATATAACGTAGCGAGTGGTGGGGTACCCCTCTCACAGATTTGAAGACGTGAGATTGTATTTGTGTAAAGATATACATAATCGTCAATTCAGGGGCGTAGCAAATTTATGTGAGGGTCTGACAAGTTCCCATATTTTCTCACATACACACATATAGCATTCACACATAGCCGTAGGTACTTATACACAAATAAATATAATCAATATAAATATATACACATTTAAAACTATGTATGAACTTGTTCAAAAATATTCAGATTCCTGTGAACTTTTACAGTAAATTTATCAATACCAACAAACAATTACACTAATATACAGACATACACGTACATATTATTTCACGTATATGCATACGTAGACAAATATGTGTGCATATACACATCGATTTTACGATTTGATTGGTAATGGAAAAAAAGCCAGATAACAAATTTTGATAAAGTTCCAGAATACTCTATTCGGAAAATAGCAAAGATGTCGAAAAACCGACTTCACCAATTGATAGTCTACCAAAGAAGGGACTAAACAACGGAACCCAGCAAAAGTTCTAGAAAGTTCTATTCGAGATCTAGCAAAGATATCGGAAAACTAACTTCACCATTGAATTGGTCTTCGAATAAAAACATAAGTAACAAAACTTTAGCAATGTTTTAGAATGTTCTATTCAAGAACTAGCAAAGATATCGGAAAATTAACTCCACTATCGAAATGGTCTTTGAATAAAAGCATAAATAACAAAAATTTAGCACTGTTCTAGAATGTTCCATTCGAGAACTCGCAAAGATATCGGGAAACTGACTTCACCATCGAATTGGTCTTCGAATAAAAGCATAAGTCACAAAAATTTAGCAATGTTCTAGAATGTTCTATTCGAGAAGTGACAAAGATATCGGGAAACTGACTTCACCATCGAACTGGTCTTCGAATAAAAGCATAAGTAACAATAATTTAGCAATGTTCTAGAATGTTCTATTCGAGAACTGGCAAAGATATTGGGAAACTGATTTCACCATCGAATTGGTTATCAAATTAAAGCTTAAATAACAAAAATTGAATAATGTTCTAGAATATTCTATTCGAGAACTAATAAAAATATCGGAAAACGGATTTCACCATCGGATTTGTCATCGGATGAAAGCCTAAATAACAAAAATTGAACAATATTCTAGAATATTCTATTCGAGAATTAGCAAAAATATCAAAAAACCGATTTTATCACTCATCGTATTATTAAATAAAAGATCAAAAAACGGAATTTAACAAGAGTTAAGACATTTTATTTAAGGAAAATGTAAATATTATACTTTTCTTGCAATTATATACGTTGACGTAAATTTATAACTAAAACTTTTGTATAGCACCACTATTTGACCTTTTTCGCCAAGGAGCAATCTACTGATGAAATCGCTTTCTCAATATTTTTGTTAGTTTCCGAATAGAATATTCGAGAACATTTCTCAAATTCCGTTATTTAGCATTTTCTTTGATGACCTCTCTGATGGTAAAGTTTATTTTTTGATATCTATTCTAGGTTTCGAATAGAATGATCTAGAACTTTGGTCAAATTCCGCTGTTCAACCATTCCTTTAATGGCAAATTCCATAGTAAAATTAGTTTTCCGATATCTTTCCTAGTTTCCAAATAGAATATTCTAAAACTATTATTAAGTTCCACTGTTTGGACTGTTTTTCAATTGCTAATCAATAGTGAAGTCGGCTTTTTTTAATATTTTGACTGGTTTCTAAAAAGAGTATTCTAAAATTGTTGTCAAATTTTGCAACTTATCCATTTTTCTAATATACTTACAACTACAATATACAACATTTGTGTATATGTATGTATTTAGCTGAAGACTTGTGTTCTTGTAAACATGCATTTAAGTAAGTATATACGCGTGTGTATATCAATAATGAAATGAATATGTGTTCGCACATTATGTTTCTGTACCCCCTTAAAAAAAATTTTACTGATGGCCCTGGTGATCCAATATAACGTACTTCCCCTTATTTTGTACCGGCCACTACGTTATATTGGAGTTCCTATGTACTTAGGCAATTTTTTGTGTGAAACATACTTACTGCTGTCACAGTTGATTGTTATGACAGTTAATGTCAGTAGCGTAGCTGTGGTAACTGACGCCCCTGGCCAGATTTGAAAGTAGCGCCCCCTGTTTAATAAAAAGAAGGGGGAGGGTTCAATAACTTAAAAAATCTGTCCTCTACCCACAATCACATCATAAGTCTCTTCTCAACTTTTGCACAAACTACAGCCACCTGGGCTTCTAGACACGGTTTATCGAATTTCACAGAATTACGCGATAACGACACCCAGTTTTGTTTCCTAGACTTATAGAAATGCTAGATATCTTTTTACTTTCAACTTATAGCCTAGCTTAAGATTACCCAGTGTAGCCATATTAATGTTAATTCTTATTTTATCTCACTTTATTTTTTTGGTGTAATTTTTTCAATGTTCTTAGTACCAAAATCAGATGATGTCTATACTTTGACGATTAAGCGAAACCATCGCGGCGGCGCCCTCTCTGCTCCTGCACCCCTGGCGGGGGCCATCCCTGCCACCCGCTTGCTACGCCACTGGTTACTGTTATAACTAGAATTTTTTCTACTTTTGTGATCGTAGTAAAATTTTATTGCATTAAAAATGGCGGAATTTAAAAAAAATTGAGTTTTCAGAAGAAAAACTTCTAAATTTAATCCAACTGTACCATAAAAATTGGTGTTTGTGAGACACAAAATCATCTCACTATAAAAATAATATAAAAACAAAAAATATATTTGAAAAAATATTGTGAAAAAATTAAATTTGGCAGAAGAAATGTGAAAATGAATTTTTTTTAGTAATCAAATGTGCAACCTGAAAATTGTATGGAGATTACCTGTTTTTCCAATTTAAAAATATTAAGAGTATTGTATATGAACTTTCTTATGGAGCTCTAAAAATTTTGTATAGGGTAATCGTATGAAATTTTAAAAATCATCTACCATTAATTATTTGGTTAATAAATTATTTTCTATGTCAAAAAGAACCTGTTCAAGAACGGTGCTTTCATCTAATGTCTTTTTCTCTATTATATTTTCGGCTAGCCATATTTTCTTTTAAATATTTTTTTCTTAATTAATAAACGTATTAAAATACAATTTAATAGTTATTTTTATCTGGCGCCATTTTAATAAAACTACTGTTAACAAACACTTTTAAATATTGTGAATCATCATAATAACAGGTAAAGCTATCACAGTAGCAACATCCCCCACCTAACAGTTCTATTGTTATAACGGTCTACTGCCGTGTGAAACTAGCCCTTAGTAACAAATGAAAAACTGATGTCCACTTGGCGAAAAAAGACTTAAGTTCACCTTCTAAATGAATTTTTGGTGAGTTGTTATCCAACTAAATCGTTTTCTAATACCCTAATACTCCATAACAAATTTATTTAATTCAAGATCCGGCAAGGGCGATCTATATATTGTGGAAATATACATAAATATCTATATTCCCTTTAAATTTTAATCGGGTGATTTGACACAAGTACTAATACCATATTTTAAAATATGTTGAAGGAGTAGGTACTATGACATGAAAATGTCAAGTTAAAATTAAAAATTTAAGAACGCTTAAAAGAAAATAAGGATTCAAGAAGAATTTTAATTGAACTAACAAATAATATTAAATGATTATTGCAATACAACGTGAATTAAATATAGTTTACGTGAAATATAAAGTAAAACGAAGAAACAATGAGCTTGGCTGTTAGCTCAAAAATATTAAATCTCATCCAAATTATAAAAATAAACCTGTGCAACTTGTGGAAGTAAAACAAATAAATATGCATCAATTTTGTGCTAAAGTATCACAAAACAATAGCTGTTTAAATTCAATGTAACCATTTGTTTCCGTTTGTATGCCCGTCTGTTATTTTCGGGTCGTAAGGTTTTGGGTTTGAGTGACACTGCTACTACAATAACAGTCCAGCTTCAGATTCTTTGACTAACAAGGAGATGCACCCAGAGTGAAATTCAGGATTTTGATGAAACTTTGCTGGTGTGTAGAATACGCAAAAATAAGGGACCCATGTGTTTTTTTATCGGCCATCTTCTACGTTTACGGGATGAAACCAGCCCCTAAAGGGGGTTCAAATCGTATTTCTTAAAATATCTCGAAAACTATAAGAGATAGAGGAAAATTTTAAATTGACGAAATGTTACTCTTTGAAAGACCTGTTCATCTGTATAGACTAAACCAGGGTTAAGTTCATAAGAGGGGCTGGAGGGGTGAAAATGAGGGTAAATTTTCTTTTACAGTCTGAGTGGTTTAATGTATAAAATTTTTGCCATCGTAAATAGAAAGACTACCGAAAATTAGGGGATACATGTTTTTGCGTTTTTTCGAAATATGTGGTGGTATCCAAGCCAAAAAAGGAAGAAAAAAATAGGGTAGATCATATTGCATTTTTATTAATTGCAAATACGTTCTATATTTTTTTATTTTTATGTTTATTATCATGATAAAAATGTAAATTTTTACTTTCCGATAACGATTTATCTATTTTTCAATACTTACTTAATTGGTAATTTAGCCATCTGTATATTTGGTTACTCATATTCGATATTTTTTATACCTATTTCTACGAAAGTTAAAGTTCTCTGGTGTGCTTGTGTTAATGAATGCTCGATAAGAAACAATAATCTCTTTCGCTCACTATTCAGGTGCTTTGTAATAAATTTTGCGATTTGGGAAATGGGGTTGCCATCTACAGAACATACAAAAAGAATAAGAAAAATAGTTTGAATGTTGAGAAAGAAATAAACCGCATTTATTTGCTTAAAAATGAATTTGTAAGAAAATAAAGGCAGTTGTTGACCGGAAGATTATTGCCTCTAGTCATTCATTAACACTTGCAGACTGGTGAACTTTGGTAGCAATAGGTATAAAAAATATCGAATATGAGAAACCAACTATACAGATGGCTAAATTATCAATTAAGTAAGCATTGAAAAATACATGAATCGTTATTGGAAAGTAAAAATTTACATTTTCATGATGATAATAAACATAAAAATGAAAAAATATAGGACGTATTTGCAATCAATAATAATGAAATATAATCTACCCTATTTTTTTCTTCCTTATTTGGGTTAGATACCACACAAATTTGGAAAAAACGCCAAAACACGATTCCCCTAATTTTTGGTGCTCTTTCTATTTATGATTCCAAAAATTTGATACATTGAACCATTCAGGCTGTACAAGAAAATTTACCTCCATTTTCACCTCTCCAGCCCGTCTTATTAACCCGGTCCTGGTTTAACCTATACAGATGAATAGGTCTTTCAAAGAGTAACATATCGTCAATTTAAAGTTTTCCTCTGTCTCTTATAGTTTTCGACATATTTTAAGAAATACGATTTGAACCCCCCACTTTAGGGGCTGGTTCCACCACGTAAACGTGGAAGATGGCCGATAAAAAAAATACGGGTCCCTTATTTTTGCCTATTCTACATACCAGCGAAGTTTTATCAAGATCCCGAATTTCACTCTGAGTGCATCTCCTTGTAAATCAAGCATAGCCCAACCATCTTTATGAAAAGTAAGGCCGCATATGCAAATCACTGTGGCAAATGATTGCTTGTGCAAATTGGCCATGAGGCCAAGCTTTCATTTCGATTAAATTTCATGACTGTACTTCTACAATCAGTACGCGAAGGACTCTCTAACGATTTATTGTTAGGAGTTGACTTCATTAAGAGTTTGTCATCTCTGCTCACTTCGCTAATAATAAATATCGTATCGCTAGTTCTGATATTTTTTCGATAGAATTAGATCAATTGTTAATTACTGAAAAGAAATGGCAATTAGAAAATTTGATTAAAAGCTTTTCTCAATCTGACGACTTGATGATACTGGTGATACTCAACAAATTAAATTACATAAATATGTAGCATTGAAGCCAACTCAAGATTTCATTAGCCTTGGAAATAAACACAGTTGATATAACTGAACCATCTCAAGGTCCTTGGAATAATCTCATCATGGCAGTAAACAAAGGAGTACGGGCGACAGTCCGAAATTTCGTTTTATCTTCACTTTCGCAAAGTTAATGCAGTTACTTGATGACACTGTCAGCATTTTTGACTAAGAATATAAGAAAAAACTATATAAGTTATCCACTCTATAAGTGGAATTGGGACGACATGACCCAGAAGCCTTTCGACACTTTAAAACAACGACACCTACTTCTAGTAGTGTAGATTTGTACCAACCTTATACGATTTACTGTAATACTTCACAACATTCCATCTTATTAACCATCTTATGGTTAATAAATAAACTCCGTGGTAACGTAGAAGATACCCGCTTCACCATTGTAACAAACAATTTCGCATGGAAATTGTTCTATTGGGAACTGATCACTTTGGTCACAACGCGTGGTGGTTAAAATTAAAACTAAAACGAGGTTGCACTGCAGGCTATAAACACGCATGATTCACTTAAAATAATTTAATTAAATAATAACTAATTATTGTTAAATTGCCATGGAAATTATTAATTCTTTAGTTCGAACTAAATCTACAGCTCGTTATGTCTCTGTTGTTAAGGGCTGTAATAGTAAATTAAATAAAAACTTAAATCGAATCTTCCATTTTTTTCAATGAACAGATAAAATTTTGCCATTTTTCGTTATTTTGCCATTTATTTCATACGGTCGTTCTTTTAGACGCGAACTTTGTAAACAAAACGCGGTGAAAGTTACCACACCCGTATGCAAGCTTTCATTATTTTTCCCACATTTTATTATATGTCCCGCTTTTAAAATCTTTTCGTCTTTGACAAAGTTTTTCTGAGCCACATTCGAACCTGCCCAGTCAAAAATATTATTTAAAGAAAGAATTTTAATTTTAATAAATTACGGTGATTTGAAACATGTGTGTTTGTTTCAAACTTGCAACTTAAAATTAGCCATATTGATTAGGCCACGCCTTGATGTCAGTTCCCCCATAATTTAAAAAAAAAACTTGAGGCCACTTCAACGGTATGATTTTGACATCATACAACTAAATACTTTACCTGACGGTTTGTCACGTATTCTTACGGACATTAGTTTATTTAAAGTTACTAATAACTATTACAATCGTTGATATCGAAATATCTAATACCGATTTCTTGATAAATTATATAAATATTTTACTTCAGTAAACCCACTCGATCTTAATAAAGATCAGTAGTAGAATGGCTAGGCCGATTCTGTGACACAGTAAAACCTCAATTATCCGGACTACTTTTTTGACCGTGTTAAGAACCGTGTAGTTTGGGGTCCTACTGTACCTAGTGTATGAATTGACCTTTGACCCGGCACGTACAGAGTACATGTATTTAAAATTTGTTGTTGACATTTGACCCCAACACTCGCTCATACTGTTGGCCTTGAAATTCCAAACACATGAGTCATCACCAGCAACCAAATTAATTTATCTTAACCCATTATGCATCATTACTATTTTCGTCACAATTTAGTTTTGTGTTAACCCATTACCCGCCATAGTTTTTGAATGCAAACCTAACGCATGCGCAGACTGAATTTAAGTACATGACGCATGCGCAGACTGAATTTTAGGTTACAATTTGATAGATGGGGTACACTACCGCATCAAAAATATGGGGAATACCCTAACTCGGGGTGGCCCCAAACTTTTGATACCGTACTGTACTTAAATTTTTGGTACACTACCATGTCAAAAGTGTGGACCCCACTAACCAAAAAGGTATCCGATCACTTGTTGAAGCGTACTGTACGTGCAAACCTTAACCCCAACACGCGCTTGTCTTAATTGCGTCATTTTAAACGAAAGGTACATTACCAAGTCAAAAATGTGGGGAATACCCTAACCCAAGGGGTGGCCGCTAAATTTTGCGGGGCAGTGTACCAAGCGCTAGATTTTAAAACCAGACTCCGGGGTCCAGATTTCTGACCGCTACTGTACTGCCGGAAATCGAGTGTTAACTGTACCTTATGGGGATTTTTGGTATATTTAACCTTGGAAAATTCCAGGAATTTTTATCAGTTTTAAAACAAACAAACAACTAATAATTAAATGTTTATTTTAGCTGAATTATGATCATATGACTCATATATGGAGTTTTTTTGGTATAAGAAAGATGACGTCATGGAATATTAATGAGTTAAAAAATTGTTTAGTAAAAAATATCACCCATTGTAGGCCTCAAGCAAGAAATTATTTTTATCAGTTTTAATACTTTAACATTTAACCTACAGTGACCAATTTTTTAGTTAACTAACAAAAGTTCTTGAAATTTTAACAAGTTACAAAAAATATTACTTCTTATGGTGCACAACACTTTTGAATTTGACTGTAGCACAAAACTGTTTCTATATCAAACGAAAATTATCTGAAATAATTCAGTATGTACATATGTATAGACTCTGTATATTAAAAATATTTTATGTATACACTCTGTATATTGAGAATAAGAAAGAAAATTTGTATATAATTTTAATTTTTATGAATACTAGTAAACGAATTGTATAGCCATTTATGAATAAGTATTAAATCTAATTATAAAATAATTTATAAATATTGCAAAAAATTTGTTTAATCAGCAAAATCAATGTATATCATTTTAATACTGATACATATTTATATTAGGGTATAATAGTATTGTATTTAACATTTTTAAACAGAATAAAAGTTCAATTTTTGGTTTTAAATTACTATAAACACGTCGCTTAATATAAAAATGATAACAGCATTGAGTTTTACTAAATTTTTAAGTCTGTAAAATCAAAATTTTTATAGCTAGAACATTTTGAATTTGATACTTTATCAATCATTAACATATATATAATATCATGTATATATAACTGGTGTATATTTAGTATTTTTAATAAATATTTTAGTATACAGTGTGTATCATGAAATATGCTTTTCAATTAGAATAATAAATTTCATAAGATTTTTGTTAATACTCTTATTGGTTAACGAAAGAAACTTTTTGCTGTAAAAAATAGGGGAATTCAGGGTAATAATTAAATAAAAAGCACATATTTTTCTTTTTTTTAAAATTTTATTTATAGAATATGTATACAAAAAATTAAATTGCTTAAATGTATATATTACTAAAAATCTATTTATTTTCCATATAAATTTTTTTTAAAAGAATACAGTTTTCTAATGAGCAAATTTTATCTGAATGGATCATACAGCGTCTTGAATAATATTCATCTCGCAGATTGGAAATCTTCGGTACATCAAATATTTCTTCCAAATTCAAAATCCACGGCTGGTTTTCGGTACCATCAAACAAATTTGAAATCCATTTCTTCTTTTCACCGCCCTTGAAACTTCTTTAATATAGGTTTCAATATGGAATGAAGTTTTTTGTACGGAATAAATCCATATGACCAAGGTATCCCATGCCAATTTCGGCAAAGCCAACGTGCAGCAACCCGTTCATATTTCTTCGGCAACTCGTTGAAATCAAACGGTGCGTCGAATATAAGATGTAATATTTCATCCGAATTTTCCGCAACGATACCAACTTCTTTAAAATAAAAAAGCTCCTTGATAGCCTTGTATGTCAAGAAACGCCATTTTTTATCGCCGCTGTAGAACTGAATTTACTCACACAATCCACAACTTTATATAAAATAATTAAAATTGGTGAGGATAGTTAATTTGTGGGATGTATCCGAAAAAGGATACTAATAGCTATTGCTAGTTGACCATTGACAAACTGTTAATAATATTTAGCACATTGGTGCGTACCATGTTCTTTTCACTTTAAGACATAGTGATTTAAGGAATGCTAAATTTTCGGGTGAAATGTGTTGTCGCTTAAAAGTTTTACGTTTAATGATCTTAGGTTTCGAAAGTCCTTTGCTAGGTTGTTTAGCGTTGGACTGCTCTGAATTGTAAATTATCATGGTTCGAAATGCAATTGTTTTACCACGAAATTGTTTTTTCAGCGAAAGTGATGTTAACTCTTTGACAACCACCGGTAAATTGACAATATTTTGCGTAAGTTTAACTAATTTATACCCTTTAACCATGATAATGTGTGTGAGCCCTTTAACCATGATAAGGTGTATGAGCTCTTTAACCATGATAAGGTGTATGAGTCACTCCGGGGGCAAAATAAGTCACTCCGGGGGCAAACTGAGTCACTCCGGGAGCAAAATGAGTCACTCCGGGAGTAAAATGAGTCATTCCGGGAGCAAAATGAGTCACTCCGGGAGCAAAATGAGTCACTCCGGGAACAAAATTAGTCACTCCGGGAGCAAGATGAGTAACTCTGGGAGCTAAATGAGTCACTCCGGGGGCAAAATGAGTCACTCCGGGAACAAAATGAGTCACTCCGGGAGCGAAATGAGTCACTCCGGGAGCATGTGAGTAACTCCGGGAGCGAAATGAGTCACTCCGGGAGCAAAATGAGTCACCCGTTGGAGTCAAATGAGTCACTCCGGGAGCAAGATGAGTAACTCCGGGAGCCAAATGAGTCACTCCGGGGGCAAAATGAGTCACTCCGGGAACAAAATGAGTCACTCCGGGACCGAAATGAGTCACTCCGGGAGCATGTGAGTAACTCCGGGAGCCAAATGAGTCACTCCGGGAGCAAAATGAGTCACCCGTTGGAGTCAAATGAGTCACTCCGGGAGCCAAATGAGTCACTCCGGGAGCAAAATGAGTCACTCCGGGAGCAAAATGAGTCACTCCGGGAGCGAAATGAGTCAATCCGGGAGCAAAATGAGTCACTCCGGGAGCAAAATGAGTCACTCCGGGAACAAAATTAGTCACTCCGGGAACAAAATTAGTCACTCCGGGAGCCAAATGAGTCACTCCGGGGGCAAAATGAGTCACTCCGGGAACAAAATGAGTCACTCCGGGAGCGAAATGAGTCACTCCGGGAGCATGTGAGTAACTCCGGGAGCCAAATGAGTCACTCCGGGAGCGAAATGAGTCACTCCGGGAGCGAAATGAGTCACTCCGGGAGCAAAATGAGTCACCCGTTGGAGTCAAATGAGTCACTCCGGGAGCCAAATGAGTCACTCCGGGAGCAAAATGAGTCACCCGTTGGAGTCAAATGAGTAGCCCGGTGAAGCAAATGAGCTAAGTATATATACGAAATTGTCTGAACCGGAATCAATGGAGTGGGATAAACTGGATGTTTCAATTGGTGAATTTTTCGAACGTGAACTAATGCTACTGAACGAACTGACTTTGGAAACATTTCTTCAAATCTACAAGTGGATCAGTTTGAATGTGCTGAAAAGTTATGGTGCGAAAATCATACAACGCGCCTGGATTTGGTTACCATCCGATTATCGAGCCATGTTTCAAGAATGTGAACCATGTTTTAAACATTATAATCGACCATGGCCACAAGATCATATTGATGGACCACCTGGTTTGAAAATTCGCTGTGAAATGTGCAAGAATGGCGTGAAAATGGAGGAAAACTTTCAACCGCCCGTTGGTGAACCATTGACATTTGCAACACGGATTTCACACGTTGAAGACATATTTCTGACTCATCCTTATTTGTATACAAAAGTCAGAAATTTCGATATGTTATTATACTTAACAAAACAACTATTGAAATATGATATTTGGGTGCAACATCTGTATGCATATATGATACCCGAATATGCACAACGAATTTGTCAAGTATGGGATCAGTTACCTGAAAACATGAAACAATTACGTTCGGGTGTTATTGAATATATAAACAAATCATACAATTTTTAATATTTATTTATTGTAAAAAATATTTCATGTACATTTATTGTAAAAAATATTACATATACACTTACTGTGAAAATATTTTATATTCATACTTATATTTTAAAAATAAAGAACAATAATTATTTACATATATGTGTTATTTATTTGAAAAAAAAAAAAACCTTTTTATCTTACAGGGTTAAAAAATATAAAAATAAAATATACACTTCAATGAGGAATAACTACTGCTGCTTCTTATATGGTGGTGTTCTTCAAAATTCAGTAAATTCTTAGTGTGGATAATTAATTAATCATCATCATCATCATCATCATAATCGCTAGCATCTTCTTTATCAGTTTCATCCAGATAATCACCTAGTGGTTCAATAACATCAGCCTTTTGAAGTTCGCGAAGTATAGAGAATATTTCTCGACCAACAGTAGTTTCTTTTAAAGCATTTAACTCTTTGATTAAATCTTCTCGATCGTAAACGTTAAACAACAACATATTTTTATTTTCCTCTAAACTTCGAATAATACTGAGTATTTTTTTACCAGTCTCTGAAGTCTCGTATAAACGTTGTAATTCATCTATTAAAGTATTAGGATTATGCCAGTATTTTATTTTTTTCGATTGTATGTTAACATTTCTAGACTCTCTCAAGTTGTCTTGCTTAAAATGCTTAGCTAAGACCCCGTTTTCGACATTTTCATCTGAAGCTATATGACGTTTTAAGCTTATTGGTTTAACCTGATTGACAATTTTCGCTTCATTTTCCGAGTCAGCGTTTCGAACCTCTTTTAACATTATAATATCTAAAGCAGTTCCTAGAAGTTTAGTTAGTTGTGAAGAGGAGGTTGTTTCATTGCAATTGTTATTAATTGCTGTTAAGTGATTTACTTGCTTACTTTCATTAGACCAACTATCTTTCTCGTTTTCAGATTGACGACGGTTTTCTCCTCTTTTCAAAGAGTTAAATTTGGTTTGAATGGCTTCAGTTGCAACATCTATCCTTTTTTGGTCAAACGGATTCAAGATTGCTTCAGAGTAATCAATATCATGCTGTAGTAGAGATGTATTTTCATCATCATTATCATCAAATCTAGATATAGAGACATCATTAGGTGTTTTATTATTAGCATCATATGGTATGAATTTGCTTGATGAGTTATCATTCTTTCCAATCGTACCATCATTAATATTGCTTAACGAATTATGTTGAGCATTTAAGTGTCTAGAAAGATTAGACTTTCGCGTAAATGCTTTACCACAAAAATCACAATTATACATCGTTCAGCGGGAGGTTTGAAGCGTTCGCTAGTAAATGAATAACTGTTCAAAGATTTATTGCTTCTCTACTTATATATACTTAGCTCATTTGCTTCACCGAGCGACTCATTTGACTCCAACGGGTGACTCATTTTGCTCCCGGAGTGACTCATTTTGCTCCCGTAGTGACTCATTTTGCTCCCGGAGTGACTCATTTGGCTCCCGGAGTGACTCATTTGACTCCAACGGGTGACTCATTTTGCTCCCGGAGTGACTCATTTGGCTCCCGGAGTGACTCATTTGGCTCCAACGGGTGACTCATTTTGCTCCCGGAGTGACTCATTTCGCTCCCGGAGTGACTCATTTGGCTCCCGGAGTTACTCACATGCTCCCGGAGTGACTCATTTCGCTCCCGGAGTGACTCATTTTGTTCCCGGAGTGACTCATTTTGCCCCCGGAGTGACTCATTTGGCTCCCGGAGTTACTCATCTTGCTCCCGGAGTGACTAATTTTGTTCCCGGAGTGACTCATTTTGCTCCCGGAGTGACTCATTTTGCTCCCGGAATGACTCATTTTACTCCCGGAGTGACTCATTTTGCTCCCGGAGTGACTCAGTTTACCCTCGGAGTGACTTATTTTGCCCTCGGAGTGACTCATACACCTTATCATGGTTAAAGAGCTCATACACCTTATCATGGTTAAAGGGCTCACACACATTATCATGGTTAAAGGGTATAAATTAGTTAAACTTACGCAAAATATTGTCAATTTACCGGTGGTTGTCAAAGAGTTAACATCACTTTCGCTGAAAAAACAATTTCGTGGTAAAACAATTGCATTTCGAACCATGATAATTTACAATTCAGAGCAGTCCAACGCTAAACAACCTAGCAAAGGACTTTCGAAACCTAAGATCATTAAACGTAAAACTTTTAAGCGACAACACATTTCACCCGAAAATTTAGCATTCCTTAAATCACTATGTCTTAAAGTGAAAAGAACATGGTACGCACCAATGTGCTAAATATTATTAACAGTTTGTCAATGGTCAACTAGCAATAGCTATTAGTATCCTTTTTCGGATACATCCCACAAATTAACTATCCTCACCAATTTTAATTATTTTATATAAAGTTGTGGATTGTGTGAGTAAATTCAGTTCTACAGCGGCGATAAAAAATGGCGTTTCTTGACATACAAGGCTATCAAGGAGCTTTTTTATTTTAAAGAAGTTGGTATCGTTGCGGAAAATTCGGATGAAATATTACATCTTATATTCGACGCACCGTTTGATTTCAACGAGTTGCCGAAGAAATATGAACGGGTTGCTGCACGTTGGCTTTGCCGAAATTGGCATGGGATACCTTGGTCATATGGATTTATTCCGTACAAAAAACTTCATTCCATATTGAAACCTATATTAAAGAAGTTTCAAGGGCGGTGAAAAGAAGAAATGGATTTCAAATTTGTTTGATGGTACCGAAAACCAGCCGTGGATTTTGAATTTGGAAGAAATATTTGATGTACCGAAGATTTCCAATCTGCGAGATGAATATTATTCAAGACGCTGTATGATCCATTCAGATAAAATTTGCTCATTAGAAAACTGTATTCTTTTAAAAAAAATTTATATGGAAAATAAATAGATTTTTAGTAATATATACATTTAAGCAATTTAATTTTTTGTATACATATTCTATAAATAAAATTTTAAAAAAAAGAAAAATATGTGCTTTTTATTTAATTATTACCCTGAATTCCCCTATTTTTTACAGCAAAAAGTTTCTTTCGTTAACCAATAAGAGTATTAACAAAAATCTTATGAAATTTATTATTCTAATTGAAAAGCATATTTCATGATACACACTGTATACTAAAATATTTATTAAAAATACTAAATATACACCAGTTATATATACATGATATTATATATATGTTAATGATTGATAAAGTATCAAATTCAAAATGTTCTAGCTATAAAAATTTTGATTTTACAGACTTAAAAATTTAGTAAAACTCAATGCTGTTATCATTTTTATATTAAGCGACGTGTTTATAGTAATTTAAAACCAAAAATTGAACTTTTATTCTGTTTAAAAATGTTAAATACAATACTATTATACCCTAATATAAATATGTATCAGTATTAAAATGATATACATTGATTTTGCTGATTAAACAAATTTTTTGCAATATTTATAAATTATTTTATAATTAGATTTAATACTTATTCATAAATGGCTATACAATTCGTTTACTAGTATTCATAAAAATTAAAATTATATACAAATTTTCTTTCTTATTCTCAATATACAGAGTGTATACATAAAATATTTTTAATATACAGAGTCTATACATATGTACATACTGAATTATTTCAGATAATTTTCGTTTGATATAGAAACAGTTTTGTGCTACAGTGAAATTCAAAAGTGTTGTGCACCATAAGAAGTAATATTTTTTGTAACTTGTTAAAATTTCAAGAACTTTTGTTAGTTAACTAAAAAATTGGTCACTGTAGGTTAAATGTTAAAGTATTAAAACTGATAAAAATAATTTCTTGCTTGAGGCCTACAATGGGTGATATTTTTTACTAAACAATTTTTTAACTCATTAATATTCCATGACGTCATCTTTCTTATACCAAAAAAAACTCCATATATGAGTCATATGATCATAATTCAGCTAAAATAAACATTTAATTATTAGTTGTTTGTTTGTTTTAAAACTGATAAAAATTCCTGGAATTTTCCAAGGTTAAATATACCAAAAATCCCCATAAGGTACAGTTAACACTCGATTTCCGGCAGTACAGTAGCGGTCAGAAATCTGGACCCCGGAGTCTGGTTTTAAAATCTAGCGCTTGGTACACTGCCCCGCAAAATTTAGCGGCCACCCCTTGGGTTAGGGTATTCCCCACATTTTTGACTTGGTAATGTACCTTTCGTTTAAAATGACGCAATTAAGACAAGCGCGTGTTGGGGTTAAGGTTTGCACGTACAGTACGCTTCAACAAGTGATCGGATACCTTTTTGGTTAGTGGGGTCCACACTTTTGACATGGTAGTGTACCAAAAATTTAAGTACAGTACGGTATCAAAAGTTTGGGGCCACCCCGAGTTAGGGTATTCCCCATATTTTTGATGCGGTAGTGTACCCCATCTATCAAATTGTAACCTAAAATTCAGTCTGCGCATGCGTCATGTACTTAAATTCAGTCTGCGCATGCGTTAGGTTTGCATTCAAAAACTATGGCGGGTAATGGGTTAACACAAAACTAAATTGTGACGAAAATAGTAATGATGCATAATGGGTTAAGATAAATTAATTTGGTTGCTGGTGATGACTCATGTGTTTGGAATTTCAAGGCCAACAGTATGAGCGAGTGTTGGGGTCAAATGTCAACAACAAATTTTAAATACATGTACTCTGTACGTGCCGGGTCAAAGGTCAATTCATACACTAGGTACAGTAGGACCCCAAACTACACGGTTCTTAACACGGTCAAAAAAGTAGTCCGGATAATTGAGGTTTTACTGTGTCACAGAATCGGCCTAGCCATTCTACTATCAGTAGAAGTTAGTATTGTTTTTCTCACTCAGAAAAAACGTTTTGAGTGAATGCTGACAATGTAACATCTGTTACTTCGATTGTTACTACACTTTATCCCGTATTTCATAGCACTCTTATTGACCTGATTCGCGTACTGACGTTTTATGTTATTGCCGTGTAATGAGAGTGAAGTTCACAACCCTGAAACTCAATTTTTCCTTGCATAAATTTAAAATTGTCGACCCTAAATAATATTTAACGTAACTTATAACAAATGCACCGATAAAATATCGAATGCAGCCAATGTAATTAATTCGCAGAAGAAATTAAGATAAGAAAAAAAAATGCATGCGTGATGCAATAGGGGCGTTGTTGGCTTGGCTTGTTACGCGGCGTCATTCGAAGCGGGAGTTAGCTGATGGCCGCCGGTTAGTTAGTGAAATTACGATATACAAAAAAATTTAAGTTAGTTGTTGGCCGAAGTAAAGTCGGGAAAAGTTGCGTAGTCAAAATTTGTTATAAGAGCTGTATAGTTAAATAGTGAAGTGCAATAAAATAGTGAGTTAACCAGTGAAATAAGGATAGCCCACCAGCCGGCGAATTCGTATGAAATGTGTAAGAAAAAGTAGCAGTTGGTTAAGGTAAAGAAAGAAAATTGATTAGAGAAATATTACAAATTCACCATAAAAAAGTAAGTCACGTCTTCCATTCCTATAATTCAATGCTAATTTTCGCTTGTATCATAACAGTATAACTACTTCAAATTCATAGGATTGATGATAGCATTTTCTTATAGGTTACCCTTTTATCATATGATAAAAGTTTAGATTAATAAATAACGAGAATATTTAGTAAATTCTATTGTTTTTTTTGTTTTTTTTGTTTTTTTTTTTTTAGTTTTGCTTAATTTTATTTTTCATATGAAATAAATGTTACCATTTTATTCAGTTTAAGACATTCAATTTTTAATAATAAGTAAAAGTGTATTCATCTTAAATTTTTAAGTATACCATTGCTGAGAAACAATTAGAAATGTTTAAAGATTATGGTCCAACATAATGTTCATTTTTTTTATTTAGTCACTTTTTTTACGTTTTAAGTAGAAGGTTGTACTTTCCAAAATTAAAAATCATATATTTTTGAGATAGTTTCGTTCACACATGGTTGGTAGAAACTAAATTGTTCAGTTATTTGTTTTAAGATGTTAAAAAATTTTTTTTAAATAAATTGTAACCTTTTTGTTTTGAAGATTTATAAAATAAAAACGTATAGCATAAAAGTGGTTGACGGCCAGTTAGTTTTAATATTATTTTTTTCAGATAAATTTTCCACACCCAACCCTTTTGTACCCTTATTCCGCTGCATATTATCCTGGAGTTCGAACCCTCGTCGAACAAAAAAATGAATCCGGGTAAACTCAGTTAACATCTTGAGAATCGGTTTCATTACAGCCGCCCTTGTCAAGATTGTGCTCAACATAAATTTCCCGCCGGATTTATGAGTAAAATAATTATTACTAAATCCTGATTAGTTATTTGCACTGAGCCTCGTGGCCCATCTCCAATGTCTACAAACCGACATCGTTACATCTTTATAACATTTGATTTATTTACCAAATTTACGCTTGTTTATCTACTACGTGAAGCAAATACTAAAAATTTAAGTAATAAACTAACGAATTCATTTAACTTTTAAATAATAATCTTTGAAAAAGTATTTTGTACTTCTGGTTTTTGCCACGGAAGTTGTGACCACGAAACACAATATCTATCAAACAATGTTTTACAGTACTTTAGGGACCACAACGTCCAAGTACAAAACTGCTTTAAATTCCATCCTCAGAGTTATCCTGTTGAACGAATTAGTCAAACAGCAAAACATTAATCGTTGCGTAGATAAATGGTAACCAGTGTAATTACCCTGGATCTCAGTAAGTACCCAGCTTTTTCTCTTTTCCAGAATTGTGTTTTACGGGTTTTAAGACGGATTTAAATGATACGTTGACCTCGGATATAGTGCAATATTCTATATCTTCGGTGAAAATTCGACTAAAAATTGTTCAGATAAGACTAGCTCCGGCTGGTAGCAACCAACTACTATATAGCTCCTGTAGTTTTCGAGTTATGAAGAAAATTAATTATAAGTCATGAAGGAAATTTCTACGTTTAAGGGGGACCACTAGTGTGACATTTTGAAAAAAAAATTGGAAATTTTTTTGCATGTTTCGATAGTATTTACTTTCAAAAATAACATACCAAAGTTTCAAGTGCATATCTGAAATAGTTTTTGAGTTACAGCTATCCGAAGAGTGGATTCTGATCTTCACTGTTAACTTTGAGGTGTTGAGAAATGTATGAAAGTTGATAGTTTGGGAGTTTCTGGACGTGGCTGCCAGTCACATGTTGTGGAGAAGCTAGACCCTGGCACATATAAACGGTTTATCTAGTTTTACTATGACCGTTATAGTGAGTATAACGTAAATAATTTTAGTAAAAATTCTCAGTGATTAAAAGTAAAAGATAAAGTGAAAGAAAACTACATTTTTCAAATTTGCTGCAGTTATAACTCGAAGACAAATCATCCGATCGATTTGATTCTTATTTTGCAGCTTCTTTTATACAGGTTTCTTCGTGCCATGAACCTCCAGTTTTCCAATCGAATAAAAAATGTAATTTTTGCAGACTAAAAAATCATTAAATTTTCGGGCAAAAGTTGAAACTTTTTTTTAAAAAACTCCGCCATTTTGTTAAATTTCAACTTTTTTTCGATTGAGGTTCACGGCACGGGCAATACCTTCTAGTTTAATAGGCTTTTTGGTTTTTTTGATTTCAGGCACTGTGAAGATCGCTATCACTGCAGCAGTGGGGGAACTTTTTTTTGAAGCCTTGGGAGATCGCAAATAACTCATTAAATTTTCAATTTTTGGTCCAAAAATTTTATCATGAATTTATTATATATCAACCAGTATATTCTTAAAAAATTAAAAAATTTCATACAGTAGTTTTCTTTAAAAAAATTCCCAAAAATCACTTTTTTTCAGGCGGTCATACTAGTGGTCCCCCCTAAGCGTTTCTATCTGAAATAATCTATGTTTAAAAATTTTTCAATACACCACAAATCCAATTTTACGTAGTGGTCGGTGCAAATTTAAGGGGAAGTACGTAAAATCGGAAGATCAGGAGCGTTGGAATGTTCTTATGGTGAATAATGTTCGAAAATATAGGTATTAGACTTCTACGCTTTATATTGTCAGATATATGGGGGTAACAACCCTTAACTTTACTATTGAAGATAATTAGATGAAATTAACGCAGGACGTTGATATAAAGTAGCTTTATATTATATTATTTTTTTACATTCGTATGACATCATTTACTACATTAAAATAATAATTGAAATTTTGAGGGGCGTGTTTTAGACCAATCCCGTAAGTGACACCTACCAAAAAAATCTATGTTATTTGACTCTAACATAGTTATCGTATGTAGAAATTTCAGCAAGATCAGACTGGTGGAAAGTGTCTTAAAAGAATATAATTTCAAGTTAAGTAACAATAAGACTCCCTCACGAAAAAAATCAAGATCGTAATCTGGATGATTGACTATGGTGTTTCCGTGCATTTTCCGACGCTCGGTTCGAATCCAGGGTCGAAAAAGTTCCTATACTCCTTACCCTTAAATTTTTGCCTAGAGCCACAAATATCCCTTAAATAGGTGTAAAGTTATGAATATCAACAACATTACAGAAAGGAATAAAAATGTGCACTTTGAAACCCACGGGCCCTCATATTATTGCCAAGGACTCCACCAAGGGTGTAACACCCACGGAAAGGGTTGAAAGTGGTGGAGAACTATCGATAGTCTATCGATTATCGAAAACTATCGATATTTTTTTCTTACTATCGATAGTTTTCGATAGTTTTTATCAGTCATTTCGCTTACTTATAAATATTATAAAGATAATAAAAATTAATCAATCAGAGATATAAAAGCAAGGGAATTTCCGGGCGAAAAGGAATAATTACACCCAGGTGTAAAACCTGCGACCTTTTTTTTGCTCGCCGACTATCCAAGTGCTCCCAAGTCAAAAAACTATCACGACTGACTATCCATAACTATCGATGGTCGGGACTATCGATAGTCGAAACTATCGATACTCGAGACTATCGGTAACTATTGATAGTTGGGGCTATCGATAGTTCTCCATCACTAGGGGGTAGAAGTCTAATACTTATATATTCGAACATTACTCATCATAAACAACATTCATGAAAACGAATAGCCGAAAAAGTCACTGGGCCGAAATCCAACATGCTTACCGGACTTTTTATTTGTATATTTATTTCGTTACAAAAAACCATCGAAAGTTATGTTACCTATTAATATCTGGTTCGTTTCTTGGATAAAAAAAATTAAACTACTGCGATTGAACCTAGCCTATACCGGTCCGTTCTTGTTTATATATACATATATATATATATATATATATATATATATATATATATATATATATATATATATATATATATATATATATATATATATATATATATATATGTTGCAGCTATATTGTCAAAACCGTTTTATTATAATAAATCTAGTCAAATTATAAAAAAACCTTGTCATTAATTGTAATTAAATTATCAAAAATGCTTTTTGACAATTTAACTAAATCAGCTAACAGGAAAATATGTATAAGAAATTTTTATTCCGTTTAAAAGTTTCCGTGGGATGTGAATACTATAAATTGATAATTTCTTCACTATCAATAAAATTTTGTAGGGATACTTATATGACTTAGAATAATTAACAGGATAATTTATATCCTGGTTGAAGGTTCCTACGGGATATGAATACGAAACTAACTTTTCTCTTTAAATTACTTGTCTGTATTTTGTTTTATTGCGTCTAAATCCTACATAAGTCTTCATGTGTCTAAAAAATATAAAATTAACCTGTTTCATTTTTCAGAAAATAAAGGACGAACCAGGCCAATATTCAAATTCAAATAGCTAGTAATTTCTGAACAATTAAAATTAAATAGATCTTGGTCAGTTTGTCACGTTTTTCTCTTATGTCAAGTATATAATATAATAATTACTTTATGGTTTTATAACTTTTGCGTGCAATGATCCGAATACCCTCACCGGTCTAGTCGATTTTTAAATATAAATTTTGAACAAATTGGTATGGTGGCAGGTCAACATAACGGATGAAGAATACTTCCTCAATTTTATGATTTTTTAAGTGAATGCTATTGTTTGATTATTTTTTCTCAATCCGTATACCATAAATCAGATATCAGTGATTTTAAAAGAAAATTCTGATGTCCTTTACAGTACAAGAATTTTAATTTGTATGTCGTGGGAAGACTCATCAAAGATACGAATTAGGTTATATTAGTATCTGAGCTCTGAACACTATAGACTACCTCTTAATAAAAATTTTACTAGAACTAATAATAAAAAGCTCGAGATAAAAAATATTCTAAATTTGTCTTCTAATCTTTCATGTGTCAGGTTTTTCCTGTAGAAAACCGGGATAAAACTATTGTACATATTAATTCACAATAAGGTGGTTCAACCGCTTTGATATAATTACGACAAATTCCATGTTTCTACAAAACGATTTCTCGAAAAAAACAGCAGTAATTTAATATTATTTCTAAATTCTTTAGTTAATCAATAAACAATCTAAAGAAAATCAACATAAATAATTTATGAAATAGTAGCTCATTTCCCAAGGAACCATCAATCTGTATAAAGGTTATACCATACATTTATTAGTTTAAGGTATATGCCAATACTAAATTTGATTAAAATTGTTTCAGTAGTTTTGATATTATTTTCTATCGTAACAGTAGGCGATAGAAACTTTCAAACAGGATACAGATCATTCCATTATTTATTAAAAAGCATATCATATAAATACGCATCTAAATCAAATTTAACTGAAATTTGTTCAATAATTTTGAGGTGACTCAATAATTTAGTCTCTTTCCCACTGGAACTCTTAACTGGGATAATAATGTTTCTATCAGTTATTCCAAAGTGTATAAGTTTATATACGAAATCAGACTGAAATCGCTGCAGTAATTTTGACTTGACTGAATAATTTATTTTGTATCCCTCAGGAGCCTTTAATCGGGATAAAAATTTTCTTTCTGTTATTCCAAAGTATAAAAGTGTCCTTACTAAATTGAAATAAGTTTTGTAGTTTTACACTAATTAGTTTCATACTTTCATATTAATATCCCGCAGGAACCTTCACCCAACATATAAATTATGCTATCAGTTATTTTAAGCCATAAAATATTTCTACTAAATTTTTTTGAGGTCGGTTTAAAAATTTTTGATACCAATTAATTTGTTATTTACTTCACAATTTCTCTAAATGAGTCTAGCGAAATTATAATAGCACTGAAATTTACTAGGTGTATTGTAAGAGACAACCACAGTTAATAATATTTAGTTTTTTTATAATTTGACTAGCGTTATTATAATAAAACTGTTTTAACAATATAGCTGCAACATATGTTTATATATATATATATATATATATATATATATATATATATATATATATATATATATATATATATATATATATATATATACTTGCGAAATATACTTGCAAATTTTTTTTTCATATATTTATGTTTTTTTATTGATGCACTGAATCAGTTTTATCCACAAATTAATGTACAGTTTCATTTAAATAAGTTCGCATTATAGCTGGAAAGTTAAGGAAGTTATAAAGCTCCTGGTTATAGCAATCGATTGCCTCCAACATTATGTACAACCCTTATCTCAACAACTTTTTGATTAACAGTCTAACCATGATAAAAATGACAATTCTCAAAAAACTCACTTGTATATATGGTAGTTTCGACATTTTGTTTAAAAGAACCACACCCATTTGATTTTTACCACTCATCGACAACATTCTGTATATAAATTATTATGTAAACATAAATTTACTGCTGAAAACTTTCGTCTTACTAATGCGAAGATAAAATGACAGTATATGATTGATTTCGTTTATACTGAACAATGACTTGGTACATTTTGGATACAAAATGCTACTCTTGAATGAATAAATGTAATGAATGATGTATCACTGCTTACATTATCACAGATCAGTGATCAAGTTACTCTCAATTTAAATTACCCACATTAAATATATATCGAGACATTATATATATATATATATATATATATATATATATATATATATATATATATATATATATATATATATATATATATATATATATATATATGCAAAAGCGTCTGCAAGTAACTGAAATAATTTGAAAGTAAATATTGAAATAATTTCTCAGTAACATTTTTTGCAATAAAATAGCAGTACCTTTTTCTCTAAAGTAAAGTGAAGCAAATGAGCACCATTTTAAAAACTACAATAAATGAACAATCTTTTAACATAACTTGCCCGGGTAGGGTAGTATATTTCTTTTGCAGTATGAAGAGTCAAACTTAGCTAATAAAAAATGATTTAATTATGAATCGGCAAAAAAGGTTTTTTTTTCAAGATATTAGGTCTATTACCGTTACTTTGGATTGTGATATGGTGATATATATATATATATATATATATATATATATATATATATATATATATATATATATATATATATATATATATACAACTGTCCTGTTCCGAAATTGTAATTTTTATTATGCAGCTTTGAAGAGTCCTCTTGTATATCACCATATCACAATCCAAAGTAACGGTAATAGACCTAATATCTTGAAAAAAAAACCTTTTTTGCCGATTCATAATTAAATCATTTTTTATTAGCTAAGTTTGACTCTTCATACTGCAAAAGAAATATACTACCCTACCCGGGCAAGTTATGTTAAAAGATTGTTCATTTATTGTAGTTTTTAAAATGGTGCTCATTTGCTTCACTTTACTTTAGAGAAAAAGGTACTGCTATTTTATTGCAAAAAATGTTACTGAGAAATTATTTCAATATTTACTTTCAAATTATTTCAGTTACTTGCAGACGCTTTTGCATTTGCGTAAATGATGATCGAAGATAGAAGATAGATAGATAGTCGATTCACATTGGTGTGCAAATGTTACGTCCTCGTGACTACGCTAATCATGTCCAATTTTGCCGAAGTATGTTACAAAAACATAGAGAAAACCTAGAATTCCTAGATAAAATTTTATCGACAAATGAAAGCACATACAAAAAGGATGGATTCATTAACATGCACAATCTTCATAGTTACGGGATCGAAAATCCGCATTTAATTACGAGAAAAAGGGTCACAGTATCACTTTAAGGTAAATTTGTGGATCAGAACACTGAACAGCCAAATAATAATTCCGTTTAAATTGCTTGGAAATTTGAGCGGAAAGATTTATTACAATTTTTTTAGACTCCCTAATCTTTTAAAAAATGTTCTTTTAGCCACACGCAGAGTAAGGTGGTTTCAAAACGATGGCTGTCCAGCTCATTATGTACGTGGAGTAAGAAATTTTTCAATCTAAGCTTATCCTCAGAGAGGGATCAGTTATCTTAGTCCTATTTTGTGACCACTCCGGTTTCCGGGTTCAAATCCACTAGATTTTGCTTTACTGGGATTACTTAAGTATGCAAAACCAATGAGTAATTTAAATGAGCTAGGACATCGCATTAATGAATGTGCACGACAAATAAATGTTGCAAGATGTGTTAGACGTATAAAAAGATCTTTTTTAAAACCTTGCTCACATTCGACTTAGCAGCGCAGGCGGTTTGAACACATTCTTTGATTTTCAATGTTATGTTTAATTTCAATTAAATATTCCTACCTACTCTAATTTAATAACTATTTAAAATGGAACAATTTGAAAGTAAATATAGCTCAGACAATCAAAAGAAGAAATTCTTGGAATTTTTGAAATTCCAATCATTTTTAAGTAAGAGATGTTAGCAACGACACACTGCATTAGGTACGTTTATCATTTGTGCATTAAATAGGATTTGGAATCACCAGCACATATATTTTTGACCAAAACAGCAGTATTTTGTTCCGATGTTTGTGATATTTTGTTTACATTTGTTTAAATAAGGATGCGTTTCCATTTAACTATACTTATTGGTGTTAAATAGAAAACTGACTTTTGTTCATAGTAGGTGGGTAAGCAATACCCATACTAATATCCACAAAAAAATTATATTTACTTTTACTGACATTAACTCTTTAAAATTTAAATGACTAAGGCCGGTTCTACACGATGCTACGAACACCTTCCAACATTGGACGTTCGATGGTTCATCGCATCGTGTGGCCGTTGTTCGAACCTACGAGCGTCCAATAGCAAGTGTCGAACGTTCGCATTTGGCCATGTTCCGGCCGATGTCGGTATTCTTGCACCGAGTCAAAGGGATGCTTCCAACGTTTGAAGGACAATGTTCGATGGTTCGACTCAACGGCTACACGACTCGTTCCTATGAAGAGAGACAACATCCTTGTCCACTGAATAAACGTTTGTACCAAACTATTTTCATATGTATTAGATTAAACATTCGATTCATCGTGTAGAAGGAACATTCGCAGCACCAACTGTCGAACTTATTTGCATCAAACATTCGATCGAACGTTGGAAGAAACGTTCGTAGCATCTTGTAGAACCGGCTTAAGACGAGTTAACTCGTCCTGCAATATGGCGGCTCAAAATGCTGTTGTACGTATATATTCACTGGTACAGGTGTTGCCATCTGCGACAGATTTTCCGAAATACGGTATAATTCTAATAATGTTCAATTTTATCAACATAGTTTAGTATAGTTTATATTTTGTAAATTCCTAGGGTTCACTTTTTTGATGTTGGGATTTTTGAATTTTTTTCTTTTTTTGTAACCTTATTTATTGTATTTATCACTGGCAGTAAAAAGTCCGGCGTTTTGAGACAAAAAAATTTTCCCTTATGGTTTGTTTAAAAGGGTTAAATATTGTAGAAGCTTTTAGAAAAAAATTCATCAAAAATTAAATATTTTGGAAGTTTTAGATAATTTTTGATTACACTATAATTAATATAAATAATTTTAATTTTTTAAATTTTTAAATTTTTAAATAAATAATTTTTAATTCTAATTAATATTAATTAATAAATGGAAAATAAAAAATACTCAAAATTATTTAAGCCTAAAAAAAAAGGATTTTAAACGTGGTTGCGGTTTGTTAACAAGAAAAAAGGCAGAGATCTTTATTAGTGGATCTAGATAAGGTAAATGAGGTAAGAATTTTGAAAATTAAATTTATTATATTTTCAAAATTAAATTTGTATATTTGAATTTAGTTACCTTTCGAATTTTCATTTTTCTAGCGTGTTTCTGCGATGTTGGAGATTGGTATTACTACAGTTTCATAAGTACTGAGGGAACAAAGAGAGGGGAGAGTACGATATCCGAGGCGACAAAATTTGACAAACGGATCTAATAGATTTTGGCATTCTAAGCAAAGCATTCCCACCATTTCGACGAGGCCGTAATGATAAATGACACAGAATTCCATCAGCATAGTCTATGGTCTGATCATCACTTTCGTCACTCTCCATGGCCAGTTCATGCATGTAACTTTCTAGGTTTTAAGGTAAAAAGCAGATAAAGCATGCAACTGAATGTATTTTGAGGTTATGTGCTCTTGAAGCATGCGACGTAATAGTTTATTTGATAGGTGATCGGCTTTTCAGGGACAATATACCTAAATTTAACTACATATATCTCACAATCTGTCCATTATTGAGCTTTGCGCCTATGGAGACTTTTGTTCTACAGGTCAAGAATTATTATTTCTCAAGGTTTCGAAGAAATTAACCGAGACCAAATTTCCATAAGGTTTGTGCGGGGTCCTTTTTTTTAACAAAACATAAGTCTGCGAGTTACCGTTTTATAATATCGACCGACCAGGTAGTTTTAAATATGGAATAACGGTCTATATTAGGATCATGTAGTCCATTTTATAAACGAAAATGTTTTTGTTTTTAGAATATGGCATCTACATTAAAAAAAACCAATTAGACAGCAGTGGGATAAAGATTCTATGTTTATGGCTATATTAGCGGTACAAGAAAAAAAAAGGGGTTTTTAAGAGCTTCGAAAACCTTCGGAGTACCAAAAACAACACTTACCTATACGTTTATTTGAAAAGAAAAATCAACCGCTAGAAAAGGTGGCAAATATGAAACTCGGACGAAAAGCAATATTTCCTACAGAATCAGAAAATGATTTGGCTGAATATATACTTCAGATGGAGGAATCAGGATTTGGATTAACACGCCGTGAAATAATGACATTAGCGTATCAATTAGCGGAAAAAATCAATTGACCCATAAGATTTCTAGGGAAAAGCAGTCAGTTGCTAAAACGTGGTTGCGGTTATTTCTGAGAAGCCATCCAGAACTTTCTTTTCGTCGCCCCACGGGCACGTCAATTGCAAGACTGAACGGTTTCAACAAAGAAGATGTTGATAATTTTTTCAAATTATTAGAAGCAGCAATTGACAAGAACAAGTGTACTGCAAATAACATCTACAATGTAGACGAGACCGGAATATCAGTGGTACCTCCAAAAATGCCGGAAATATTGGCTAAAAAGGGGAAAAGGCAAATAACGGCCACAACCTCGGCTGAAGGAGATTCACCGGTGACTTGTGTGGTATGCATGAACGCTAGAAATTCGTTTGTTTCTTTAATGATGATTTATCCCCGTAAACGGAACCATCCGCTTCTGATGAAAGGCGTTCCGCCTGGTGCAATTCACGCTTGCCATCCATCAGGATGGATTCAGACTGACCTTTTTACAAAATGATTCAAGCACTTTTTAAAGGATGTAAAACCTTCGGCTGTTTCTCATGTATTTTTGATATTAGATGGCCACGCCAGGCATACCCGCAACATCGATCTGATTGACTTGGCTAGAGCGCATCACGTACAACTTTTGTCATTGCCTCCACATTCAAGTTATAAGATTCAGCCACTCGATCGCACATTCATCGGTCCCTTCAAAAAATACTTTACTGAAGAAATTCATCAGTGGGTCCGAAACAAAGCTCAAGCTGCAACACAGTATGATATTGCAGAAATATTTGGTCGTGCTTATATAAGAACTCAGCGTGCTGACCTCGCCATCAGCGGTTTTCGTGCAACTGGAATTTACCCCATAGACAGGGGTGTTTTTCATGACTATGATTTTATTGATAATCACATTCAAGAATTACAGCCCGTCATCCAAACCCAACTGACATTAGCGACCCCAGATAATAACGGCGGAGATCATGATTCGGACTGCACTTTCTTTGACGAATCTCAGTCGACTTCTACAACGACTTGTCAATATAGCGGATTATTGCTTTCCCGCATTTCTTCAGAACAAGAGCTACCTACTAAGCCAGAAATTCCGATCTTATCTCCTATTAGAACAAGTAAGAAAATTGAAGTTCCTGAAAATACTAATCCATTCAAAGAGACATCCCATGCATTATTCGCTGGTCCTTCTACATCTTCAGCCTATTTGTCGCCGAAACAATTGTATCCTGTACCATACTTAAGAAAAAAAAACCAGTAACAAATGACGAAAAGGAAGTAAGTCTACGTTTTTCACTTCATCTCCATATAAATTAGATTTGGAAATGCCAATAAATAAAAAGAAACAGAATCATTGAAGAGAAAAAAGAATATCATGAAGGTATCGAAGGAAAAAGTTAAAACTAAAAAGAAATCAGAATCTAAGCAAAAACTAGAAAGTAAGAAAAAGCAAGCAAAAAAAGTGGCTAAAAAAAGAGAAAAACATCGAAAAAACAAATTTCACCTTCTAGCTCAGAAGAGAGTACCTACTCAGTGAACGATGATACAGATGAAAGCCCTGATCGATGCCAGAGTACCAATGCTAAATGTTTTTATTGTGATGGCCTATTTTCTGACGATAATCGCAGAGAACGGTGGATACAATGTCCTTCTTGCAGCGGATGGGTACATGAAGAATGTGCTGGTGTTGATGCTATCAACTTTTTGTGTCAATTTTGCGAAAATAATTAAACTTATCTAATAGATATATAAATACATTTCTCTTATATTTTTGATAAGAATTTCAAAATGTTAATTTATTTTCTATATCAGTGTTAACATAATTATTGTGATTATTTGCCAACTGATAATTTTAATTAGTTCCTATATAATTATTAACATAATGTTGTGATTATTTGCTACCTGAATGTTATTATGGTCTAAATTAAGCATACAGGGTCCGCATTAAACCCTAGTGAGTAGTGGTCCAGATTGAGCTACCATTTTTATATGACTTAAGTTTTAGTCAGGAAGATTAATAAAAATATATGGACATGCTGAACAAAAGTACCAATTTTTTTTACTAACTACCCATACCCTAAGCTTCAAATTTTGGGTAGGATCCACTTAACCCTATCAGCCACATGGCGATTATTTTGAAATATATAGAGAAATTCTGTTTAAAATATTTTTATTGAACTTTCCCATAGGGAAATGTGCAATTTTTATGAAACTTGGTATAAAACTGAAATGTCACACAGCCTAGGTTAAGCCCACAAACCAAAAAGACTGAATGATGCAAAGGGGGTTTATAGGAGCTTTCTTCCCGCCAAAATTTTTTTTCATTTTTACAAATAGTAAATTTAAAAATAACCAACCGATAACCATTAGCCATGGATACTATAAAAAAACCTTCTTGACATACGCAGCTGCAATGTTCTGTGCACTTCCAGTCTTTCTTTTTACTTTACAGCTTCCACTACAACCATTCTTGCTATTTTACAAGTTACAAGTTCGCTGCAGGTTTTCGATGCAACAGGTAATATAATTTAAAATGCAGCCCACGTTGTACCTTCATTAAGGGAGTGTTCTTATTTTCTGACCAAAAAAATCGCAATTTCCAAACATTTTTTTCTCAGTGGTTTTATAACTAGAAGGACATTTCTTTCCTTATATTATTAGACAAACATTTAAAATTACAAAATTTTTCTTTGCTTTTCCCACATTTGTATTATAAAGGGCGTTAAAGTGGAGGTCGTAAAAAAGAGGGTGAAACTGTAACACCGATAAATTCGGTCCAAGACATTTGAAACAAAAATTTCAAACGGTATTTTATTACAAATTGTGTTCTCCAGTGTGTAAATTAGAATAAAGTCAAAATTTTAAAAATTGTAACTATGGCGCGCCTTTAGAAAAAAATCACGTCTTAGGGCATAAAAATGCATCGAAGGGAGGCGATAAATTTTGAACAAGTGCATATTAAGCCTACGATTTTAGTTTGCATACTGGGCAATATACTAATGAATACAGTAAATCAAGATTTAATTTCATAAGTTAATTACTTTTTGAGATATCAGTATTACGACATTAAAAAAGTTATTTCGCGGGAACCCCGCGCGCGAAAAAGCAACGCCCCCTTTTTCTTACTTCGTTTACAAATTATAATTATGTAAATATCTCCGGAACCGTTAGGAATTTTCATTCAACTTTATTTTCACGTTTTCCATTAAAATTATGGAAAAAAAAATCGATTTACTTTGTGCTTTGATACTTTGATTTATTTACTTTACAAAGCACTTTAATTTATTTAAAATGAAATTTAATACAACATAAGGCCTTTTTATAAACATAATAACTCAGAAGTTAAATTAAGCTCAATACACAAAACTGGTATAACTCCAAAAGTTGGGGTAAAAATTTAATTTTTTTCAAATATCTCGAAAACGGTATGACGACATAGATAAAGAGTTTGAATTAGCCATACTGCTATATTTAAATACCTAGTTATTGATATGAAAGGCTATTAATACCTAGCTATTGATATGAAAGGCGGATAAGCATGGGTAGAAATGCCCCCGCACGAATTGTGTTGGTTTTTTTTCTGCTAACTGCTTTCGATATAAGATTAAAATTTACTGAGTTTCAACCCTTAAAAACTCACCCTTTGGGGGCAAAAAAATAATTTTTTGAAAATCAAAAAAAATTTATAATTTTTTAGTGGCTTGACGGATTTGGCTGGAATTTTTATATGTTTTAGATACCTCTATAGTGTATCTCAGAAAAAATTATCAGCTTCAAAAAAAAAATTATAACCCCCCCCAAAAAAATTGTTTAATTTTCCAATATTTTTTTTCATGAACTTGTAGCTATGGTACAATCACCAAAATTTTTTTGCAGGCTTCCTACTATGACCGATACAACATATAATTTTTCAGATTTTTTCTCCCGGTGCGTCATAGTTAAAAAAAATAAAATGTTCAAAAAGATTTTTTTTTCGAGGTTATGTTCGTTGTACAATCACCAAAATATTTCTACAGACTCCTCACTATGATTGACAGAACATATAATTTTTCCAGAATTTTTTTCCGGGTGCATCATAGTTAAAAATATTAAATGTCCGAGAATATTTTTTAGAGATAGGTATAGGCTTCCGAGTACTCAATCGGTTAGAAATCGTTTGCAAATTTTGAATATGTTCATAAAAACATTGGTGATTGCTTAGTTTTCGAAAAAAAGAAAATAATCGACTCAAATCTTCAAATTCCTCAATCAGCCAAACACTTATCATGAGTTTTTGAAACTGCCAAAATGATGATTATTGCAAATGAGACTGAGAAATATTTTTTTAGTGATTACGTTCGCGGTATATTCACAAAAATATTTTTACATGTCTTTGATTCTATTTGATGCAACATGTTATAACATATTATAGCAAGTTACATTTGATAGAACATATGATACAATATTATAGCTACATATAACAGTAAGTTCTTACTCGACAACCATGAACCAAGATTAAGATATTACATAGAAGTTTACCCAAGTTTAGTAAAAAAAAGTATCTGTCGATATATTAAATATTATTCTTTATTAGTCTCATTTGCAGTAGATAATTGTTATTTTGATGGTTTCAAAGATTGATGATAAGTGTTCGGTTGATCGAGGAATTTTAAGATTTGAGTCAACCATTTTCTTTATTTTCGAAAACTACGGAATCACAAACGCTCTTATGAACATATTCAAAATTTGCAAACGATTTCCAATCGATTGAGTACCCGGAAGCCTATACCTATTTCTAAAAAATATTCTCAGACATTCAATTTTTTTAACTATGATGCACCCGGAAAAAAATTCTGGAAAAATTATATATTTTATCAATCATAGTGAAGAGCCTGTAGAAATATTTGATGACTGTACAGCAAACATAACCTCGAAAAAAAAATCTTTTTGATATTTTATTTTTTGTTAACTATGACGCACCCGGAGGAAAAATCTGAAAAAATTATATGTTGTATCGGTCATAGTAGGAAGCCTGCAAAAAAATTTGGTGATTGTACCATAGCTACAAGTTGATGAAAAAAAATATTGAAAAATTAAACAATTTTTTTTTTTTTTGGGGGGGGGGGGTTATAATTTTTTTTTGAAGCTGATACTTTTTTCTGAGATACACTACAGAGGTATCTAAAACATAAAAATTCCAGCCAAATCCGTCAAGCCACAAAAAAATTATAAATTTTTTTTGATTTTCAAAAAATAATTTTTTACCCCCAAAGGGTGAGTTTTTAAGGGTTGAAACTCAGTAAATTTTAATCTTATATCGAAAGCAGTTAGCAGAAAAAAAACCAACACAATTCGTGCGGGGGCATTTCTACCCATGCTTGTCCGCCAATAGACTTTGTTGAAATTACATCAACACAGGTGGTTGCGGATTAAAATTTGGAAGTTAATTTTTCAAAAAGAGAGTAAAAAATAAAATATATAAAAATTTTGTTTACAGATTTCAAATCTACGTAAAAATATATAATTGGCCTATTATTGTCTAATTTCCTAATATTAAGTCTAGAGTTGGTTAATTAAAGGGTAACTTTGTCGACATAATCGTACTATTCGAGCAATTCAAGAACTTCCTCATGGAAAGTAGTTTAAGACAATTAGAATAACGTAGTATTGAAATTAGGCTTGTTCTAAAACATATTCAAATTTCATCAGAATCGATAGGTCTGGCTTTGTTAAACAATTAATAACAGGCCTGCAAATTTCAACTCATGTCATCCACTTTTGGATTTGATGACTGATCTTAGGGTATTTTGGTGCGCTGATTACGAATGTGTACTTAGCTTTTCGCTATCACCCTCAGTTTTTGCGGAAAAGCCCTAGGAGAGAAATCAGATAGACACCATTTCAGGAAAATAAAATTATATTAGAAACAAAAATGTATTAAATTACTTAGAAACGTTATAAATATATTTATATGACCTAAATACATAAATAACAATAATCAAATACTTTTGTGGTATCTGGGTTTTTTTCGCTGTAGCTTCGATTGTGAGATTTCCTTTTAAAATTCCTGTTTGGATCATTTCGCTTTAGCAACCAGCAATAGTCTGCCATCATTCGAGTATTCTACTTTCCTTGATACTTACGTTCCATTTCTTTCAAATTCTGGTGAAATCTTTCTCCTTGCTCTTCACTAACAGCTTTCAAGTTATCGGGAAAGTATTCTAAGTGAGAATCTAGGAAGTGGAGCTTAATGCTCATCGAAAATCCCATTTTTCCAAAATTTTCTATTATTTTCTTCACAATATCTTCATAGTTATCACTTTTATAGTTTCCTAGGAAATTCCTCACTACTTCCTTAAAAGATTTTCAAGCATTCAATTCATCGTCACTTAATTTTTCATCGAATTTTGTGTCGTTTTATTTTTTTAAAATTATTTTTAAAAAGGAAATATTTTTTTATTAAAAACATTTAAAATACAGTCAGCCAGTTAAATTTTCAACAATTTTAATTAAAAAAAGTTAAATTTTTTGTGCTTTTTAGTTGCCTTAAATTGATTTTTATTAATAGCTTAACAGAAAATATATCGATATAATTTTTTTTTTAAATAGTATTTACGCCTATTTAATCTTTTAAATTTTTAAAATATACATAAGTACGAGGGTAATACGGTCCGTTCAGCATCGCAAATTTGTGAGAGTTAGTTATAAATTAAAACTGAATAGAAAAAAATAAATTACCCTCAATAATGAGCTCATTAGCGGATGACCTTAAAATTCACCTTTTTTCAAATTACAACAATTATTATAATAAACAAATAGACAAATTATTATAAATTGATTATAATGGCTTAATTTATGCTCTATTACTCCCATTGATCTGGTCAGCAATAGAATATTTCCAAAAAAATTAGTTTTCGATACTTTTCGAAAACGTAAACTTTTGATTGTAAATATCTTGTAAATGATGCATCGCAGCTCAAAAATAACGAAATTTTTGAAGGTTTAAGCGAAGCAAGTTGTGGATATTCTGAACAAATTGGGACTATCATAACCTACTTTTTGTTATCGAAAATTATCGATACCGAGTTACCCATCATAAACTGATTATAACTGATTAATTCAGACCTATTAGTCAAATTGATTTTGTCACCAAGAAAATATTTTCAAAAAAATTACGTTTTCAATACTTTTCGAAGACAAACTTTGATCGTAAATATCTCGTAAACGGTGCATCGTAGCTCAAAACATAACGAAATTTTTGAAGGCGTAAGCGAAGCAAATTATGGGTACTCTGAACGTATTAGGACTATCAAAACCTACTTTTCGTTATTGAAAATTATCGATATCGAAAACAACGATATTTTTAAAATTTTAATATGTAATTTTCGACATACAGTAGCCGTCCAAGATAGTCACACAAATGTTTCTCTAGTGACTATCTTGGAAGTCATAGACGTCCGTCAGGTGGGGTAAACGCTTACACCAGGAATCCAATGATACGTAGTGGCCGGTGCAAATTTAAGGGTAAGTACGTAAAATTGGAAATCAGGGGCGTCGGCTAAATTTTATGCGGGGGGTCGGTAAATATTATTTATCTGAATTTATTTAAAACAAAACTATTCTAAGAAACAATTTACACCTAAAATTCAGTTCTATAGATAAACGAA
>JAPWDM010000001.1:84664649-84814649 GCA_035578155.1 Brachynemurus nebulosus | reverse complement strand
AATTGATGAATATTGATTAATGTTTCCTTTAATAATGGATCTTCTATGTTCGTTCCACCTTTCGGAAAAACTACGGCCAGTTTGACCTACATAAATCGCATGGCAATCGGTACAAGAAGTCCTTTACCGTCTTCAATCAGCTGTTTTTGACGCTTGTTTGACATTTGAGTTTTTATTTCCAATAATCTCTTTAAATTCTTTTAATGGTTCAAACTCTCCTGATTTATTCTAGGGTGCTGTGACAAAGCTCATTTATATTTTCATCATAGTATTTGCGGTTTAATATCACATTTAACGCTATGATTTACAACAATTATAAATTCAACTCACTTAGATTTAATAACAAAAATGAATTATTTCGAGCTCTTAATATTTTTAAAAAGCATCATGTGTACCCAAATTTTATAGAACACAATATTAAATTTAACTCATACCTAATAAAACAAAATCCTAACCTAAATAAAGTCATAGAAAACACAAAACATAATTGGTTAAATTTAGAAATTAAATCATTTAAAAGACTAGATTTTTTAAGCAAAAATTTGTTGCCTCTTCACATAAAACTTGGTAACAACCTAAAAACTGAATTTGATGAGTTTTTATCCGAATTAACAATCAAATCAAATATTTTACAAGACAAAAAGCAAAAAATTTTTAATTAAAATTAAATAATTTATTAAACAAACAACATATAAATTCTATATCAAAAATTAAAAACAAAAATGGATCCAAATATAATCTTAATGACACACACAACCATAAATTAGAATTAACCACAATAGTTCATGATCTAAACCAATTTTACAAATTAAACATTGTAACTTCAGACGATAATTTTCTTTTTCATTTTGATGAAACTCATATAAATTCTAGATATTTCGAAGACTTCAATCATACTAATAATACCACCTTAACCTTTGCAAATGGCAATATATTCTTTAAATTTCATTCTGAATTGATTCCAGAAACAAAAAAAAAACGCCGTGAGCAGCGGAGCCCCATCACGGAAGTCGAATTCTTCCTTTCATCTTGGGTGTTGAATGTCTACAACCGAAATGTAATTGAAAGTCCACAAGCGATTTAACATTTTGGTGGTTTCAAAACTGATGATGAGTGTCCGGTTGATCGGGGCTTTAAAAAAAGGTGTTAAGTTTTTAAGGGCTGAATCTCAGTAAATTTCAATTTTGTGCCGATAGCAGTTAGCAGGGAAAAAGCCAACACAATTCGTACGAGGGTATTTCTACCCATGCTTATCCGTCAATTGCCTTTGTGTTTTATTTTTAAATATTAAAAAAGGAACTTAAATAGTAAACTGGAAGGCCTTTATGAAGATATTTTTTCTTTCCAAAAAAATCCAAAATTTCTATTTTATATATAATAAAAATCCAAAATTCCTAATTTATAAATAAACAGTGACTTTAATAACATTTTTAAATTACTTAATATATATGTATTTCATTTGTTATAAAAGTAAGTTCACTTTTTTTTTTAAATTTTTTAAAATTTAATATTCGCCTACTTGTATTTAGAAAAAAAATATTGCATTTAAAACACATTTAACAATAGCATTGAATTCCGATGTAAAAATGGGAGAAGTGGGGGGAAAAGTAATGTGGACTCCCTAAAAGGTACTAGCTGGATACTAATTAAATACACGTACAAAATTTCAGCACCCTAGGTTTCCTTACAGAGTCTCTATAGGTGTTAGAAAACAAGCAAAAAAATTAAGAAAATACTGGCGTAAAAATCGTGGGGGTAAGGGTTAAAAGTTGAAACCTCCAAAAAGCAGTGTCTGGCTACTAGCTTAACCTGTACACAAAATTTCAGCCCTCTAGGTTTACTTGGGGAGATTTTGACCCGAACGAAACTGTTAAAAAACAAGAAAAATCATGTTCTTTTTGGTATAAAAATGGTGGGGATAGGGGTTAAAAGTCGAGACCCCCAAAAGGCACCCCCTTGATACTAACTCAATCTGAATACAAAATTTCAGCCCTCCAGGTTTATTTGGGTGACCTGTGCGAAAACGTCGAAAAAGCATGAAAATGTAGCTTAAAAATGAGAGGGGTGGGGGTAAAATATTAAAACCTTCAAAAATCACAACCCAGGTACGACCTTTGTCAACGCACCAAATTTCAACACTCTACGTTAATTCTGGGGGGCTGTGGGCGTGTTAGATCCAGCCAAAATCCTTTTTTCCCTCTATTCCCTCCAAGTCATCCTAGGAAGCTGAATTTTAGGTATGTTGTAGATAATGGACGGAAACATTATTTCCAACCGGTTTGGAAAGGTTTTATTGTTTTATTATTATTTTTAAAGGTCATATATATATATATATATATATATATATATATATATATATATATATATATATATATATATATATATATATATATATATATACCATGTGAGTTGGGAAAGGATGTCATGAATTTTCACAGCAAAGGTCTTCTCTTAACTAAAACCGAAAACCCTTAGTTCCTTTGATTTTAACGAATTTCTTGTTGACATCAAAAATCATAACCTCATGATTAAAAATAAATTTAAAAGTTTTAAAGAAACATTGTCGTCTATCCGTAAAAAACTAGACACTGATAATTTGTTGGTTACTAAAGCTGATAAGGGTAATTGTTTGTTTTGAATTTACTATCGAATGATAAATTTGAACTACTTCCTAAAGATCCCATTGAAAAAATTAAAACACAAATCAGAAAGTTAATTCAGGACTTCAACCTAAAAAAGTTCAATCTTTTATCGATGAATCCACAAATTCCCCAACTTTATGGTTTACCAAAAATTCATAAAGAAGGTGATAAATTTAGACCTGTGGTTTCACAAATCAATTCCGTGTTCAACAATCTGTCAACATGGTTTATTGACCATTTCAAACTCCTTACCAATTTTAAGCCAAAATATTCTCTTAATAACTCCAATGAATTAATACAAACCCTTAACAGTATCCCTGTCCATGCGGATTATTTGTGTGTCAGCTTTGATGTCAAGGATCTTTTTACTTCAATTCCCACGAAAGATCTTAAAAATATTTTAATCAAGAAAATCAACTCATATAAAAAAATCGCCTATTCCTTTTAAATTTGATCTTGATGCTTTAATTGTCTCTTTGGAAATTTCATTAGACAATAATTATTTTCAATTCAACAACAATATATACAGACAAATTTCTGGTCTCGGCATGAGTTCTAAACTTTCTCCGTTCTTTGCTGACTTTTATATGGATCATCTTGAAAAAATTATTTTTTTGTCAACAAATATACTACTACAAACAATTAAGGGAGCAAAAAAAAATTGTTAATTTTTTTGTGATTTTTGAAGAGCTGTATTTACGTGAAAAATGGTCGTATCGAGATTTTTAAAAAAGCGTTTTGAAGCTTCAAGATTCTAGTTTTCAGACCTTTCGTCGAGAAATTTTTAGGAGTGACAGTTATCGAGCAATTATAAGGAATAACACAAAAAAAGTTTTGCAAATTTTTTTATCTTTTTTCTTTTGATCTACGGGCTTGAAAATTTTTTTACAGTAAAACCATGCTATTAACCTGATAGCCTGCTTATTCAGCTTCAAATTCCTTTTTAGAATTTTTCTCTACGTTGATTTGTTCCGGAGGTATCCAACTTTGAATGAAAAAGGATCGTTTTTGTTTTAATCATCGATATCTCAGTAACCAGTGATCGGACAGAAAATTGAAGGGCAGTTTTGGGATATGGAATAAATTTCCTACAAGTCTGTGCCGCGTACTTTAGAACAAAAAATTTTTTTCATCCTTAATTTTAATCTGAAAAATGTGAAAAAAAGGACTTTTTTCCTTGTTGCGAAAAATCGTCAGCATCCCTGCGAATTTTGATGGGGAGTCTAATGTTTATACGCATTTTTATACCTCACTGTACCCCCAATAACCCTGTAAATCGACAGATCGATCTATTGAATGGTTTTCCTAAACCGTTTGTTCAAAATTTCCGAATTAAAAAATAAAGGAGCAAAATTGAATAAACAAAATTGAATGAAAAATTCAATTTTTTTTTCAAATTTTTCCACAGTTAAGCATCGATTATTATCCATTAAATTTAAAAAATAAAAAAAAAAAAATTTTTAAAAATTTTTTTCAAAATTTCAAAAAAATTAAAAAATTAAAATTCAATTTTAAAAAAAAAAAATTTTGGAACAAATTTGAAAAAAGATCGTTTAAATTTTGAAAACAATTTTAAAAAATAATGTTTTTTCTTAATTTTTAAATTTTAATGGACAAAAGATCCCTAACTGGAAAAATTTGAAAAAAAAAATTGAATTTTTCATTCAATTTTGCTCCTTTATTTTTTAATTCGGAAATTTTGAACAAACGGTTTAGGAAAACCATTCAATAGATCGATCTGTCGATTTACAGGGTTATTGGGGGTACAGTGAGGTATAAAAATTCGTACAACATTATTCTAGACGCTATGTAGATGATGTTTTCATGATTTTTAGAGGTACACAACCAGAAATTCTGAATCTTTTGGAATTCATAAATAGTCTACACAATAATATTCAATTCACCCTAGAATTCTAAATTAACAATTCTTTAAATTTTCTGGATCCCACAATTACTAAAGACATATGTTCTAACCGTTTTATCTTCAAAATTTTTAGAAAAGCCACACACACTACAAGCTGTATACATGAAAATTCCAATCATTACATAGCTCATAAAAGAGTGTTTTTCAACCATTCAAAGCATCGCCTCTTTACCGTTCCACTAAATAAAACTGCATTCATTTCTGAATTATCCAACATTATACATTTTGGAGTTTTAAATGGTTACGATTTAGAATCTATATTTAACATTTATAAAAAATTTCTATTCAAAGCTTTAGATTCCACCTTATTGCCCAACTTAGAACCTCATGGCGATTCCTATAGTTTCAAATTTGCTTCAATACCATATCACAAAAATAAGTTAAATGCATTCAGAAACATCTGTAAAAGTAATAACTACAAATTAACCTTTCCACAATTAATACGCTCTCTAATTTATTAGTCAAGAACAAAAGTAAAATCGATATCTCAAGGAAGTCTGGAGTATATATTTTTTCTTGTGCCGATTGCCATGCGATTTATGTAGGTCAAACTGGCCGTAGTTTTTCAGAAATGTGGAACGAACATAGAAGATCCATTATTAAAGGAAACATTAATCAATATTCCTCAATTGCCGAACACATAATCACTACTAAACATAATTTTAATATAGACAACAATTGCAAATGTTTACACACATGTAAAAAAGGAAAATTCCTAAATTCCCAAGAATATTTAGAAATTGCATCAGCTCTTATAATTTCAAAAAATAATTTAAATGATACAAACACAATTTCACATTTAGATAATTTAATTGAAGCGGCAAAAGTTATCAACTCAAATTTCCAATAGAGGTCTCCACATTACAGCTGTCTGATATAATAATAGCTGCATCTTTTTCTACACTTCCCTGTCTTACTTATAACAAAACTTTTTAATTTCAAATGTTATCGAGTGCCTGTGAAACATTATTAATGTATAGCGCACTTTTGTCCCTATTTTAAACATACACCAATATTCCTATGTTCACTTAATGTCCAGCTTTGACTGATACTTGAACATTCGATGTACCTTGGCAAATGGCCAATTCATTATGTTAATTAAAATTCACAGTGTTTGAAAAATTATCAAAAATGGATCGGCTGAGACTCGAACCCGGATCTCTTGGTTACTAGCCAAGCGCCTTACCAATTAGGCCATCGACCGTTCGTTCGAGTGCGACTCCAATTTTGATAATCAATCAAACACATCCTCTCTTTTAATGCGAGACGCAGTTACACTTTTTAATTTCAAATGTTATCGAGTGCCTGTGAAACATTATTAATGTATGGCGGACTTTTGTCCGAATTTTAAACATACACCAATGTTCATATGTTCACTTAATGTCCAGCTTTGACTGATACTTGAACACTCGATGTACCTTGGCAAATGGCCAATTCACTATGTTAATTAAAATTCACATAGTGTTTGAAAAATTATCAAAACTGGATCAGCTGGGACTCGAACCCGGATCTCTTATGTAATATTGTTTGTTTGTCAATTTCAATCTTTTGTCACGTGTTTGCTCGCATTTGTCACATGTAATGTAATCTTGTTTTTGGGATTCTCCCACTACCCCCGTCCCTTCTACTTCCACACAATATACCACTCCCCTTCATAAGTATAGGTAGATAAAAATTAGTATATAATCGCATGTATTGAATATAAATTTTATTCTGTTTGAAAATGAACTAACGGTTCGAAACAATATTGTCACAGTTTCAAAAATAAAAGTGGTATTTTGCAAAGTAAAATATTTGTTTATTATTTACAAATATGGAATACCATAAAGTAACGCTCAAATCTATTAAAATTATATGAACTTAAAGGGTCAATGAGATAAAAAAGGTCAATAAATGTAGTGATCGTAGAGAAAATCACTGAAAAAATTTTTAAGGCACACAATAAAATGAAAATTTTTATTTTACTGTGCCTTAAATTTCATTGATTTTTCAATTCACCCATCAAAATCATTCAGTCAGAAGAGAATGTGTGAATAATCTAGACAACCAATTATCTAATTGATGAAAATGATATTGAGTAAATAATTAAAATTTTAGCTACATCTGCTGTAATAAATAAAATAACATAAAAGTTTACATAATTACGTATTATAATTTAAAGATAACCTTAACCGAAAATTCAAAAATTCATTATTACGATTTTTAGAACTAACAAGGAAAGGGCAAGAAGTCGAAAATTCAAAAAAATCTGAAAATTTGTCAGTATGTAGAGGGTGACTACTTAATAACATAAAAATATCAGTTGCTGCTAAAAAACGTTTTTAAGGGGTGAAGAACCACCCCCTCAAAGTTGGAACTCAAAAATTTAAAAATCGATGAAATTTTGTTTGTACATACCTTAAAGAGGTCTAGTAACAAATATAACATTATTTTTTGCATTTACACATTTTTAAGGGTTGAAACCACCCCTCAACTGTGTACTTAAAAAATTAAAAATTGATTATATTTTGTTGATACATACTCTACAGAGCTCTAATAATAAATATAACATTATTTTTTGCATTTATAAATTTTTAGGGGTTGAAGCCACCCCTTCATATGTGTACTTAAAAATTTAAAAATTGATGATATTTTGTTTATATGTACTATATAGAGCTCTGGTAATATATATAACATTATTTTTTGCATCTACAAATCTTTAGGGGTTGAACCCGCCCCTTCATGTGTGTACTTAAAAATTTACAAATTTATGATATTTTGTTTATATATACTATACAGAGCTCTAGTAATAAATATAACATTATTTTTTGCATCCACAAATTTTCAAGGGTTGAAACCACCCCTTCAAATGCGTACCTAAAAAATTAAAAATTGTCGATATTTTGTTTTTACACATTATACGAAATTCTAATAATAAATATAACATTATTTCTTGGGTCCACACATTTTTAAGGGATGAGAGCACCCCTTCAAGTGCGTACTTAGAAAATTTAAAATTGACGATATTTTATTTATATGTACTATAAAGAATTTTAGTAATAAATATAATATTTTTTACACCTACACATTTTTAAGGGGTGAAACCACCCCTTCAGCTGTAGACTTGAAAATTTAAAAATTCCGAGATTTTATTCACATAATTAATATATCACATAAAAATTGATTATTAATTTTGTTCTTTTTTTGCTTCCATAAATTTACAGGGGTGAAATATCCTTTCCAAATTGGAAATTAGAAACAAAAATTGAGGAAATTTTGTTAGTTTTGCAATTTTTAGTTTACAAATTGTAGGGGGTGTTTCACCCCCTAGAACTGTGTGAAAGAATATATTTATAATATATTTATCGTTAGGTCTCTATGTAATATATGTAAACACAATATCGCCAATTTTCAAATTTTTGGGTTCGCACTTGAAGGGGTGATTTGAAAATTTGTGGATGCAAAAAATAATGTTATATTTATTACTAGAGCTCTGTATAGTATATATAAACAGGATATCATAAATTTGTAAATTTTTAAGTACACACATGAAGGGGCGGGTTCAACCCCTAAAGATTTGTAGATGCAAAAAATAATGTTATATATATTACCAGAGCTCTGTATAGTACATATAAACAAAATATCATCAATTTTTAAATTTTTAAGTACACATATGAAGGGTGGTTTCAACCCTTAAAAATGTGTAAATGCAAAAAATAATGTTATATTTGTCACTAGACCTCTTTAAGGTATGTACAAACAAAATTTCATCGATTTTTAAATTTTTGAGTTCCGACTTTGAGGGGGTGGTTCACCCCTTAAAAACGATTTTTTAGCAGCAACTGGTATTTTTTATGTTATTAGGTAGCCACGCTCTATATACTGACAAAGTTTTATATTTTTTTGAATTTTCGACTTCTTGCCCTTTCCTTGTAAGTATTATATGACTAATTGTAAGGCGGCTAACCGTTCAGAATTCTGCGGGACATTACTGGAAAAGCAGCCACTATACCACATTAAAATTTTTGCTAAAATAATCCCGGAATGGGTCTAATGCATCCTGGCAATGCTGCATTTAGTACACGAAAAATTTTTATTTACAAGTAAAGGTCCCATGGCTGGACCAGTAAATTTTCACCCCAAAATCCAAAGTCAATTACTTTATTATTTTATTTTTGTACGTTTTTCTTTGTTTTAGAATCTATGTTTGCAAAGTTAGGGAGAGGGGGGCAGATGTGGACAAGGGCAGATGTAGACAATGAGGATTTCTTTTTCATTACTAATCTATTTTAGTTTATAAATGACTCAACGGAGTCCAATACAGTTGCTTCTCTATGTCATAATTATTATGACAGTTTAATTTCATGTTTTTTTGACAATTTTCAAAGATTTACTTTTTTAATAGAAAAAGTAATATTTTTTAGTTTTGTAAAATTGTCAATAATTTTTTTCTCATTAAAAGTTTTCCAAGTTTTTTAATTATTTATAATACTTTAAAGTGTATTTTAAATATGGGTTCCTATTTTCTGTCAATTTATTCTAACCTAAAAAAATTACACTCAAATGTTTTGAGTAATAGCACATGGGGCACATGTGGACATTTTAATGGGGTACTTATGGACACTATTCAAAAGTGCTCAAAGTGTTTTTATTTTAATATTTTCTTTCAAAAATTACCAACAGGGCTATAAAAAGGCAAAGCAAAAAAGCGAGCTCTAAAAAAGTCGATTGAAAGCTTAGCTGACTGTTTGTAGTACTTCTACTGAGGATGTTTCTGATGTAACATCAAATGATAGCGATAACAGTGACGATCTTAGATATGAATATTGCTAATAATGAATGTGTAGTAGATACTGAATGTAGGGGTATTGAATACGGAATGTAGCAGAAACTTATTCCGGTTTGTTTTCTGAAGCCGGAAGTGATGAAGAGTCGTTGAAATGTATGTTCTGTCCATTTTAGTGCCATCAGGAATGTGCTGGGGTGGACAAAAAGACAAAATCTATATTTATAATTTATGTATTAAGCAGCATTGGTTCATTTTCTTTAAATTACAATTTTTCAAATAATTACTGTGTATATTAGAGATGTTAAGTAATTTTTGATAAAGGAATAAAAATATTTCATTGTTTAGATAAATTATTTATTTTATTTTATGTTATAAATACCTTTTTTTAACCTGTCCATATCTACCCCTGTCCACATCTGCCCCGTTACGGGGCAGATTGGGACGGAATTTTCATCTTTCTATTTTCCAAGATTATTACTTAATGATGAATACTTTTTTAAAGTTATGAATTTTATTTAGATCAACACTACCTCTAATATTTATTGTGGTAGTTTCATAAGTGTATCTCGTAATGTAGGAAAATTACAATAGAAAATGTAATTTTTGTCCACATCTGCCCCCCTCTCCCCTAACAGTGATTTAAAAATTAATAAAAGAAAATTGAATAAAATGTCCTTGCTCCTTTAAGTTAAAATTTTACGTACCTTCACTTTCTTATCTATATCTGGCGGTTTCTCAAGTAGTCCCATTGATGCGGGTGAATGTCCTGTCATGTCAATATAATGATCTTCGGTGGTCCTGGATCGTTTTCTATCACTGTCTTCTCTTTCATCATTCCATGAATTTTCTTCGTCATCTTCTCCCAATATTTCTGTAGCATTGAAAAAAAGAAAATTCAGCTACTATATTATATGAAAACAAAATTAATAAGTGTGAAAGATAACCTCATGAATCATTGATAGTTGTTTATCGTTTTTAAATATACAAAATGAAAACTAGCGAAAATTCTTTGGTTTATGATACCCAATTTTTTGGCTACCATTCAATTTTTTAGTTTTTAAAAATAGCATTTTTATTAAAAAAAATATTAAAAACACCCCTGTCGCAGCATTCTGCATAACGTAGCGAATTTTCGTTTAAAAAAATTAGTTTTTCTCGGAAACTAGTAGACATAGAATAATAGCTTAAAGACCTTTTTTGTGTGACACTAATGCTTAAAAAAAATTGTACACTCAAAGGGACTTTTAAACGGTCATATCAGTTCTCAATTCAGTTTCCGTTTCCGTTCTAGTTTCATTTCAGTTCGAAAGAAGGTTTATTTTTACACGATCCGTTCAGTTCTCACTGTTCTCAGTCGCTTCAGTTCTTTATACAGTCTGAATTGCCCTGATTTTCAAGAGAACTGAAGTGAGCGAACGGATTGAGGCATAATGCACTTGCTTACACATACGAATTCTAAGAACTGAAATGAAATAAATAGGTATATCTATCCCGTCCGTTCTCCATCTCCGTTTCAGTTCTCCTTTCAGAATTTAATTTTTACACGTAGAAAAAACTGACAGTTTGACTGAAACTGAAAATGAATTGAGAACTGATATGACCATTTAAAAGACCCTTTAGATATAACTGTAAACGTTCGACAAATAGCGACATGATTATACTTGCACAAACTAATGCGTGACGAATGGTGATTCGCTGCTATCACTTATGTATACGGTTGCGTAATATATGAGCGCAGTGGACCAACACTTTTAATAGTTATTTGTGTATTAAGAGCGCAAAATGGTGCATACATTGCCGCTCGATTGAGAATGTTGACGCGCGACGCCGCCAGGCGGAGCGCGTTAATCTCATGAGAGTGGCAAGTCATTTTGTGCTCGAATTACACACAAAATTTTTTCTACAATCTTATAAAAAATTTTTTTTATTTAAAAGATACTTGAAAAAATAATAATGGACGTTAATATTTACTTTAATATTATAATTTTTGCAGCTTCAGAAATATCTGGAGGTGTACTTGAGAAATCACTGTCACTATTACATATTTCCATCATATATGTACATATTTTTTTAAATCTTTTATTCTAATTATTTATTAATTATAGTTATTTATTATTTTTAATTAATACTTTGTAGTTATTTTGAAATTTAATAAAATTAATATTTCACTTGATTACCATAAAAATAATAATTTTAGAATCTGTTTATTTGTTACCATAGAAAATATAAACAACGCCTACCCGATTTGTAATTAAATATAGGTTGAGCGAGCGACAAAGTATTACTTTTCCGCTTTAAAGCGCAAAGTAGTACTTCGTTGCTCGGCAACGAGAGTCTTCGGCAAATAGATACTTTGCGCTCACTTCACAGAGCGCAAAAGTCTTCTTTCCACTAAGATTGTAGAAAAATTTATATATGTTACTGTGAATGTCCGAAATTGGTGAATGTTAAGATACACCGGTATATGTCGACAATCACAAATTTCGATGGTGTATGTCCGAAATTTTTTAATAAATCTTTTTAAATCGGACATACACCGGTGGATGTCAACATACACTAACAAGGAAATGCACCCAGAGTGAAATTCGGGATTTTGATGAAACTTCGCCGGTGTGTAGAATGGGCAAAAATAAGGGACCCGTATTTTTTTTTATCGGCCATCTTCTACGTTTAGGGGGTGAAACCAGCCCCTAAAGTTGGGGGTTCAAATCGTATTTCTTAAAATATCTCGAAAACTATAAGAGATATCGGAAAACTTTAAATTGACGAAATGTTACTTTTTGAAAGGCCTATTCATCTGTATAGGTTAAACCAGGGCCGGGTAAATAAGAGGGGCTGGAGGGGTGAAAATAGGGGTAAATTTTCTTGTACAGCCTGAATGGTTCAATATATCAAATTTCTAGTATCATAAATAGAAAGAGCACTAAAAATTAGGAGATACGTGTTTTTGCGTTTTTTCGAAATATGTGTGGTATCCAAGCCATATAAGGAACAAAAAAATAGGGTAGATTATATAGCATTATTATTGATTGCAAATACCTTCTACAATTTTTTATTTTTATGTTTATTTTCATCATGAAAATGTAACTTTTTACTTTCCGATAATGATTCATGTATTTTTCAGTACTTACTTAATTGGTAATTTAGCCATTTGTATATTTGGTTACTAATATTCGATATTTTTTATACCTATTTCTACCAAAATTCTCTGGTTTGCAAGTGTGAATAAATATTCAACAAGAAGCAATAATCTTCCGTTCAACAACTGCCTTTATTTAAATTAAACCGGTTAAAGCAGGGCCGGGTTAATAAGGGGGGCTGGAGGGGTGAAAATGGAGGTAAATTTTCTTGTACAACCTGAATGGTTCAATGTATCAATTTTTTGCCATCATAAATAGAAAGAGCACCAAAAAATAGGGGATACGTGTTTTTGCGTTTTTTTGAAATATGTGTGGTAGCAAAGCCATATAAGGAAGAAAAAGATAGGGTAGATTATATTGCATTATTATTGATTGCAAATACGTTTTATATTTTTTAATTTTTATGTTAATTTTTTATCATGAAAATGTAAATTTTTATTTTCCGATAATGATTCATATATTTTTCAGTACTAACTTAATAGGTAATTTAGCCATGTTAGGTTATTTAGTTAGCCAATAGGTTACTCATATTCGATTCTTTTTATACCTATTTCTGTGAAAGTTAAAGTTCTCTGGTGTGCTTGTGTTAATGAATGCCCGACAAGAAGCAGTAATCTCTTTCACTAACTGTTCAGGTGCTTTGTAATAAATTTTGCGATTTGGGAAATGGAACTGACACCTATAAAACATACAAAAAGAATAAAAAAATAGTTTGAATGTTAAGAAAGAAATACACCCCGTTTATTTGGTTAAAAACGAATTTGTAAGAAAATAGAGAGGCAGTTGTTGTACGGAAGATTATTGCTTCTTGTTGAACATTCATTAACACTTGCAGACCAGAGAACTTTGGTAGAAATAGGTATAAAAAATATCGAATATTAGTAACCAATAGTGATGTCGAATAATTAATCGATTAGTCGGTTTAGTCGACTAATTTTGTTTACATTTAGTCGTATTTTAGTCGACTATTTTAACTTCGATTAAACGATTAAAATGATTAATTTTTTTAAATGACTAAAAAATGACTAATTTAACAATTTTTCTGCATATTGGACTTCAAAAAATGGAAACTAAGAAATTATCTATTTGTATGACTTTTATGTGATCGATATAATGTGATATTTCATATCTTTCATTTTCTTAAAAGAAAAATATTAAAAGTCCATAAATAAATTTAAAAGAAACCTCGTTTTTAAAAGAGTTACATATAGGTTAACTTACCATGAATTCGATTAAAAATTTAGTCGATTAGTCGACTACTCTGTGCTCGATATTTTCGACTAATGACTAATTTTATCTGAAAAACAATTTTAGTCGATTAATCGATTAACTGCTTCTCGGCCCGACATCATTAGTAACCAAATATACAAATGGCTAAATTACCAACTAAGTACTGAAAAATACATGAATCATTATCGAAAAGTAAAAATTTACATTTTCATGATGAAAATAAACATAAAAAAAAATTGTACAAGGTATTTGTAATCAATAATAATGCAATATAATCTACCCTATTTTTTTCGTCCTTATATGGCTTGGATACTACACATATTTCGAAAAAACGCAAAAACATTTATCCCCTAATTTTTGGTGCTCTTTCTATTTATGATGCTAGAAATTTGATATATTGAACCAGTCAGGCTGTACAAGAAAATTTACCCCCATTTTCACCCCTCCAGCCCCTCTTATTAACCCGACCCTGGTTTAACCTATACAGGTAAATTGGTCTTTCAAAAAGTAACATTTCGTCCATTTAAAGTTTTCCTCTATCTCTTATAGTTTTCGAGGTATTTTAAGAAATACGATTTGAACCCCCAACTTTAGGGGCTAGTTTCACCTCGTAAACGTGGAAGATGACCGATAAAAAAAATACGGGTCCGTTATTTTTGCCTACTCTACACGCCAGCGAAGTTTCATCAAAATCCCGAATTTCACTCTGGGTGCATCTCCTTGTAAGACGATTCTATGAATCTTAGATATAACGATTTAAAAATTACGTGAATATTAAAACATGCCATTATTTTTGTTTAAAAGAAGTTATGTTGTCTTGTAACGAATACATTATGTTTGTTTAAAAATAATTCATTGTTGAAAGATTTCGTCTGTAGAATTTCATCCTAAATATTGAAAACCGGTAACTATTGAAAATTCAAAAATAAATAATAATAGCTTGTTTGTACTTCATTTGTAGCCATTTGTACCGCACTTTATTTTGTTTGTGCCTCGAAGGGTAAACAAATAAAAAAATTTTAAAAATGACCGGTGCCCAAACTTTGAATATTTTAATTTTATTAGTATCCTTTAGTAGAAATGCGCTTGTACCTCAAAAGATTTAGAGATTCAGGGTACCCGAAATTCTAGGTAAAACCAACTTGATTGTTTTTTGAGATATTTCAATTTTGAAAACAGCATTCGATAGAGATCAGCTTGTACCTCTTTTATTTTCCTTTGGGTCTCAAAAGGTTCGGAAAAACACGGTACTCAAAATTCTTGATAGAATGAATTTAGTTGTTGTTAGAAACATTCAAAATTGCAAACGGCATTCGATAAAGATTCGTTTGTACCCGTTTATGAATCCTTTCTTTACAGTTTTATTTCAAAGAGTTGGAAGAAACACGCTACTCGAAATTCGAGGTAGAATTAACTTGGTTGTTTTTAGAGGAATTCAAAATTTATAGACAAAATTCGATAAAGATTCGTTTGTACAAGTTTGTAAGTCTTTTGTTTCGTTTGTATCTCAAAAAATTGGGAGATACACGATTCGAAATTCTAGGTAGAACGAAATTTCGGTTCAAATTTCAAGTCCATCGGATCAAAACTGCAAAGTTATTTGTCATGCCGCAAACCTCTTCAAAAAAAAAAAAACACATGCTGGCTTCAAACATTTGTACTGCCGCTATTTTGCAATTTCGTCATAAAAAAAAATTTTCTACACCTCGTTATATGTATAACAAACCCCCTCAAATTACATTTTGATTGTTTTATTACATTATGAGAAAAAAATCCTATTTTTTTTCGCCTAAAAACGCCTATTTTTTTTTTCGGGCATTCAAATAGATGTAACCGCCCTTAATAGCCATAATTTCACTCATAATGAAGATAAACCAATTTGTCGTGGTGTATGTTAACATTCACTGGTGTAGGACCGAAATCGTCATGAAGAGAATAAATAACGGTCATTCACCACCTAGCTTGGTGGTTGTTTACATACACCAGTGTATCTTGTGATACACTGCATTCGGACATTCAAGTAACATATACATTATTGTTCACAATATCTTTCATCTTATATATAAACGGCAAAGTGTTGGGAGATTGCGCTCATGTAAAAAAAAAATGTAAAAACCACAAAAATGGTCAATTTTTTAAAGAAATTCTGGAAAATACCCTATTTCAAGCTATAAAAAATAATGAAAATAATTATGAAAGGTAAGAAATATTGTGCAAAACATACGGAGTACATAATATATTATTGAAATAGGTGATGTACTTCGGTGATATTTAATTTTCCGTGGTTTATAGGCGAAATTTCTTAGGTTATTGACACCCATCCTTTTTAAATAAAGGGAAATTTTGGCAAAAAACTAATTTTTTTCACGAAAATTGCCAAAAAAATCATGTTTCGGGCATCGGATGTGCCTGGTTAACGAACTCGTCCAACGGTTTGGGATGAGTATATATATATATATTCCCTAGTAACCGAAAAAATATTATTTTCGGTTTCTAGGGACCTCAACACAAATTTCTGCCATAATCCCGGGCTCAGGTCGAGTTATAACAGTGGCTGTAATAGCTGAATTCCATTCTGGAAATTCGCTAATAAGCATTCTAAAGAATAATGTTTTGTGTCTGACTTGCTACTAGTTGCCCACTCTCTCAAAGTAGTGTTAACTGATATTTTAAGTAAACGTTTTAGGTTGTCGTATGAAAGTCATCGCGCAGCTTATTTATCCGAATGAAAGTTATTAACAATAATAACACCTCGTATCTCCAGATTTCAAATGATTTCAAATTATGTCATAACCATGTGAGCCAGCAGCGAGAATCAGTATAATAGTGCTCAGTTGTTATTTTTCTTATTACATATTTATGTAATTTATGTAATTATGTACACCAATTTTATTGCCATACCTATGCCGTATTTACACGTGTTTAGTAGCTAAAGCAGGTTACTTAATCAAGTTACTAAATGTAATTACTTTTGTCATGAAATTTAATTACAGTTGTATTTAGTGCAAGTGCAAATATTTTTTTGGGAATTTTTGTACTTATTATATTATGTAAATTAGAAATATCAAAAAAAGTCACTGAAGGCAACTCGATATATATATATATATATATATATATATATATATATATATATATATATATATATATATATATATGTATATATATATATATATATATATATATATATATATATATATATATATATATATATATATATATATATATATATATATATATATATATATAGGGTGTAAAATATATAACTCTCCGAAAAAATAGGGGAGAAAGGTCTCAATTTACTAATTAAGTTTTGCTAGTTAATTTGTCCCGATCAAGTTTCATTTCAGAAATATTTGATCGTCAAAAACGTCTTAAAAAATGGCCCAAAGAAAAAAAACCTTAATCAGGCTCTGACTGCCTAACATATGTTTTGTTTTTGGTTTTTTGAATGTTGAACTTTTTGTCAACAAAATATGTTTATGTACTTATTTATGGAATTTTTTGAAAATACCTGTACAGCAGCGTCCAAAAAATTTTGAACAAAATTTGTAGCAAAACAATTTCACCTCATATTTCATACCAAAATACGAAATTTAGTTCAGCATAAGTTAAAAAAAATTAAAATTTGAAATATTTATAGCAGTTAATTATAAATTAAATGAATTACTATGTTTTAAAATAGATAAAAACAATTATTATAGTTAATTAACCAGTCCAAATTGAAAGTTATACCGAACATTATAGTATTATTTTTTTGTTTAGTAGATACTGTCTACTTGTTAATCATACAAATACTCACAGGTAATGCAGTTTCTTTAAGAGAATATTTTTTCATTATTCCAAAAATAAGATAAATATTAGTTTTTCTTGTTAAAACTTTCATTTTAAATTTGTACCTATTGATACAAAAGTAAAGAAAATATAAGTATATTGCACACTAAAGATTTCAAAAGTTTCTATAAAAAAATTGATTTTAAACAATCTGTTACCTAATTAGAATCTTTCTTAAATTTTTATGTACGTATATGTGATTACTGTTACAAAAAACTTTACAATATTTGGGTTAGTAGTATACCGAGTATACCTATGTCAATGGCAGTTTATGGGTCATATTTCATATATTTATTTAAAATGTAAGGACAACTGATACTAGGTTTGTTCCAACATTCATTTTTCGACAAAGTATAAAACATGTATATGATTTATTTATGCCCATGCACGACAATAAACAAGTCACAAACATGTTTGTAATGTACCTAGTGCTGGTCTATTTAAAAACAATTGTTGGCATTTAATACATAATGTCTTCTTCCACAGTGTCGTAAGTATAACTTTTAATTCGAATTTTTTGGTAATGAAATAATAATCGAATTATTTCGTTCTCTGTTTCAGCAGAGATGAATAGTGAAAATCAGAGTTGTTTCCTCATATCACTCATATCGTTTATATTTGCACTAAAATTAAATAAATAAAACAAATATGGAATATCATAAAGTAACACTCTAAGTATTAAATAAAATTGTATTTCAGTTTATAAGAATTTCAGTAATAAGACATGTTAAAATAAAATTTATGCGAGTAGCTCGAAATTTTGTTAACCTACATTTTTAATATAATTATCTAGAAAACAGAAATTAATTTCTTTAATTAATTAATTTCTTTAATTAACCTCTTTAGTTAACCTGTAAACCGTTGTCTTTAAACCGGAAAAAGATAGAAATAGCAATAAGTAAAAGAAAAACACTACATATATTCAAAAATCCTTCGACAATTTAGACAGTCAATAACAAGTTTGTAATTTGGTGCATGTAATTATCACAGACGCACTGTCAAATATAGCATGCTGGAACAAACCTATAATCATACATATTTGAAAATTACAAAATGTTTATTATCCTTGAAACGATCCAAAACATTTTAGCATTTGATGGCCGATTTTATTATGATGGGAATATATCTGCTAGACAAAACACACACAAACATATTATGTACGTAGTACAATTATCACTATTATCAGTCACATTTAAGTATCTTTTTAGGGTTCCGAAGAAAAATTTAAAAACTTATAATTGCTTGATGTAGGTTGGTTCATTTTGTATAAGAAAGTGGAGATTAAAATTAAAACATTTTTAAAACTTACCCCATTGTATGGAGTATCGCTAGAAATTATTCGTAAAATAAAGGTTTCTTTTACCATTTTTTATTAATTTTTAACTCTGTTTACAAAATGCTGAGGTTAAAACTTTTTTTTTTTCGTTCTACCGAAAAATGTTAAATTGGTTATTCAAAAAGTCAGAAAAATTACAGGCACTAATATTTATTAAAAACACTCAATTAAAATTATTTCAGCTAATCTATCTCAATAAGTTTCAGAGATATAAGCAACCAAATTTTCGAAAATTTAAAAGTAATTTATAGAAAATAATTAACAGTAAATGAAATATTTTCCAAAATGCAATTCCAATAGAAATACCCTGTGACGCAGGATAGTGTTAGAAAGATCTTTTAAAATGAAGTTAAGGTCCTTTTAACAACTATTGTACACCAAAGTTTATGTATTTCTTTAAGAGACATAGCGAAACGAATTACACGTAATTATTACGTAGTAACACACGCACAAGTAACATTGTCTAATATATTTATCATTTTTTTAAATAATCTGTAAATAATGTTATGTCCTATATTTTATCCTGAAGTGAAAATCATTAATCATTAAAGAACCCTAACTTATAGCGTATGTAATACACACTTGATGAATTCATCACATATATGTACATATTAGTATTGCCTTCTCCATATAGGTACCTAACAAAAATAAACATTAAAATTTTTTTTAAAATAATTATTATAAAGTCAGTATTAAACTAGCATTTTAAAATTTTCTTGAAAAACAGAATAATAATATGTTAACACCTTAATAGTAGTAGATGCTGTAAAGAGTCAAATGGAACTTGACTAACTGCCACTAAGGCCCGATTTACATTATCACTCCACTCTCACTCCGATATCATTACGCTCCCGATTCGATATAATCTTGTTGTGTTCACATTACAGTGCTGATATCATGCTGGTACCCATTCGTTCTCTATTCACATTATAATGCCACTCTGGGTACACTCCCAGTTCGGTCTGAGTTCGATACAAAAATCTTTTCATAACAACTGAATGCAAGCGGAGTGGAGTGGAATAAAAAAAGTGTTTACACTATAGGTACAAGCCATAACAAGTCTGATATCGCTCCAATAAAATATTACCTGAGTGGTATTGATATTGGAGTGGCATTGAAACGGGAGCGAACCGCGACTGATATCGGACCGATATCAGAGCGATGATGTGAATACACTCATTGTTTATTGTGTAAGAATATTTTATGGAACCTGGAGCGGAGTGATATCGGAGTGAGAACAGAGCGTTAATGTAAATCGGACCTAACACTGTACCGCATCAATAATTCCATATAAAATGTACAGTCGTCCCTCAACTTATTGACAATTTAAGTTATTGACGATGATCGTAGTTTACCTTAAGTTATAGACAAATCATATGTATGTACCCAAGGTCATACGTGCTGTGTCGTAGTGTGGCAATGCGTACATACAGATGGTTTGTCTATAACTTGAGGTAAACTACGATCATTGTCAATAAGTTAAATTGTCAATAAGTTGAGGGACGACGGTATTAACTAATTGTTAAAATAGTGTACTAACTGGGTGTTTCGTCATTATAAGTTATAACCGTCAACGTGCTAATCAGGTTTTAGTTACCATGTATATTACAATTTGATTATACAATCACAAATCTTTTACATTTCAGTTTGTGTTATTGTGTACATACTATAAAAATACCTATGTAGGTACCTATTTATAAATTTAAATAGTTAATAAATTGTTATCATATAATACTCACTTTATAATAATAAGCAAACAAGATCTTGTTTTATTTTATTCGTACAATGCTATATGTATGTATTGTTTATATTATACACGCACACATAGATCCGATACTTACTTATGTGTGTATGTGTACGAAAGACATATTTTTTTTATTAATGGTCGAGTGTTAATGAATGATGAATTGATGATCTCAAGCCTTCGAAATTTTTTTTTTAAGTTTTAACAATAAATAACTTTTATGGCTTTTGACAGATACTAGTGTCTTTCATTGTCAGATAATATATTTCACTTTGTCTCTTTGTTTCTTATTTTTTATTTCATAGTTCATAGCTTGCAAACTATGTATGTATGTGTATTGTGTTGTACGTATGTGTATAATAGGCTAATAGCTACTAATACTATTTTTATTACATTTACGGACGCAACAATTAAAATTCATTTTCTCGTCTGTTGATAATCAAAAGAAAAATGTTTTTGATTTTTAAAAGTTACTTACAACCAAAAGGAATTTTCTTTTGCGAAATTGTAATTTTTCATCTTTTTGTGTTTTGAATTTTTAGTGCAGTTTATAAATTTTGTCTTTAATGTAATTTGTTTGTTATTATTAAACCGATTGATGGAGGATGTTAAGTAAAACATGATTATTGTGACACTATGCTCCATGCTGTACCATGTTTAGTTTTCTATATAAGTGTATAAGTGGTTAAAACGGTGTATCAATTGGCCATTTAGTTAAATTTTTCGTGATTTTCATAGCGCTAAATCAATATTGTGTAATGCTGTTTTTATATTGTCAAAGTTATGTTTTTTGTAACAGTCGTAATGTTGTTTTGTGATATCAAAAACTATAAAAGTGCAAAAACCTAAAGTAATATTTCATAAACATATTTTAATCAGAAATTGTGAAAAACTGTGTTGACTTTTTTTTGGACGATGTGGTACATATTAGTTCAATAGATAGTAATACGAGTAAATACGTACGAATGTTTACACAACCTGGTAAAAAAAAACAAGATCTAATTTTCATTTTTTTTTTATTATTTAAAAAAAGATTACTATACAGGGTGTGAATAACTGTAGTTTGGTCAGAGGCGTATTCAGGGAAATTTATATTAAACGATGAGCTGGCTGGGATGCGATTTTTTCAGATAGCGAATTCCGAAAAAAATTATGTCTTCGGCAATTATACACCGAGATAAACCATCTATTAAAAGGAAGAGAGTTATTTACTTTACACCCTGTATATATATATATATATATATATATATATATATATATATATATATATATATATATATAACGTTTTTTCCCATTTTAATGGGATATATTTCGGACAAATCATATATAAATATATTAAAAGGTCGAACCAACAAGTCAGTTCAAACATAAATGTCATATTTTTTTCTGATAAAATCGCTTATTAATATATCTGATACATTTTTGTAGGGTACAACGAATTTATTGACCACTATGTACTATTTTTAATTTAGTTTCACTAGATTATGTATTACTACTTCAACTAATGCTAAATCAATTTACTAAATTGTGTGTAGACAGCCACTAAACAAAAAAAACTATTCAATTTAGCTACTTGCTTTAGTTACTAAACCCGTGTAAATTCGGCATTATTTCATGGTTATCTGCTAATGTATTATGAGTGTCCCCATCTAGTAACATCTTGCATCAACCGGGAATATTTTAGTTTCAATTATTATCGATCCATTTAAAAGCTATCACTAAATGGCGACAATCACGATATACTGAATACACTGAGTTATTTTGACATAATGGCCACGTATCTCGCAAAATTACATGTATTTAATTAATTAAATGTTTTGAGTTATAAAATTTTATTTTAATAATACGAAAAAAAATAACTTTGTGCTTAAGACAAAAACGAAGTTCAAACTTTCAAAAATAAAAAAGTTATAATGTTTTTTGTGTCTCCTGAAAAGTAACATTTTTAAACACACGTGGTTTTAGAAGTAAGCCGTCGATATGTACTTGAACTAAATAACGGAAAATACCCTTTTGTGAAAGATTTATGTGAAATTATTGCATATGACCTAGAGAAAATATGGATCAAAACATCAGTTTCTACGATAAATAATCAACAAGTTACCGCAAGGTTGGTTTCATATTATAACAAGTACAAAGGTATGAAAAAACTGCGCAGCGACTTCAGAAAACAGGTGTTTTATGAAGATTCCCTGAAAAAGTATGACATTGCAATTTGTAAACGTACGTCAAGATAAATATGAAAATGTACAACTAAGGTGCCCGCAGCCGAAGAAACCGAAGAAAGAATGATCGAATGATGTTTATTGGTTCTGTGGATAAGATAATAACACAATTTATACGTCGTAGTGAAATGGGGAAGAGAAAATACGATGAATTTGTGAAAAAATCCCTTAACCCTAAAAGTACTTCATCGGTTACATTAATAGCAAGAGGGTTCGGTTCTTCTACTGAAACAATAGATGATGTTTGGAATGTACTGATAGCAACAAACCCATAACATCTATTTACTTCGACAGTCGTAAAGCTAAGACTTTAGTCGTAACTAACAAGTAACACTACCCAAGTGCCAATCGACAATTTTTTGAAACTTTGCTGGTGTGTAGAACAGGTAAAAAGTAGGGAGTTCAAATCATATTTCTCAAGATATCTCGAAAACTATAAGAGATAGAAGAAAACTTTAAACTGAGAAATATTCCTTTTTAAAAGATCTATTCACCTGTATAGGTTAAACCAGGGTCGAGCTTATAAGAGAGGCTGGAGGGGTGAAAATGGGGTTAAATTTTCTTGTACAACCTGAGTGGTACAATATATCAAATCTTTACCATCATAAACAGAAAGAGCACCAAAAAATAAGGTATACGTGTTTTTGCGTTTTTCCGAATTATGTGTGATATTCAAGACATATAAGGAAGAAAAAAATTGGTAGGGTGTATTATTGCATTATTATTAATTGCAAATGCCATTTATATTTTTTATTTTTTATGTTTATTTCATCACGAAAATGTAAATTTTTACTTTCCGATAATAATGCTTGTGAAGCTTATATAGAATAAATGCTTGTGAAGGTTTTTCTGCAGTTTCCCTTCACAATTCCAGATGAATATCGGCATAGTTCCTTAAGAAGACGGCTGCAGGCGCATACCTACCAAATCCTAGCCCTCACACCACTTTCCTTGTCCTCCACCCACATCATAATTGTATAATGTGAGGAATATTGTAAATGTTAAAAAAATAATAAAATAAAAATACAAATAATGATGTGGGTGGCGTCTGTTATAGATTAAAATGTCTAAAAAACGGACGTTAAACACATTATTATTATTACTTTCCGATAATGATTCATGTATTTTTCGGTACTTAATTTGTAATTTAGCCATGTGTGTATTTGGTTAGGATAGTGTCGTGTACGACGGCGCACTTAACATTTAGGTGGCTATAAAAAAATAATGGAAAATGTTAGAAGTAAATTGTATTTATTCTAGTACCTTAATAATTTGTTAACGCTGTGATAAAGGATTTTTATTATACTCTCAATACCAATCGAGTTATTAAAAAAATCACAAAATGGGAAATGCGCACTCTTACACGACCGGTTGTGTAAGAGTGCGCATTGCAGTTGGTAAGATGGCGCACTTATTAAAAAGCTTGGAACTTAGCACAAATCACATTTAAACAATCCCGCACCTACGTAACAGGAGAATTTCTTATGTCAGCACTTCTTAATATTTTTCGTTATTCTAAACTTTGATCGTAAGTAACGGTAGGTTGTAGTCCAAAGAAAAAAAAAAAAACGAAATTTTTGAAGGTTTAAGTGAAACAAGTTATGGGTATTCCAAACAAGTAGAAGAGCTATGACAATACGACGACACACTACGTCGTTAAAAGTATTGGAATACCCTGACCCAAGGTGTGCCCACACTTTTGACGCCGTACTATACTTAATGCTATAGTACACTACCTTGTCAAAATTGTGGGTACACCTTGGACCAGGGTGACCCCATACTTTTGACGACGTAGTGTGCCGCCGGATTGTCATAGCTCTTTTACTCAAACGTATTGCGATTGTTAAAACCTACTTTTCGTTATCGAAACTTATCGATACCGAATTATTTATCATAAATTCATTAAAACTGGTTAATTTAGGCTGCATTAGTCCAATTAATTGGGTCAACAATAACACATTTTAAAAAAATTAATTTTTGTAACTTTTCGTAATGGCAAACTTATGATCGTAAGTATCTCGTGAACGATGCGTCGAGGCGAAAAAATAACGAAATTTTTGAAGGCTTAAGCGAAGCAAGTTGTGGGTATTCCAAACATTTTACGACTAATAAGATATAGTTTTCGTTATCGAGAATTATCGATATCGAATTACTTTTTATAAATTGGTTATAGAATAATAGAATATTTTTAAAAAATTACTTTTCGTTGTCGTTTGTTTTCGTAATCGTAAAATTTTGATGTAGGAACTTGGGTTACACGAATTTACATTCTACAAAAGTTTGCTGTATAGAATTCCTTAGAAGTTAAAAAAAAAAACATGATAAAAGAAACTGTCGTGTAAGAATGTGTGCGCCGTCTTACACGGCCTTTGTACTGCGCCATCTTACACGCCTGCTTATTATCAACAAAATCATTCTGTGGGAACCATCCACGCGTACTGACACAAACTAAAGTGATCGGAGCTAGTTCGTGACTATCTTTACTAGCCACAGAAACATTCATAACTTTTAACTTGTTTCGACATAAACTGTAGTAACACATTCAATTTCGAGAAAAATAATATCAAATCGTATTAAAAATTTTAAACTTATCTAGAATATTGGGATTACGTCATAAACTAATATTTTTTGGTGAGCAATTACGGATACCCGAACACTTCAAAACACGATTAAAATTTGTTACAAATTTCGTTCCTGTTTGGAGAAAACAGGGGTGCGCACTCTTACCGACCGTGGCATTTTACACGACCCTACCCTACCCCTGTTCTATATATATATTTTTTTTACACTTATTTCTGCCGAAATTGTTTGATCTGCCTGTGTTAATGAATGCTCTACAAGAAGCAGTAATCTCATTCGTTTACTGTTCAGATGCCTTGTAATAAATTCTGTGATTTGGGAAATGGGGTTGACACCTACAAAGCATACAAAAAGAATAAGAAAAGTAGTTTGAATGTTGAGAAAGAAATAAACCGTGTTTATTTAGTTAAATAAAAAAAAAAAAGAATTTGTAAGAAGATAAACACGCAGTTGATTTGTTGAACGGAAGAGATTACTGCTTCTTGTCGAACATTTACTAACACCTGCAGACCCGAAAACTGCCAAAAATACGTGTAAAAAATATAGAATAGGAATAACCAAATATATACATACATGACCAAATTACCAATTAAGTAAGTTCTGAAAAATACAAGAATCACTATCGGAAAGTAAAAATTTATATTTTCATGATGCAATAAACATAAAATTAAAAATTATAGAAGGTATTTGCAATCAACAATAATGTAATACAATCTATTCAATTTTTTTCTTCCTTATAATTATGTCTTGAGTACCACACATATTTCGGAAAAACACAAAAACACGTATCCCCTATTTTTTGGTGCTCTTTCTATTTATGTTGGTAAAAATTTTATACACTGAACCATTCAGACTGCAACAAAATTTATCCATTATTTTCACCCCTTCAGCCCCTCTTATAAACCTGACCCTGGTTATACAGGTGAATGGGTCTTTTAAATTTTGTCAATTTAAAGTTTTCCTCTATCTCTTATAGTTTTCGAGATATATTTTAAGAAATATGATTTGAACCCCCTACTTTAGGGGTTGGTTTCACCCCGTGGACGTGAGCATTGGCGGATAAAAAAAATACGGGTCCCTTATTTTTGCCTATTCTATACACCAGCAAAGTTTCAAGAAGATTAGCGATTGGCACTTGGGTAGTGTTACTTGTAAGACTGACTATTCATCACATCGGAAGACTATTACTCAAGAACATCCTTCGATTAGATCAGAGCCCAATTCTGAGTACATCGGTCATCGTTCTATTGATTCTGGGAAGGCAACAACGGTTAAGGAGAATCTTGTCAACGTTTTTGAAACGAAATTCGAATATCGCTCTTCTTTGGTGGCTATTGGCTGCAACTGCACCGCTGTAAATACGGGTCAAAAATGGAGTAAGTTTTACTTGAGAAATACATCAATCGACCATTACAATGGCTTATGTGTTTGCACGCAAATGAATTGCTACTTCGTCATTTGTTCTCCAGTCTCGGTGGCACTACAACAGACCCAAATACTTTTTCTAGCAGCATAGGAAAAAAAATCGATAAATGTCTTGACTTGAAAGTAGAAGCATTTGAACCTATTCCTATAGAATTACCGGATCTGAACACTGATTTGTTGCACTGATGAAAAATACCTGTATCAGATATGCTCCGCAATTTCTGCTGATACGGTCTCATTTAACGTGGCTAACAAAGACCCAAGAAAATTGGCACATTCTCGAAGGTTGACTTTTGCAAACAGGGTTCTTCATTTATATATTGGAACAGCTAAACCGACAAAAAATCTTAAGGAACTAGCAACTTTTATCATGAAAGTTTACGCTCCAATCTGCTTTGATACTAAAATGAAATCGTCTTGTAGATATGGCCCGGTACATATATTTAACATGGTTAAAAGGTGTTTGTATTTGCAAGACGACTTAAAAAACATTGTCTTAAAAACTATTAAAAGAAATTTTTTCTTCACACATCCAAAAAATGTGTTGCTGGCTATGTTACAAGATGATGAGCCGCGCGTAAGAAAACTGGCTGAGCAGAGAGTTTTAGAGGTAGGAAAGCAGTGCAAAGAGAAGAAAGTTAGCGAATTTCATCTTCCAGAACTTAAGATTGATGCGTTAAGTTATTATGATTTAACTGATTGGGAGAAAGAAAAGATAACTGAGCCTCCAATAACAATGAAATATACGGACACAGAAAGGGTATCCCCGGATAAGAATGGCCGGTTGGCGCCCAGACGAGATTTTCGACGGCACTTTGGCTACTGTAAGGGCAGCTGATAAGAAGTCTTGCATACACGTTTTAGCCTTATATCTTGGGTATAGTTGAGACAATGGAACAAATGGGACAATGTTTGAATTTATTACTTGATCATAATTATTTTTCTTTCAACAACAAGTTATACCTTCAGTCTTCTGGCCTGCCAATAGGTTCTAAGTTCCCCTCCCGCTTCGCTAACTTCTTTATGAACCATATCGAAAATATAATTTTCAAATCTGATTCTCCGTTATTACATAATTTACTTTAAGTTAATTGTGATAATAGGTATTAAGGCCATGATTTTTTAAACCTTTGTATCTCGTAAACTATTACAGATATTGAAATGGATTAAAAACCACTGAGTAGGTCTAAGTTAGTTCCCTTCAAAGATTAATTAATTGTTAAAATATAAAAACTCACTGGCCAGTCAATTTCGAGAAAAACGCTTTCAAAATTCTAGCTTCATTTACTGAATGTTTATATATAAAGTATTGGTGTGCCAAATCAACAAATAGGTAGCGCAGTCGGCAGCGTGCTAGACTGGCGACTAGAGTGCGCGGGTTCGATTTCTACTGACTGCAAGTATTATTATTTTTTTTTAATTTTGTTAATTAAATATTAAAATTAATAAATTTCAAAAACAAATACATTGGACTCTCAATTCTGTCACATAACTGTTGGGGCCAGGGTTGGGATTTCCAGAATCAAGAGTGTCCAGTGGCGATTCTCTTGCAACCCTTGTAACATATGGAGTCGTGGTTCATTACACTAAATAATTATTGTTTAATGTAAATCATTAACCCCACACTGCCCTCAACATTTATGTGACAGAATCGAGAGTCCAAGATATAAGGCTAAAACGTGTACGCAAGACTTCTTATCAGCTGCCCTTACAGTAGCCAAAGTGCCGTCGAAAATCCGCCCAAGTTTAAATTTGTTATTAAATGACTTTTTTTCGAAGTCCGCCATTTTGTTATTTTTCGATAAAATTTCATAATTCTAGTGCCAACCAGAATGACATATCTATAGATTAAGACTAATTAAGAATTTTTGATTCAGATGTCCCCAAGAGTCAAAATCATTCGGACCATCCAAGTGCGTTTTTTGGAGGCGCCAACTTCAAGTAATAATAATAATAATAAAACAAAATTTAATTTATTTAAAAAAAATTTTTTTGTTACTTTAACATGTAAATAAAAACGTATTAAAAAATCAAAATTTTCATTTGTTCTTTCTTAAAAAAAAAAGTACCTAAAAATAGGTATGAAAAACAGCTCGAGTTACCAGACTACTATTTTAAATACTGATAAATAATTAGTTATTAAAACGTTCAGATAGATGTCACCCGACCGTTTATGTATTAGATGTTTGCTAGAACCTACTGGTTTAACAAAAATGTTATCTTTGGTAAAAAAAAACGCTGTTTTTTGTTTTAATGTTAAGTAGTTGTAAAAAAGTATTAGATAGAATCGCTGTTTACACAAGTGAACGCAACTGTTTTTTGACTTTGTAAAAGTAAACACAATATACTGTTAACACACGCAACGCTTTTTGGTTAATTTTCTTTTTGGCTTTTTTTTATTTGTGCGCTATCATTTTATGAGCATAATTTTCGCTATTTTACGGTAAATGGAATTCCCGATCCTTTTAATCCACTTTCATTTCCCTAAAATTCCATTCCATCGTTCCTTATGTGAATTGAAAGCTGGTTGCTGTTAAAAGGTAAGCAAGTTTTTAAATTGCGAACCAGCCTAGTTTTTTATCGGGAAAATGTTTTTGAGTTATATTTTTTTCTTTATTTTTGAGTTTAATTACGATCCTTCGAATACCGCCAGCCCCGAAGGGTCTGGTTTTGCATTTAGTATTTATCCAAAAATCATTGCAGCAAGTTATATAAACGACTCCTCAATTATATTTATTGGGTTTTTGCCTTTTGGCTTATTTTTGAACTTTCAATGACTATATTCTAATGAGATGCCCACATGGACAACGAGATTTCTTTCTTTCTCAAATAGTAGAGTTAACACGTTTGCTAATATACGTTTATCTATTTTGGTTCATTGAGCGCATCGAAATAATACAAAACAATATAGATCAAAGAAACAGGCCGGGCGTAAATTGGTTGATATTTATCCATCTCCTTTAATTTGAAACACATGGTATATTTGAAAGTACGGAATTGTTCGAAATATATGTATTTTGAATAAACTAAATTAACAAAAAGAGAATTATTTCTTGAGTCACTTACCCACAACAGGCTGATGTTTGTCATGATCTGTCCATTCGGAAAACTGCAAAAATAATAAAAATTATGTTAACTTATTTACACGTACTTTGAATATAAATAAAATGAGGAAAATATAGTATTAAAGAAGGCAAATTCTGAATACACATAATTATATCAGTGACGGACTAAGGGAGGCAGGGGCGGTTTGCCTCGAGCCACACCAGACAAATAGGTACTGGAATCACTCTTACGAGTAAAAGTAGGTATTTTTAAAACTTTAGTAGGGTATTGTAAGGCATTTATTAGGTTATTCTTTTGCTCGGTCACGTTTTAGCGAATTTCCAGAATGGAATTCAGCTATTACAGCCACTGTCATAACGCGACCTGAGCCCGGGACGATAGCAGAAATTTGTTTTGAGATCCCTAGAAACCGAAAATAATATTCGCTAAAATTTATATATAAATATGTGTATATATGTATGTATATAGGGGAGGTGGGGTAAAACGGGGTACTTAAGAAACTGTTATGATTTTAAGGACTGAAATATGCTGAATTTTATTATTTTCAGTCGTAATTAAAGTAAAATAATCAAATTTCAAGCTGCCGTAAGAAAATTTTTTTTTTGCGGGCAAAATGGGGTACCCCTTAATAATGTAAGATTATAAATATATTCATAAGAAAACGAAGCTACTAAATAATAATAATTTTTTAGGAGTAATTTACGTAAACCGAATCACCATTTATATTAGTAGTGGATGCAGAGGCGAAAAATAATTATTTTTTTAATAATTCTTACTAGATAAAGTTATATTATCAATAGTTTTTGTAAACATTGATATAATATATTTATTTGGTTTTCAATATTATCAAATTTGAAAATATAAAAATTTTTACCAAATTTTTGGGGTACCCCATTTTGCCCCCCTCTCCTATATATATATATATATATCCTATATATATATATATATATATATATATATATATATATATATATACACATTATATATATATATATATATATATATATATATATATATATATATATATATATATATATATATATATATATATATATATATATTGTTAGGTTTTGTACAACGTTTTCAAAATTTATAATAAAAAAAAATTGATAATTTTCAAAGTTAATCTTATTGTATTTACTTTGCTGCCGCCCACTGTACTTTCTGCTGGCCCAGACTATACTTTCTGTTGGCCCAGACTGTACTTTATAATGTGTCAAATTCATTAAATTTTTTTTGAATTGGTAGAACTGCGGTAATGTAATTTTCGCGCTAAACTCGGGCTATATATATCAGTTGATCAGTTATGTTAATTCTCATTTAATTTGGTTTTCTTTTCCGTGATCACGACCGGACTTCTATATAATACAGGTACACTTAAATTATGTTTTTCTTTTTATATTTTTCCATTATTGTAATAATGAAATTAGTTTTTAACATGTAAAATTTTGGTCACATGTAGTTTGGAGGTTATATGCTGAATTCAAACCTTTTTTTTTAATTTCAACTTTGACAATGATTAATTTAATTAAATTTACAATTTTATTTATTCAATTTCTTAAATGAACTTCTATATAATACAGGAATTTTGTAACTAAATATGTGAAAATTTGGTATAAACTTTTTTGAAATGGATGTCGAGTGACATTGTACAATTGTGGAAATTGGTTAACTGGAATGCACATGTTACTATCAAATGGACAAATTCTGGATGAATTCAACTCGCTGTGGTTCAAATTTGGAATTACATCTGCCTGCCATGAGTTCGCTTCAACCTTGGACAACCACCAGTTTCAACGTCCTAAGGCCCAGATAATACCGCTTTAAAGTGAATTCTTTAGTTAAGTAATTCTTTTGGCATGTTTTATTATTTTTTTTTACAACGTGGTGCCTGGTGCTTCTTTAATTAACAAATTAACATTGCTTAGTGAATCTAAAAAAAAAACAGTTAACTTTTCTGCAATTCAACTTTCTATTAATTCCTTGTAATGTGTTAGTTTTCATTTAACGTAAAACATTTGAATCTCTATACGTATTAACTTTTCTGTCACTCAAACTTTTGTTAATTCTTTATAATGTTCTAAAGTTTTCATTTAATTGTAATTAAGGCTACCTACCTAACCTAATCATAAATTTTAATTTATGCATGTATGTATTAGTCAGAAGATATTTGTAAAATTTCTATATCTTTCTTACTTTCTCTTTTTGTAGTTATTAAAATTATTGTATTTCATAATTTCTCTATATTTTCTTGCGTTATGCTAATTTTCTTGTTCTTTATTTTAACTTGTTAAAATATTTACTGACTAACTAAACTTTAAATATTATGTAATTTATTTCTAAACTAATTTGTTTCTATATTACTATTACTTTCTTGCTATTTTACAATTACCTAAATTTTAATAGTTTATATTGTTAATTGTTATTTAACCAAGAAATTGTTAATTATTTACTTTTATCAAATAATTTTATCACTCAATTATCTAAATTTTTTTGTACAAAACTTTATATTGGGAACAATCTGAAACTAACCTTCACGACCCTGTAATTGTACCAAAAATTGTACAATTAAACAATTAAACAAAAAAATATATGTAAGACTGAACTAGCCAAAGCAAATAAATTTTAATTCAAACTGAAAATTTCTATTATTTAACATTTTCCTTTTATTTGTTCGTTAACCAGGCACGTCCGATGCCCGGAACATGGTTTTTTTGGCAATTTTCATGAAAAAATTTAGTTTTTTGCCAAAATTTCCCTTTATTAAAAAGTTTTTGCGACAATTTTTTACACTATTGAAACGAGGAGAAAAAATTACACAAAAAAGGTCTTTAAACTATTTTTCTATGTCAACTAGTTTCCGAAATCCGATGCCCAGGACCTCGGTAAATGAGTTCTTGCCAATATTTGCCAAAATTCAAAAGAATTTCGAAATTTCTTTACACCATTGCAAAGTACGGAAAAAATTAAATTCGTAAACATAAATTCGCTATGTTATGCAGGATGCTGCGACAGGTTTTATTTTACATTTTTATTCGTCAACTGTATTTTTGAATAAGTTTTGTGGACCACGATTGACCTACGGCACGAGATTAGATTTTTCTTTGGAACCCTGTATCAGGGATTCGGAATTAGAGGTCGCCTCGAGCCTCCAAAGCAGTTAGTCCCCCACTGATTTATATTTCTTTTTGGGTGGGAGCTTACATACTTTTGATATTGTGTACTTTTAAAAACAATTAAACCTTGATTTCTCCAAACTTGGTTTTTTAATTGGGTACGATTCGTGTAATCCTCATATGGAAGCTTGTAATCCTTGTATAGAACAAATTATTATAACTCATATTTAAACTATGGCAGTTTATTTGATTCAAATTATTTTTCAAATACTGTTCATTGTCGATAATTTTGAAATTCTAATCGATTTTTTTCATCTTTTGCAAGTTTAAAAATTTTTTCTTATTCGCCATCATAAAGTGCAAAAAAACCTATTTTTAAAAGGAAAAAAACCTCATACGTTACAATACACAAAAACCATTGGCCAATCAATTTTCGATTTTAACGTTAATTTTCGGAGCTTGTGTTAGATATTTTGACATGAAATTTTAACCAGTTATAGCCGAGGTTATAAAGTATAATTTCTGAAAATTTCATCAAATTTCATTTAAAACATCAGAAGTTAAAACCAAAAAACTGAAATTTAGCAGCATCTTCAGTTTTTATTTTTTTTAAGGTTATGAGTGCAGATAAAAATTTCATATTGTAACCGCTGATAGCCTATATCGTTACAAACAGTCCCAATTTTTTTCGCAGTTTTTAGACCTACACATACCGAAATATATTCATCTATATTTAGAAAATACGACTAAAATGGTCGATTTTTCACAAAATTTAAAATCGATAATTTTCGTAGCGGCGGTTGGAAATGGTAGAAAATATTCATTTTGTGTAGTATTCGATTTAATTAACATGTTACAATAAAAAAATTTGAAGCGGGAAACAATTCCTTATACTTTGTTTATCTGACTCCATTATATTGCTTATTATTCATTTTAAATGTAATATATAATATTCGGTATTTTCTAAATTTAGCTATAGTGGAATCGGATAGGCTTCAAATTTTAGTGAATAAGGAAGGCTATACGAAATGAACATTTTCTACCACTAGCAACCGCCGCTATAAAAGTTATCGGCCATTTCGTGAAAAATCGACCATTTTAGTCGTACTTTCTAAATATAGATGAATATATCTCGGTATGTGTAGGTCTAAAAACACGAAAAAAATTGAGGCTATTCACTACGATATAGTCTACCAGCGGTTACAGTATGAAATTTTCAGAAAATATACTTTATAACATGGACAATAACTGGTTAAAATTTCAAGTCAAAATATCTAACATAAACCCTAAAAATTGACGTCAAATTTGAAAATTGACTGGCCATTGATTTCTGTGCATTGTATAGTATGAGGTTTTTTTTTAAATTGTAGGTTGTTTTATGCACTTTATGATGGTGAACAAAAAAAAATTTTAAGCTTGAAAAAAAAGTGAAAAAAATCGATTAGTAAGTAATTCAAAATTATCGGCAATGAACAGTATTTAAAAATAATTTAAATCAAGTAAACCGCTATAATTTAAAAATTTAAGTAATAATTTGCTCCATACAAGGGTTATAAGCTTCCATATGAGGATTACACGAGTCGAACCCGATTAAGAAACCAAGTTTGGAGAAATTAAGGTTCAATTGTTTTCAAAAATACACAACATCAAAAATATATATATATAAGCTGGAAGCTCCCATCCACCTCACAAGCTACAAATTCAACATTCTTTAAGAGTGTACTAACAAACTGAGAAACAAACTAAGTGACTTAATACCTATGAGCCGTCCAAGGAATTATTTACTTAATTTTTCGAAAGTTGGTTTTTTAATTGGGTTCGATTCGTGTAATCCTCATGTGGAAGCTTGTAACCCTTGTATGGGAGAAATTATTACAACAATAGTGCAGGTCATAAATTATCCTGTCAAAATTGCCGAAAAATCGTATCACCATTCGTTAGAAGCGGCACATAATTTATCTATTTTTCATAAATACATTTATAATCTTTTTCTAAATGCGCTCTATAGTTTGTGTGACACGAGCTAAAGAAGTACTCTACAAATATATTTTGTTTTGAAAACAATAAAATTTCATATATAGTCGCTCAATTTAAGTTTGTAACATCGCTCGCGCGACGAACGAACACAGTCTAATTTGATCAACTGCATCTGTCTTATGTAAACAACTCACTCAAGAAAAAAAATTTTTCCACACCCTCAAATTATAAATCATCCTGTCAAAAAATTGAATTCCATACACAAATTGAAAAAACATATCTGAGAGAGGTTGCAAATTTTTATGATGAGATATTTCTTGTACAAAGATATAGATAAATTAAAACTATTACATAATTCGATTTCACCACTGGGTTGGTCATCGAAAAGATGCTAGAATAGCGAAATCTGACAAAAGTTCTAGAATATTCTTTCAATAATCAGAAAAGATATAAAAAAAATCCTTAATCAATGGATTGACCAACGAAAAAGTACCGATATTTAGAAAAAGTTCCAGAATACTCTTTGGAAATTAGAAAAAATATCGAATATCTGATTTCACCACCAAATTTTTTATCGAAAAACGATCAATTAACGGAATTGGGCAAAAGTTCGAGGATATTCTATTCGGAAAATAGAAAATATATCCAAAAACTGACTTCACCATTGGTTTGGGCATCAAAAAAGTATCCAAATAGCAGAATTCGTCAAAAGTTCTAGAATATTTTTTTTGGAAATCAGAAAAATTATTGAAAATTTGGCATCACCATTAGATTGTTTATCAAGAAAGTGACCAAAAAATGAAATTCAGTAAAAGTTCTAGAATATTTTATGTGAAAATCAGATAAGATATCCGAAACTTGATTTCACCATCAAATTAGTTAGTTAAAAAGGATGCATGTAGCGAAATTTAACGAAAGTTCGAGAATGTTCTATCTGGAAATTAGCAAAGATATCGAAAAATTTACTTCACCATTTGTTTAGTCATCGAAAACCAAGTTAAATATAAGTGAAACCATTTGACAAAAGTTTCTATTCGAAAATTAATAAAGATGTCGAAAAACCAATATCACTATTAGAAGAATTATTGAAATAGAAGCTAAATAAAGATATTTAACAAAAGTTTTAGAATGTTCTGTTCGAGAACTAGCAAAGATAACGAATTATCTATCATAAAATGGTTATAATTGACGAATTTAGGCTCCATTAGTCCTATTGATTTGGTCAACGTTAGTATATTTTAAAAAAAATGACAAATCGTTACTTTTCGCAATCGTAAACTTTAATCGTAAATATCTCCTAAACGGTGTGTCGTAGCTCAAAAATAACGAAGTTTTTGAAGGCATAAGTGAAGCAAGTTGTGAGTATTCCGAACGGATTGCGACTGTCAAAACCTACTTTTCGTTATCGAAAATTATCGATACCACGGAACTTGTTATAAATTGGTTATAACTAGTTAATTTAGGCTCTGTTAGTCCCATTGATCTTGTCAACAACAGAACAATTTTTTAAAAAACTACTTTTCGTTAACTTTCGCTATCGAAAATTTTAATCGTAAATATCTCCTAAACGGTGCGTCGTAGCTCAAAAATAACGAAATTTTTGAAGGCTTAAGCGAAGCAAATTGTGGGTATTCCGAACGTATTGCGACTGTCAAAACCTACTTTTCGTAATCGAAAATTATCGATATCGAAAATAACAATATTTCCAAAATGGATGATATAAGGAAAGGAAGTATTCTTTCAAATATATAACATCTACTATAAATTATACTTATTTTTCGTTATCAAATCTTTCGATCGAAAACAGATTGCAAATAGTATTCAATTTTTTTAAACTTATGGTTGTGATTTTTATATTGTTACTCATGTTGGTTTATTACGTTTTTATGTTCAATAAATAATCAGAAAATAAAATATTTTCCTACTTTTTTGCTTCTACGATAATTTCAATAAACTTCATACATACTTAATATAACTAATAACTACAACTAAAACTAAATTAGTTATTAGTTAATACTAATAGTTGAATTTTTCAGTCATTAGTTGCAAAAAAAAAAAAAAAATTTTATCATTGGTTTTTAATTATTATTAGTTGCAACTAACATCTAGGCATCTAGCCAGTGACTACTGTTTTGTTGAAAATTAATATGTTAATAAGGTGTACTATACTTCACTGAAAGTATCATTTTTCTTTGCATTTACATAATGACAATTAAAATTTGTAAATGAGCAGTGGCGACGCGTGGGAGTAGACAAGGGAGACAGTGTCTCCCCAAAAAAATTAAATTTCATAAAATTTAAGATCCTTTAGAAAATTTAAAATAATTTATTATCTAAGTTTTATAATATTGGCCATTTTCAATACATTCACATTTTCAAATAAAACGTATATACGAATATATGTACATATAATATATGTATATACGTTTACACTTTACACCCATATACAATAATATATACATATAACCTGAAAAATATGAGCCTCTGTGGTCATACAGAATGAAAATAGGTAAGTTACAAGCACGTTACAAGTCTATTTAAAGGCAAAAGACATTTTTACATTTGTTTATCCTCGCTCTGCATACATGTGTGGACAACTGCCTATATATTCACATACACACACCGTCTGCATGTATGTAGAGTATTCTTCAACATCTTTTTTACATCATTAATTCATTATTACTCAAAAACTAAGAACGATTTTGGAATAATTTTTTTTATCTATGTGTAAAATGTAGTATTCTTCTTAATAGTACAAAAATTATCAAGATATATTCAATACTTTTTGAATAATAATAAAAAAACTGAAACAATAATATAAAAACGGAAAAAAGACATATTTCATTTTGTTTACCCTGGCTTGCATGCATGTGTGATAAGTACCCATTATTTACACATTCACATACACAGTCTGCATGTATGTATGTAGTATTCTCCAATATTTTTTTTACATCATTATTACTTAAAAACTAAGAAAGATTTTGGAATAATTTTTTCTTATCTATGTGTAAAATGTAGTATTCTTCTTAATAGTACAAAAATTATCAAAATATATTCAGTACTTTTTGAATAATAATAAAAAAACTGAAACAATAACGCGATATGCAGTGTCAGGGGAAACAGAACGATTTTTGTCTTCGCTACGACGTATGCCTTTGGTTACTGATGTATACGTATATATGTATACGTATACATACCAACTGAAGAGTATTTTATTATTACGACTGCCAGATTGGGCGGTTTTCCGCAAACTGGACGGTTTAGAAGTAAAATTTGCGGTGAAAATTTCTGGTTTGCGACTTTCCGCTTTTTAGGCGGAATTGAAAATAAAATGAAATTTGGGTGTTGATGATTCTTTTTGCTCGCCAACAATATTTTTGGGGAAATAAATAATTTTTCTCGTTTTTTTTGCTTGCCAGCAGTATTTTTCGGGAAATTTTGTGAGATTTTATTGTTTATTATTTAAACATTAGATAGAACCTTTTAATAAAATTTGTATTTATTTCTAATTTGTTTTTCTTTGTTATCTGTTTAAGGCTGTTACATCAAAAGTTTTAATTTTTTTCCTTTTTTCTTTAGCAATAATAAAATGTGAATCTAATTTAAAAACTATAATATATCTAAACTGACTAATTTCAGAACTAGTTATTTTAAAATTTTAAATTTTTTGAAGACCTTTGATTCACACTAACCGCAATTAACAAAATAAAAATTTCAATATCTTTTACTCTTGGCGCAGTAAGCACAAATGGCTGGTCAAAAATTTCAATATTTTTATTTTGCAATCAAAGTGCTGGGTCAGAAGGTCTGTTATAGAAAAAAACTAGGCTAAGAAAGACTACAGATTTCCAAATAAAAATAGATAGAAAATAAGTCTATTTAAAAATATGGTAAAAAAAGATTGTCTCCCCAGGTAATAATTTCACGCGTCGCCACTGTAAATGAGTATAGATTTTGAAACTACAGTTTATTCATTTTTTATCCCCTCATACTTGTTTTTGCGCTACTGGAGAACATTCAGTTTTTTGACAGAATGATTTATAATACACTATAGAGTCCGGGTTCTAACTATAACTCATAATATTTAAATTATGGCGATTTGGTTTAAATTATTGCAGCTGCTGTTGAATTTGCAGCTTGTAAGATGGGTGGGAGCTTATATACTTTTGATGTTGTGTATTTTTGAAAACAATTGAACCTTAATTTCTCCAAACTTGGTTTCTTAATCGGGTTCGACTCGTGTAATCCTCATATGGAAGCTTATAACCCTTGTATGGAGCAAATTATTACTTAAATTTTTAAATTATAGCGGTTTACTTGATTTAAATTATTTTTAAATACTGTTCATTGCCGATAATTTTGAATTACTTACTAATCGATTTTTTTCACTTTTTTTTCAAGCTTAAAATTTTTTTTTGTTCACCATCATAAAGTGCATAAAACAACCTACAATTTAAAAAAAAACCTCATACTATACAATGCACAGAAATCAATGGCCAGTCAATTTTCAAATTTGACGTCAATTTTTAGGGTTTATGTTAGATATTTTGACTTGAAATTTTAACCAGTTATTGTCCATGTTATAAAGTATATTTTCTGAAAATTTCATCAAATTTCACTTGTCACATCCGAAGTTAAACCAAAATTTAGCAGTATCTCCAGTTTTTATTTTTTTTTAAGGTTATGTGTCCAGATAAAAATTTCATACTGTAACCGCTAGTAGACTATATCGTAGTGAATAGCCTCAATTTTTTTCGTTTTTTTTTTTTTTTTTTTAGACCTACACGTACCGAGATATATTCATCTATATTTAGAAAGTACGACTAAAATGGTCGATTTTTCACGAAATGACCGATAACTTTTGTAGCGGCGGTTGCAAGTGTAGAAAATGTTCATTTCGTATAGTCTTGGATGTAATTAACATGCTACAAAAAAAAAAATTTGAGGGGGGAAACAGTTCCTTATGCTTTGGTTATCCGACTCCATTACTAATACATATTTCTGTAGTTACAAGCCAAAGTAATTTAGATCTAAAATGATTATTTTACAGAAAGCATTAGATTTAAAGTTTGACAGAGCTTGTGAATTCTATTGTAAGATGTTATATTTCTCTATTGTAAAACTTTTTCTATGTAAAAAAACCGTAGGTCAGACCAAATAAAGTAATTAGTAGAAATCTCATTTCTGAGTTACGTCGATTTAATTCGTAATGCACGGGCACTACTTATAGTCCAAATTTTTTTTAGTATCTAGGAGGCCAGTCAGATATCATATATAATAACTCCATACTTGTTTAAATGAGATTTTAAGAAAACTTGACACTTAAAAGTACCATCACATTTAGCACTTAAAAGTGCCACACACAATGCACAACTAGACGATATCTTTTTGGTACACTAATAAGGGTTGAGATACTTTAGCTTGTAGCCAACGAATTATTCAAAATTATAGACTATGATTCAAAATCAAAATTTGGGTTGGATTATAATTCTATAAATTAAAAAGGCGATATTTTAGTTTGATATATAATAAGGTTTCTTCCATAGTATCGATATATAAAACCATCAAAAATTATCGATAAATATCGATATATTCAGCCGATATATCGATATGTCGATATCGTTTGCATCCCTACACATGCTAAACTATCGTTTTCATTATGAAAATCCTTCGATTGAAAATAAGTCGTAAATGCACTCATTGTTATTAGCAATGACCACTAATACTGTAATGCAAAATAAGTCTAATTTGGTAAAATGTATGCTTAGTTTTAAATAAAATTTAATTTCAGTCATAAATGTTTTTTTGAAAACGATTAAATTAAACTTACTATATTTTACATTAAAATTAGTGACCATGGTTTATAAAAATGAAACTTTGGTAACGAAAAGTATAGTTTTGCAGGTGTGATATATTTGAAAGACTACTTCCTTTACTTATATTATCTAATTTGAAAATGTCGTTATTCTCAATATCGATAATTTTCGATATCGAAAACTACATTCTGGCAGTCATAATCTATTAGAAATATTATTAACTAGCTTCGTTTAAGCCTTCAAAAATTTCGTTATTTTTTGCTATGTTGCACCATTTACGAAGTATTTACTTCTTCGATATTTTCAAGATATCTAAATGTGGTTGAAAGGATACAGGCAGATTGCCATTTTGGTGTTTTCAAAACATGGTGGCTGACCAGGGCTTTAAAAAAAGGGTTTAAGTTTTTAAGGGCTGAATTTCAGTAAATTTAAATTTTATATCGATAGCAGTTAGCAGATAAAAAGCCAACACAATTCGTACGAGAGCATTCCTACCCATGCTTATCCGCCAATAGCCTTTGTGTTTTATTTGTAAATATTAAAAAAAAACTTAAATAGTGAACTGGAAAATCTTCGTGAAGATATTTTTTCTTTACAAAAATCCCAAATTCATATTTTATAAATAAAAATATTTTTTAAATTACAATATTTATTAAATTTATTACAGATAGTTCACTTTTTTAAAATTTACTATGCCTACTTGTATTGGTATGAAAAAAAATCATTTTAAACACATATAACAATACCATTGAATTTCGACGTAAAATCAGAGAAGTGGGGGCAAGGTAATGTGAAATCCCTAAATGGCACTAACTGGATACTTACTCAATACATGTACAAAATTTCAGCCCACTAAGTTTACTCAGAGGGACAATCGGCCTGTAAGAAAAAAAGCAATAAAGTCAAGGAAATATTGGCATAAAAATCGTGGGGGTAAGGGTTAAAAGTTAGAACCTCCAAAAAGCAGTGGCTGGCTATTAACTTAATCTACACACAAAATTTCAGCCCTCTAGATTTATTTGGAGAGATTTGGACCCTGACAAAACTACTAAAAAACAAGAAAAATCATTCTTTTTGGTATAAAAATGGTGGGGGTAAGGGTTAAAAATGAGACCCCCAAAAGGCACACCCTTGATACTAACTCAGTCCGAATACAAAATTTCAGCCCTCTAGGTTTATTTGGGTGAGATGTACGCGTGGTACAAACTTCGAAAACGTCGAAAAAGTATGAAATTGTAGCTTAAAAATGGTGGGGTACGGATTCTATCAACATACCAAATTTCAACCCTCTACGTTAATTGTGGGAGGCTGTGGGCGTGCTAGATCTAGGCAAAATACTTTTCTGCCGGTCTGCTCCCTCCAAATCACCCTAGGAAGTTGAATTTTGGAAATGCAGTAGATAATTGACCGAAACATTAGTTCCAATCGATTTGGAAAAGTTTTATTGTTTTGTTGCACCCCACCAACCTCTTCGAACTAATACTGAGCTTTGAACGTACAAATTCCATTTAAAATTCTTATATCAAGTTTTTTTAACCATGTGTGCTAAAAATGTGTTATTTAATATGATAGAAACGATAATTAAGAGAAAACAATTTTTATCTATTAAGAAAGTTATATTTCAATTTTTAAATACCCCTGTCGCAGCATCCTGCATAACATAGCGAATTTCCATTTAAAAAAGTACGTTTTTCTCGGAAACTAGTTGATATAGAGTAATTGTAAATAAAAAAAACCTTTATAATATTAATAGATTTGAGCGTTACTTTATGGTATTCCATATTTGTAAATAATAAACAAATATTTTACTTCGCAAAAATACCACTTTTATTTTGAAACTGACAATATTGTTTCGAACCGTCAGTTCATTTTCAAACAGAATAAATATTACATTCTTTATATGCATTATATACTAATTTTATCTACCTATACTTATTAAGGGGGAGTGGTCTGTGATGTGGAAGTGGAAAGGGTGGGAGTGATAGGAGAATGCACAAGTCAAGAAAAACAAGATTACATTACATGTGACAAGAGGCAAACAAACACGTGGCAAAAAATTGAACTTGAAAATGACAAAAAGACAATATTACAGTGAATACAGTTTTAAACAAATTAAAATTTAAATAAGTTATAATATTGAAAATAAAGTTGAACTGTAAATATCCGTGTAATCATTTAAAAGGTGATCGGAGCTATGTTTATTTATTTCTATTGCTTCTAAGATTGTTAACTTCTGTCCTTTGCTTGCCTCGTGTAACACAGTAATTTCCTGTTCCGGTGTGTGTCCGGTGTCTATTAAGTGCCTCGCAAAAGCAGAGTCGGATTTCTTATTTCTATATGACCTAAAATGCTCTGCTCTCCGGGTTTCAAAGTTTCTGCCAGTTTGACCGATGTAAAAACCATTACAATCTTGGCAGTTTAATTTATAGGTACCCGATTTTTTAAGTTTATCAATTTTTGTTTTATTGTTATATATTAAATTTCGTAGATTAAAGCCTGATTTAAATGCTATATTTATGTTTGATTTTGCTAGAACTTTTTTAATTTTATCTGATATTGTACCAAAATATGTTATAGTTTTAAAGTTAGTTTTTGGTTCTGGTTTAACGGAGGGGTAAATTTCTTTTAAGATTTGTTTAAATTCTTTCTTAGCTATTAATTTATCGATTAGGTTTGAATTATATCCGTTATTATTCGCTATTATTTTAATATTATTTATTTCTTTTTTAAAATTTCCTTCCGACAACGGTATATTAAACGCGCGGTGGATCATTGAATTGTAGGCTGCGGCTTTATGTTGATACGGACTTATTGAATCATTTGGAATTGTAATACTTGAGTAAGATGGTTTTCTATATATATTGAAATCAAGCTTATTGTTAATTTTGGTTATAGTCAAATCTAAAAAGTTTATACTATTATCTTTTTCTACCTCTAAGTCAAATTGAATTTTTGGATCTAATGAATTTAATGATTCTACAAATTTTTCTAACTGGCGGATCGATCCATCGAAGCCTATAATTATGTCATCCACGTATCTATACTAAAATTTTACATGTTGTTTAGTTAGTGTATTATTCATTATTATTTCTTCTAAGGTTGACATATAAATTTCTGCCAACAGAGGGCTCAGAGGTGACCCCATTGAAAGGCCACTTGTCTGTCGGAAGAATTTATTGCCGAACTCAAAGTAATTTTGTTTTAAAATTGTATTAAAGGTAATTATTAACTCGGATTGTTTTACTGGATTTTTTGTCTTGTTGTTTATTATTTCGCTAATCAAGTTTAGACACTCCTTGGTAGAAATATTGGTGAACATACTACGTACGTCCAGGGATGCCAATTTGTACCGACCGGGAAAGGATGTGTTATTTATCTATTGTTCTTTGACGATCACGTGACATCAAATTGTGAAAGTGAGTATTCTCTATTTTTTTTAAAATTGAAATAGAACTTTCTTAATAGATAAAAATTGTTTTCTCTTAATTGTCGTTTCTATCGTATTAAATAACACATTTTTAGCCCACATAGTTAAAAAAAAAAACTTGATATAAGAATTTTAAATGGAATTTTTACGTTCAAAGCTCAGTATTAGTTCGAAGAATTCTTTTTCAATTAATTATAATATTCAAAAAGATCACTTTTTGTCCTTCACTTTTCCTTCAGTTTTTTCTTCATCGCTATACGACAGTTTTTAACCGAGTTATAGTAATTCAGAGAGTAGAGCACACACTAAACTTTGATTGTTCATAACTTCGTAACTAATCATCGTACGGAAATTTTTCGGTGGTCGTTAGAAAGCCAAAAATGTGTTATTTAATACGATAGAAACTATAATTAAGAGAAAACAATTTTTATCTATTAAAAAAATTACATTTCAATTTTAAAAAAAATAAAGAATGTTCACTTTCACACTTTGATGTGACGTTATCGTCAAAGAAATGCCTAAATAATCTAAACAAGTGCATGGATTGGAAGCCAAACGTGTAGTCAAATCAGCAGTTACTTTTGGGGGCTTCTAGAAAGACCATCCAACCATCCGACTTTTTTGAGCGACCTTGGATGGTGGCAAAGCTACTGGGGCGGTTCTAGAAGTCTCCGGCGGTGGGTGGAGCAATATTTGGTTTCAAACCTAACGACATCTAGTGAAATTTTGTGTAACCTAACGGGACCTAAGCGAACTTAGGTTAACATAAGAGCTCAAGATTTCCCTAATAGATGGCGCAGCCACCTCTGAGCTCTGTAAATTTCAAGTTTTCACTACTAGATGGCACTCGTAGTCTGGAGTCTAGCGATCCCTGCGCGTAAGTTTGAAAAATTGCCAATAGATGGCGCTGAAAATCCTTTTTGATAGTTGAAAGATGGTGTTGCTAATCTGAAACACCGGGAACTCTGTACCTTAATTCGTAATTTTATCATATTTTTATCTGAAAACAGGTTTCTACAGGTTTTCCTCTAAATAAAAACACATTTATTTTTAAATAAGTTTATTTAAAAGAAATATTTTACAATAAAATATTTAAATGCTATTTTAATAATATTTGTACATGGATATAACATTTTCCATGGCGCAAGTTGCTCCAGAATGATGGCCGTATCGAGGACTAGTGTATGTCGATGTTATGATTCCCAACTAGGGGCAAATTGTTACTTCTTCAAAGTTCATAATGGGCGCTGATGGTAGTAGTCGTTTCAAATACCGCACTTTTTCTTCTCCTTCAGAACGTATGCGCAAAGGATGAAGAACAAGAAGATAAAAATTCAGTCGAAAAGGAACAACCTTCAACATCTAATTCAATAAATGAAGAAGCTAAACGTTTGAAGTATGATGAAAACGCTAACCTTCGTAATGGTCATTCGAAACATGTTGATGAAGAAGAACATTTTGATGATCCGAAAGATTTAGTAGATAAACTAAGAAGTTTAGCGATTTCCTCTCAAATTCAGAGTTTTCATTTTCAAATCAATTTTGAGTGCTCAGTTTATAAAAAAATATGCTAGTTTTATTACAGCGAAAGAAAACGATTTCTTTCTCCGTAATAAAACTAGCACATTTCATATAATAATATTTTTTTCTCTTTTTTTATTTATATATTAATATATAATATATTATATATTATTTAATATATAATATATTTTATACAAAAAAAAAGAGAAAAAAAATTTTCAATTGTTGTAAATCAGCATTATTATTATTGTTCGAAATAAATTTTAGTATCAACAATACTATTCTTGAAAATAAATTTTCTAATATTGACAGAATTTCCTATATTTTACCATCAAATTTTCATTTGGTAGAAATTTCGTGTATAAAAATTTAAACAATTAAGTACAATCTTGCTACATATGAGATGTACTTCACATATGTGAAATGATAACTTGGAATGTGTCTCGTCAGCATTTTTGCTATTTATGATTATAATTTTTGTGCCATTAAAATACACATAAATTACATATAGGTAGTTAAGAAATTATTTTTTATTTTTTTATTAAATATAAATTAGAGTTTTGAAATTATTATGAAAAAAATTGACTTTTTTCATTTTGGAAAATATTAAGATATCAGGACCGACAACAACATTAATCAATTATTTGGCATTAAACGAAAATGAAAGCAAACTACTCTACAACGCTGGCTGGTGTCCGGAAAAAACAAATTAACGGAAAAAGGCTACTTCAATTTCTATCTACCATTGGCGCGGATGTTTGGATTTCTTAACCATTACAAGAAAGCTATCATCAATGCGAAACATCAACTAATTCTGACTCGAGCTCGGACGGATCACGATGCAGTTATATCACCAACGTATGACGTCACTTTCCATATACATAAAATTCAATGGATGGTTCCACACGTTACAGTTGCAGATGAACAGAAACTGAAGTTATTGAAATATGTGGCAAATAGTCGAGATATTACAATTTCTTTTCGATCATGGGATATACATATACAGCCAAAGATTCCAACGGCCAGACAAAACATTTGGACGGGGAAAACATCGACTCAGCTGGAGAAACCGTGTTACTTTATATTGGCTCTACAAACGGATCGACGAAACGAAAAAGATAAAGATTCCAGTATTTTCGATCACTGCGAACTTTCAGACGTAAAAGTTCATTTAAATTCTGCGAAATACCCGTACGTGGATTTGAATTTCGATTTCAGTAATGATAAATATGCAGTCTCGAATGTACTCGAAATTTCAACAAGCATATTATGATTGTAAGAAGAATGAACCGCTTTTAAGCAAAACAGAATTCAAGAATATCGCTCCAATCATATTCATCGATTGTTCTCATCAAAACGAATCATTGAAAAGTGGACCGGTGGATATTCGAATTGAATTTAAAACGTTGAAGGAGGTGGCAGAGAATACATCAGCATTCTGTCGTCGACTACATGATCGAGTGGTTCAATATAATCCATTGACGAATATTGTTACAAAATATGTATAAGAACACCGCAATCAGATTATAAATCAACCAGTTTCGTCCTAGAAAATGAAGACCGACGTAGCAATTGTTGGCTTCCAAGGATTTCTATATGCAACAAATGGAAAATTCTACATAAAGGAATTAGCTGTGTTGGAATTCGATTCTTCCGAAGAAAATTATGGTGAAGATTATATACTACAACACTACGTATTCAAATCACCAATACCGTTTTGTGGATTAAGTGAAAAAGATCAGCGCACAGCTCGTTGGTTGCGGAAAAATCATGATGGGTTCTCCTAAATGGATGAACATATTGAATACGAGGAATTACAACACATTTTAATAAACAATCTACACGGAACTCAAATCATCTATACGAAAGGAGAAGAAAAAGTGCGGTATTTGAAACGACTACTACCATCAGCTCCCATCATGAACTTTGAAGAAGTAACAATTTGTCCCAAGTTGGGAATCATAACATCGACATACACTAGTCCTCGATGCGGCCATCATTCCGGAGCAACTTGCGCCATGGAAAATGTCATATCCATATACAAATATTATTGTAATAGCATTTAAATATTTTATTGTAAAATATTTCTTTTAAATAAATTTATTAAAGAAAAAAATGTGTTTTTATTTAGAGGGAAACCTGTATAAACCTGTTTTCATATAAAAATATGATAAAATTATGAATCAAGGTACAGAGTTCCCGGTAGTTCAGACTAGCAACGCCATCTTTTAACTACCAAAAAGGATTTTCGCCGCCATCTATTGGCAATTTTTCAAACTTACGCACAGGGATCGCTAGTATCCAGGCTACGAGCGCCATCTAGTAGTGAAAACTTGTTATCGTTTTTAATTGTTATATAGAAAATTTTTTTTTTTTTTTTTAGACCTACACGTACCGAGATATATTCATCTATATTTAGAAAGTACGACTAAAATGGTCGATTTTTCACGAAATGACCGATAACTTTTGTAGCGGCGGTTGCAAGTGTAGAAAATGTTCATTTCGTATAGTCTTGGATGTAATTAACATGCTACAAAAAAAAAAATTTGAGGGGGGAAACAGTTCCTTATGCTTTGGTTATCCGACTCCATTACTAATACATATTTCTGTAGTTACAAGCCAAAGTAATTTAGATCTAAAATGATTATTTTACAGAAAGCATTAGATTTAAAGTTTGACAGAGCTTGTGAATTCTATTGTAAGATGTTATATTTCTCTATTGTAAAACTTTTTCTATGTAAAAAAACCGTAGGTCAGACCAAATAAAGTAATTAGTAGAAATCTCATTTCTGAGTTACGTCGATTTAATTCGTAATGCACGGGCACTACTTATAGTCCAAATTTTTTTTAGTATCTAGGAGGCCAGTCAGATATCATATATAATAACTCCATACTTGTTTAAATGAGATTTTAAGAAAACTTGACACTTAAAAGTACCATCACATTTAGCACTTAAAAGTGCCACACACAATGCACAACTAGACGATATCTTTTTGGTACACTAATAAGGGTTGAGATACTTTAGCTTGTAGCCAACGAATTATTCAAAATTATAGACTATGATTCAAAATCAAAATTTGGGTTGGATTATAATTCTATAAATTAAAAAGGCGATATTTTAGTTTGATATATAATAAGGTTTCTTCCATAGTATCGATATATAAAACCATCAAAAATTATCGATAAATATCGATATATTCAGCCGATATATCGATATGTCGATATCGTTTGCATCCCTACACATGCTAAACTATCGTTTTCATTATGAAAATCCTTCGATTGAAAATAAGTCGTAAATGCACTCATTGTTATTAGCAATGACCACTAATACTGTAATGCAAAATAAGTCTAATTTGGTAAAATGTATGCTTAGTTTTAAATAAAATTTAATTTCAGTCATAAATGTTTTTTTGAAAACGATTAAATTAAACTTACTATATTTTACATTAAAATTAGTGACCATGGTTTATAAAAATGAAACTTTGGTAACGAAAAGTATAGTTTTGCAGGTGTGATATATTTGAAAGACTACTTCCTTTACTTATATTATCTAATTTGAAAATGTCGTTATTCTCAATATCGATAATTTTCGATATCGAAAACTACATTCTGGCAGTCATAATCTATTAGAAATATTATTAACTAGCTTCGTTTAAGCCTTCAAAAATTTCGTTATTTTTTGCTATGTTGCACCATTTACGAAGTATTTACTTCTTCGATATTTTCAAGATATCTAAATGTGGTTGAAAGGATACAGGCAGATTGCCATTTTGGTGTTTTCAAAACATGGTGGCTGACCAGGGCTTTAAAAAAAGGGTTTAAGTTTTTAAGGGCTGAATTTCAGTAAATTTAAATTTTATATCGATAGCAGTTAGCAGATAAAAAGCCAACACAATTCGTACGAGAGCATTCCTACCCATGCTTATCCGCCAATAGCCTTTGTGTTTTATTTGTAAATATTAAAAAAAAACTTAAATAGTGAACTGGAAAATCTTCGTGAAGATATTTTTTCTTTACAAAAATCCCAAATTCATATTTTATAAATAAAAATATTTTTTAAATTACAATATTTATTAAATTTATTACAGATAGTTCACTTTTTTAAAATTTACTATGCCTACTTGTATTGGTATGAAAAAAAATCATTTTAAACACATATAACAATACCATTGAATTTCGACGTAAAATCAGAGAAGTGGGGGCAAGGTAATGTGAAATCCCTAAATGGCACTAACTGGATACTTACTCAATACATGTACAAAATTTCAGCCCACTAAGTTTACTCAGAGGGACAATCGGCCTGTAAGAAAAAAAGCAATAAAGTCAAGGAAATATTGGCATAAAAATCGTGGGGGTAAGGGTTAAAAGTTAGAACCTCCAAAAAGCAGTGGCTGGCTATTAACTTAATCTACACACAAAATTTCAGCCCTCTAGATTTATTTGGAGAGATTTGGACCCTGACAAAACTACTAAAAAACAAGAAAAATCATTCTTTTTGGTATAAAAATGGTGGGGGTAAGGGTTAAAAATGAGACCCCCAAAAGGCACACCCTTGATACTAACTCAGTCCGAATACAAAATTTCAGCCCTCTAGGTTTATTTGGGTGAGATGTACGCGTGGTACAAACTTCGAAAACGTCGAAAAAGTATGAAATTGTAGCTTAAAAATGGTGGGGTACGGATTCTATCAACATACCAAATTTCAACCCTCTACGTTAATTGTGGGAGGCTGTGGGCGTGCTAGATCTAGGCAAAATACTTTTCTGCCGGTCTGCTCCCTCCAAATCACCCTAGGAAGTTGAATTTTGGAAATGCAGTAGATAATTGACCGAAACATTAGTTCCAATCGATTTGGAAAAGTTTTATTGTTTTGTTGCACCCCACCAACCTCTTCGAACTAATACTGAGCTTTGAACGTACAAATTCCATTTAAAATTCTTATATCAAGTTTTTTTAACCATGTGTGCTAAAAATGTGTTATTTAATATGATAGAAACGATAATTAAGAGAAAACAATTTTTATCTATTAAGAAAGTTATATTTCAATTTTTAAATACCCCTGTCGCAGCATCCTGCATAACATAGCGAATTTCCATTTAAAAAAGTACGTTTTTCTCGGAAACTAGTTGATATAGAGTAATTGTAAATAAAAAAAACCTTTATAATATTAATAGATTTGAGCGTTACTTTATGGTATTCCATATTTGTAAATAATAAACAAATATTTTACTTCGCAAAAATACCACTTTTATTTTGAAACTGACAATATTGTTTCGAACCGTCAGTTCATTTTCAAACAGAATAAATATTACATTCTTTATATGCATTATATACTAATTTTATCTACCTATACTTATTAAGGGGGAGTGGTCTGTGATGTGGAAGTGGAAAGGGTGGGAGTGATAGGAGAATGCACAAGTCAAGAAAAACAAGATTACATTACATGTGACAAGAGGCAAACAAACACGTGGCAAAAAATTGAACTTGAAAATGACAAAAAGACAATATTACAGTGAATACAGTTTTAAACAAATTAAAATTTAAATAAGTTATAATATTGAAAATAAAGTTGAACTGTAAATATCCGTGTAATCATTTAAAAGGTGATCGGAGCTATGTTTATTTATTTCTATTGCTTCTAAGATTGTTAACTTCTGTCCTTTGCTTGCCTCGTGTAACACAGTAATTTCCTGTTCCGGTGTGTGTCCGGTGTCTATTAAGTGCCTCGCAAAAGCAGAGTCGGATTTCTTATTTCTATATGACCTAAAATGCTCTGCTCTCCGGGTTTCAAAGTTTCTGCCAGTTTGACCGATGTAAAAACCATTACAATCTTGGCAGTTTAATTTATAGGTACCCGATTTTTTAAGTTTATCAATTTTTGTTTTATTGTTATATATTAAATTTCGTAGATTAAAGCCTGATTTAAATGCTATATTTATGTTTGATTTTGCTAGAACTTTTTTAATTTTATCTGATATTGTACCAAAATATGTTATAGTTTTAAAGTTAGTTTTTGGTTCTGGTTTAACGGAGGGGTAAATTTCTTTTAAGATTTGTTTAAATTCTTTCTTAGCTATTAATTTATCGATTAGGTTTGAATTATATCCGTTATTATTCGCTATTATTTTAATATTATTTATTTCTTTTTTAAAATTTCCTTCCGACAACGGTATATTAAACGCGCGGTGGATCATTGAATTGTAGGCTGCGGCTTTATGTTGATACGGACTTATTGAATCATTTGGAATTGTAATACTTGAGTAAGATGGTTTTCTATATATATTGAAATCAAGCTTATTGTTAATTTTGGTTATAGTCAAATCTAAAAAGTTTATACTATTATCTTTTTCTACCTCTAAGTCAAATTGAATTTTTGGATCTAATGAATTTAATGATTCTACAAATTTTTCTAACTGGCGGATCGATCCATCGAAGCCTATAATTATGTCATCCACGTATCTATACTAAAATTTTACATGTTGTTTAGTTAGTGTATTATTCATTATTATTTCTTCTAAGGTTGACATATAAATTTCTGCCAACAGAGGGCTCAGAGGTGACCCCATTGAAAGGCCACTTGTCTGTCGGAAGAATTTATTGCCGAACTCAAAGTAATTTTGTTTTAAAATTGTATTAAAGGTAATTATTAACTCGGATTGTTTTACTGGATTTTTTGTCTTATTGTTTATTATTTCGCTAATCAAGTTTAGACACTCCTTGGTAGAAATATTGGTGAACATACTACGTACGTCCAGGGATGCCAATTTGTACCGACCGGGAAAGGATGTGTTATTTATCTATTGTTCTTTGACGATCACGTGACATCAAATTGTGAAAGTGAGTATTCTCTATTTTTTTTAAAATTGAAATAGAACTTTCTTAATAGATAAAAATTGTTTTCTCTTAATTGTCGTTTCTATCGTATTAAATAACACATTTTTAGCCCACATAGTTAAAAAAAAAAACTTGATATAAGAATTTTAAATGGAATTTTTACGTTCAAAGCTCAGTATTAGTTCGAAGAATTCTTTTTCAATTAATTATAATATTCAAAAAGATCACTTTTTGTCCTTCACTTTTCCTTCAGTTTTTTCTTCATCGCTATACGACAGTTTTTAACCGAGTTATAGTAATTCAGAGAGTAGAGCACACACTAAACTTTGATTGTTCATAACTTCGTAACTAATCATCGTACGGAAATTTTTCGGTGGTCGTTAGAAAGCCAAAAATGTGTTATTTAATACGATAGAAACTATAATTAAGAGAAAACAATTTTTATCTATTAAAAAAATTACATTTCAATTTTAAAAAAAATAAAGAATGTTCACTTTCACACTTTGATGTGACGTTATCGTCAAAGAAATGCCTAAATAATCTAAACAAGTGCATGGATTGGAAGCCAAACGTGTAGTCAAATCAGCAGTTACTTTTGGGGGCTTCTAGAAAGACCATCCAACCATCCGACTTTTTTGAGCGACCTTGGATGGTGGCAAAGCTACTGGGGCGGTTCTAGAAGTCTCCGGCGGTGGGTGGAGCAATATTTGGTTTCAAACCTAACGACATCTAGTGAAATTTTGTGTAACCTAACGGGACCTAAGCGAACTTAGGTTAACATAAGAGCTCAAGATTTCCCTAATAGATGGCGCAGCCACCTCTGAGCTCTGTAAATTTCAAGTTTTCACTACTAGATGGCACTCGTAGTCTGGAGTCTAGCGATCCCTGCGCGTAAGTTTGAAAAATTGCCAATAGATGGCGCTGAAAATCCTTTTTGATAGTTGAAAGATGGCGTTGCTAATCTGAAACACCGGGAACTCTGTACCTTAATTCGTAATTTTATCATATTTTTATCTGAAAACAGGTTTCTACAGGTTTTCCTCTAAATAAAAACACATTTATTTTTAAATAAGTTTATTTAAAAGAAATATTTTACAATAAAATATTTAAATGCTATTTTAATAATATTTGTACATGGATATAACATTTTCCATGGCGCAAGTTGCTCCAGAATGATGGCCGTATCGAGGACTAGTGTATGTCGATGTTATGATTCCCAACTAGGGGCAAATTGTTACTTCTTCAAAGTTCATAATGGGCGCTGATGGTAGTAGTCGTTTCAAATACCGCACTTTTTCTTCTCCTTCAGAACGTATGCGCAAAGGATGAAGAACAAGAAGATAAAAATTCAGTCGAAAAGGAACAACCTTCAACATCTAATTCAATAAATGAAGAAGCTAAACGTTTGAAGTATGATGAAAACGCTAACCTTCGTAATGGTCATTCGAAACATGTTGATGAAGAAGAACATTTTGATGATCCGAAAGATTTAGTAGATAAACTAAGAAGTTTAGCGATTTCCTCTCAAATTCAGAGTTTTCATTTTCAAATCAATTTTGAGTGCTCAGTTTATAAAAAAATATGCTAGTTTTATTACAGCGAAAGAAAACGATTTCTTTCTCCGTAATAAAACTAGCACATTTCATATAATAATATTTTTTTCTCTTTTTTTATTTATATATTAATATATAATATATTATATATTATTTAATATATAATATATTTTATACAAAAAAAAAGAGAAAAAAAATTTTCAATTGTTGTAAATCAGCATTATTATTATTGTTCGAAATAAATTTTAGTATCAACAATACTATTCTTGAAAATAAATTTTCTAATATTGACAGAATTTCCTATATTTTACCATCAAATTTTCATTTGGTAGAAATTTCGTGTATAAAAATTTAAACAATTAAGTACAATCTTGCTACATATGAGATGTACTTCACATATGTGAAATGATAACTTGGAATGTGTCTCGTCAGCATTTTTGCTATTTATGATTATAATTTTTGTGCCATTAAAATACACATAAATTACATATAGGTAGTTAAGAAATTATTTTTTATTTTTTTATTAAATATAAATTAGAGTTTTGAAATTATTATGAAAAAAATTGACTTTTTTCATTTTGGAAAATATTAAGATATCAGGACCGACAACAACATTAATCAATTATTTGGCATTAAACGAAAATGAAAGCAAACTACTCTACAACGCTGGCTGGTGTCCGGAAAAAACAAATTAACGGAAAAAGGCTACTTCAATTTCTATCTACCATTGGCGCGGATGTTTGGATTTCTTAACCATTACAAGAAAGCTATCATCAATGCGAAACATCAACTAATTCTGACTCGAGCTCGGACGGATCACGATGCAGTTATATCACCAACGTATGACGTCACTTTCCATATACATAAAATTCAATGGATGGTTCCACACGTTACAGTTGCAGATGAACAGAAACTGAAGTTATTGAAATATGTGGCAAATAGTCGAGATATTACAATTTCTTTTCGATCATGGGATATACATATACAGCCAAAGATTCCAACGGCCAGACAAAACATTTGGACGGGGAAAACATCGACTCAGCTGGAGAAACCGTGTTACTTTATATTGGCTCTACAAACGGATCGACGAAACGAAAAAGATAAAGATTCCAGTATTTTCGATCACTGCGAACTTTCAGACGTAAAAGTTCATTTAAATTCTGCGAAATACCCGTACGTGGATTTGAATTTCGATTTCAGTAATGATAAATATGCAGTCTCGAATGTACTCGAAATTTCAACAAGCATATTATGATTGTAAGAAGAATGAACCGCTTTTAAGCAAAACAGAATTCAAGAATATCGCTCCAATCATATTCATCGATTGTTCTCATCAAAACGAATCATTGAAAAGTGGACCGGTGGATATTCGAATTGAATTTAAAACGTTGAAGGAGGTGGCAGAGAATACATCAGCATTCTGTCGTCGACTACATGATCGAGTGGTTCAATATAATCCATTGACGAATATTGTTACAAAATATGTATAAGAACACCGCAATCAGATTATAAATCAACCAGTTTCGTCCTAGAAAATGAAGACCGACGTAGCAATTGTTGGCTTCCAAGGATTTCTATATGCAACAAATGGAAAATTCTACATAAAGGAATTAGCTGTGTTGGAATTCGATTCTTCCGAAGAAAATTATGGTGAAGATTATATACTACAACACTACGTATTCAAATCACCAATACCGTTTTGTGGATTAAGTGAAAAAGATCAGCGCACAGCTCGTTGGTTGCGGAAAAATCATGATGGGTTCTCCTAAATGGATGAACATATTGAATACGAGGAATTACAACACATTTTAATAAACAATCTACACGGAACTCAAATCATCTATACGAAAGGAGAAGAAAAAGTGCGGTATTTGAAACGACTACTACCATCAGCTCCCATCATGAACTTTGAAGAAGTAACAATTTGTCCCAAGTTGGGAATCATAACATCGACATACACTAGTCCTCGATGCGGCCATCATTCCGGAGCAACTTGCGCCATGGAAAATGTCATATCCATATACAAATATTATTGTAATAGCATTTAAATATTTTATTGTAAAATATTTCTTTTAAATAAATTTATTAAAGAAAAAAATGTGTTTTTATTTAGAGGGAAACCTGTATAAACCTGTTTTCATATAAAAATATGATAAAATTATGAATCAAGGTACAGAGTTCCCGGTAGTTCAGACTAGCAACGCCATCTTTTAACTACCAAAAAGGATTTTCGCCGCCATCTATTGGCAATTTTTCAAACTTACGCACAGGGATCGCTAGTATCCAGGCTACGAGCGCCATCTAGTAGTGAAAACTTGTTATCGTTTTTAATTGTTATATAGAAAATTGTCGATGGTCAAATATTTTACGTTAAATGAGTAAGTTCTTATATTTATCACGCGATATCACGTGATTGACCATATAGTAAAGTAGTCATATAATAAAGTAGTCATAAGACCATATAATAAAGTAGTCATAAGCGAGATCGGCAACGAAAGTGTTAAAAATATCGATTTTGCACCGTATAAATGTGATTATTAATGATTGGTTGGTATCATCGAACTGTAATGATCTAAAACTGTCGAGCGGGGAAAGGGTTAATTGATTCCGAAAAAAATTAAAATTTCATAGTGCAAATTAAAGTTCTCATTATCATTTTGGCAAACTTTAATATATACATAGACATGATTCTTAACTGCATGATTTAGTATTTAACCAGAAATATCGTGTAGTCAGTTTGTCATTTTCTTAAATTCTATAAAATTTTTAATAATTAAACACATTTTATTTTATAAATAAAATTATAATAATAAAGAGTAGGTACATATTGAAGTATATAAAAAATGCTGATTATTATTTAAAATATTAGATAAGTAAATAAAAATTTTACAATTCTATTACAGTCGTTTACAAAAACTAGAGGTCATTTAATACCTATAGATATTTTTAACTAATTTTTAATAATTAAACTAACAAGTAATAAATTTAACAAAAACAGATACATTGTTTAAATAAATATAAAATAAGAGAAAGAAATTTTTCTTAAAATATAAGGAACATTGTACTATTAATTTAAGACTAAAAAATATCTATGACGAGAAATTAATGTTTCAAAACTATTTTAAATTATCGATATTACATATTCAGTTTCTATTGACCATCTAATAGTGAAAACTTGGAATTTATAGAGCTCAAAGGTGGCTGCGCCATCTATTAGAGGAATTTTCAAACTTACGCACGGGGATCGCTACTATCCAGGCTACGAGCGCCATCTATTAGTGAAAACTTGGAATTTACCGAGCTCAAAGGTGGCTGCGCCATCTATTAGGGAAATTTTGAATTGTTAGGTTCGGTTAGGTTAGAAAAAATTTTGTTAGGTTAGGTTATGTTAGGTCAGGTTAGGTTAGGTTAGGTTAGGTTAGACCAAATTTCCTTAGGTTCCGTTAGGTTAGATCAAGTTCCGTTAGGTTCAGTTACGTTAGAAAAAATTTTCGTTCAAATTACTCCACCCACCGTCGGAGGTTTCTAGAACCGCCCCGGCAGCTTACCTCCTCTCGAGGTCGCTCAAAAAATCGGGAGGTGTGTTTTCAGACTGTCATATTTCTACTACTGAGGATAATTTTTGTGAGATTTTGTTAAACATATTGAATTTGTACCAAATTAATGACTTGTTTTACTTTATTGATGGATTTATGAAACTTAGATCATTCATAATTAATAAATGAATATGCTATATCTAAAAGGAAGATCTCTTCCGGATTGAACGTTGCTCATTTTTTCATGGCTGATCGAACTGACAGTCGTGGGATTGCATTTCATCCGAAAGAAAAAGCTACACTGTTCCATGATACAACATTACCAACCATTGTAATAAGCCTTATGGCTTTATATATACAGTCCTTTAAAACTGCTAGAAATTTTCTTAATATTTAACTAGTTATTATTAATGTTACCAATATTGCCGTGATTTCTGTGTATCATGGCTAACTATATTGATAATAAAATTTATTAATAAAATATCAAATACTAGCCGTACCCGTGACGTTGTTCACGCGAAACGTTGAGTAGTTTCTTTTCCAATTTGTTATTTCTTGCAACACAAAATGCATTAAATTGTCTCCAAATTGACAATTGTATATTTATTGTATTTTTCGGTACACAATTAGCAACATTTTTTTTTATTTCAAATTCAAAAAAATTTCCAAACTACAATATACAATTTATTTACATTACAGTTTGTTATTATAGTTATGAAAGTATGAAATATGTAAATTTACGTAATTTGTGTACATGTTCAAAATATTTTTTCCATTTTCCCGTGGAAATGAGACATTTTCCCGGAATAAAAAGTATCTTAGATGTTGACCCAGGTAATAAGTTATCATCACACCAAATTTCACCAAAATTACACCAAAATCTGTCCAGTAATTTTTACGTGATGCGTGAGCAGATAGACAGACAGACAAAAATTTTAAAAATCGCTGTTTTGATATCTACATCGATAACTATTTACAGTGCCAGTACAATTTTCAAAAAATATTCCATGTACAGAAACGGTCTCGTTACAGTTTTATTATATGCATAGATTACTAAACTTTCCAGTAATTTTGAAGGACTGGAATATAATTTATTTGAATTATTCTTAGGAAACTTTTCTGTGAAATAAGCATAATAAGTATCTTTGCTACTAACTATAAAGAAAATACAGTAATAATAATTGTTCATACTTATTAAAACTCCAATGTTACAGAGACGTGCTTTTGTAGTACAAAACTAATTTTTCTATTGAAAGACCAATATCTGTGACCATGTTTTGATAATAATTGTGATTTTATGAATAAGTAGATTTCTAAGAATGGTATAATTTTTATTTTGCTAGAATTTGTAAAATTATTTTGAAGTTAGGGCCACTTAAAGTCGCATTTTGGAAAAGCGGATTTTTGGGCGTTATTTTTGCAGACTATGGTATTTAACTGTCGGAATATGTTTACTAGACCCAATTTGATACGATGCCAAAATTTCATGTGTAAGTGACCAATAACTTTGAAAATATTACCATTTTTCGTAATTAACAAATTTGAAATTTCCGGTTTCCCGCCAAATAACAAGCAAGGAGTGATACGTGTTTAGCTACTTTTTCATTCCAACCGATGCACCAATTAACCCCACTAAAATATTTTTCAAAATATCAATAATAAAAAGCTTCCCATATGGTGCGGACTTTATGAAAGACACTGTAGTTTTTCGAGAGTTGCCATTCGATTTATTCCTAAAATATGCATCTAATCGAAGTTTATACAAAAAATATTCAAAATAGAGGGGGCCATTAATGAAAAATTGTTCCAGACTTCTAGGACCTATGGTTTTTTTGGAATAGAAAGAATTTTTTTTTCAAATGGAAACATATGTTGAGATGTTTTTTAAAAATTAGTTTATTACTTGAAATTACCAATTATGCTAAAATTTTCATTAATTTATTTCATATTATTGAGAAATTACATTTTTCAGGTTTAATTTTCAAAACCCGTGGTCAAGTTTGTGTAAACGAACGCAAAAATGCGGTTCATTTTAAATTTAGATTAAAAAAATACAACATAAGTTGTAATGGTATGTTCGCACTAATCTCTTACCATAAAACAAAATTAATTAATTAAATACATTAATTATCAAAATAATTTGTATTTTTTCCTCAAATATTTAACTCAATATTCAATTAAAAGTCATTAAATTATAACTGTAGTTTTAATTTTTAATATTTGATATTACACCACACTAAAGAAGTCAAAATCTAGTAGGTTTAAAACAGGCATTATGTACTTACTAAACTTTTTAAAACGTAGTAATAAATCTAGTAAATTTGGAACCGGTATTTATAGTTTCTTATGGAAATGCATAGATGGCAGCATAGATATGATTTAATATTAATACGAGTAACTATAATATTGTCAAATATTGCAACTTAACCTAGTTTACAGAAAAAGTAAGAGAATTGTCCAAAAAAGCATTTTGAGCTTGCAATATATCCAAAAAGGAAAAAATATGGTTTTATTCATTTCCATTAGTGTATAGTGTAAGTCAATATATTTATTTTTATTTTTATTTTCAATAATTGTAATATAGTAAATAATCATTTTCTTAATCTTATGTTCTTTTGTAGTAAAATTCATTTCATTCGATGTGTAAAATTGAAGTATTTAGTTCAACTTCCGTCAACTTCAATAGAAAAAAATTAGTTGATCACTGATGGTGAAGAGAAAGAACATTTCCATTTGAAACGAAATTTACTCCTGTAAATAATGATTCTATAGTGTACATTTACAGTGTAATGAGCTTACTCTCGAAAAAAAGAACCCGATGAAAAGTTTTGATTACCAAAGACTTTCCGAGTATCATTTTTATAAAAAAAAAAAAATTATTCTGTATTTTAAAAGACAAAAATGGTTTCTGTAATTCAAACAAATGTTGTAATGAAACAGGTTTTACTAAAAATAATAAAGATTATTTAAAAAAGATAATAAAGTTTTAATTAAAAATATTTTATCTTTAATTGACTCTTATAGCATTTATTCAGATGTATTTATCTCCGAGAGCGGAACTGCGCCGCGCTGCGTTTTCGACCTAGTGAACGTCATCATTGCCAACGTTGCCACTGGCGATTTGTTCATCCACGTTATCATTGTCAACATCGATATCATTGGAATTTCAACTATTTGTATAAATTACATTTAAATCGTTGCCTTTTTCCAGGTTCAGCAGATTTGGTTCACATTGCTGTTTTGAGCTAGATTTTGTATACGTGACATGAGGTTTTAGATAAATACGATTATGTTTTTAGGTCGAGTTATCTTCAGTAGTCACTAAATAATCATTGTTGTTTAAGATTTTTCTGACTGTTGCAGGAACCCACTTAACTTTTTTATAAAAGTATAGAAAGCAAAGCATCCGTAACTCAACGATGAATCGACAGATAGTATACTATCTGAATACCTTGCTTAAAATTGCGAGCATAACCTGACAATAATTCATATCACACTGGTCTAAAAAATAATATTTTTAAAATTAAACACCATTAATATTTTTAAATAACGAACCTAAAATTAAAATTACGCAAATCAATGTAATAATTTTTTTTTTCGAAAGTAAATATGCAAAATATGGAAATATGTTTCTGCATGATAGATGATGTCATTCAAATCAGTTAAAAATTTCTGTTTTACCTATCTGGAAACACGAGTTTTACGAGTTGTTAACTACATAGATAGCCATCTATGTAGCATAAATACAATTACCGTTTAGCTACTTTCCGTAATTATGAGGCTTGTTTGAACTAAGGCGCTCTTAAACTCACCAAAATTCTCTTAAATAAATCACTTTTAAGAGCAAAAGTTGTAAAATTTAAAAAAAAAAGAAAAATTTTTATTTTTTTATTTTTTGTTTCTGTTGCTTTAAAGAATAATTTTTATCAACAAATAAGTATACTATTCCATTTAAAAAAAGATAAATTTGTATCGTATCTCGAAAACCACAAGAGCTATAAAGCTCCGAAGTATATCAATCAATGTCCCCCGCCAGTGACTGCAACTTTTATTTGAACAATTTTTCGATTAAATCAACGGTTTGGCTGTAATAAAAATGGCAACTCTCGAAAAGCTGTGAATTGATGAACACAACGTGATATTAGCCCTTAAAAATAAAAAGTCAAAAGTAATTACCTACACTAGAATATACAGCACTGTACAGTCTCCTCTAGGCAGAACAACGACAGAATTAATCACCCATTAACAGATTCATACGAAATATATTCATACAAATTGACCTAAAAAAGGATGGAACTTACAAGGAAAGGTCCCCAGGTGTCCGCCTCCGATTTCCATGCCGCTGAAATATGTTATTCTACGTCGAAATCTAAGGGACACGTATTTTTTTTTACCGGCGGAAAAACGGTTTGAAGGGGTGAAATCGCCCTTCAAAAATTGGGGTAAAAATTTAATTTTTCAAATATCTCGAAAACACTAATAGATAGAGCAAAAGCTTAAATTGGCGATATTGCTCTTTTTTGAAGAGCTATCTATTGATATGCAATTTGTTCAAATTACATCAACAGGGGTGGTTGGCGGTTAAAATTTGAGGGTTGGTTTTGCAAAAAGGGGGGTGAAAAATAAACAATATAAAAATTTTGTTTACAGGTTTGAAGTCTACGTCAAAAAATCTAATTGACCTGTTTTTGCTCAATGTCCTAATATTAAGTCTAGGGGTAGTTAACTACGGGTGTCCGTGTCGAATAGTCGTACTACTTGGGTAGTTCAAGAAGTTCTTCTTCACGAAAAATAGTTTAAGACAATTAGAATAACGTAGAAATGAAATTCTCGAATTCAAAATTCAGTTTCAGCAACATTGGAGAGGCGGTGAGTCACCCTCTTCAATTACATACTAGTTTACATACACTAATTTTTGCTATTAACACACTGACAGTGGGTAACAATGTCACAATAAGTGGTTCTAAAGTTGGACTATCGTATGTAAGGTTTTTATTAGGTTTCCATTCATTTTGAAAATATGGTTATTTTCGGTATCGATAATTTTCGATAACGAAAACGATAATATCCATTAAAAAACAAACCTAATAAAAACCTTACATACGATAGTCCAACTTCAGAACCACTTATTGTGACATTATTAACCACTGTCAGTATGCTAATAGAAAAAATTAGTGTATGTAAACTAGTATGTAATTTAAGAGGGTGACCCACCCCCTCTCCCATGTTGCTCAAACTGAATTTTGAATTCGAGAATTTCATTTCTACGTTATTCTAATTGTCTTAAACTATTTTTCGTGACGAAGAACTTCTTGAACTACCCAAGTAGTACGACTATTCAACACAGACACCCCCTAGTTAACTACTCCTAGACTTTATATTTGGATATTGAGAAAAAACAGGTCAATTAGATTTTTTGACGTAGATTTCAAATCTGTAAACAAAATTTTATATTGTTTATTTTTCACCCCCTTTTTGCAAAATTAACCGCCAAATTTTAACCCCCAACCACCCCTGTTGATGTAATTTGAACAAATTGCATATTAATAGATAGCTCTTTAAAAAAGAGCAATATCGCCAATTTAAACTTTTACTCTATCTCTTACTGTTTTCGAGATATTTGAAAAATTAAATTTTTACCCCAATTTTGAAGAGCGATTTCACCCCTTCAAACCGTTTTTCCGCCGATAAAAAAAATACGTGTCTCTTAGATTTCGACGTAGAATAACATATTTCAGCGACACTGAAATCGGAGGCGGACCTTTCCTTGTTATTCATGTATAGTTTTGCATACGGACTTAACAGACGTCCTAGTAGAGCATCATTAAACAAATCACCTGCAATGATACAGTATGAAAAATCTCAATAAACTGAAAATTGAAAAGCGTAAATATACGTACTATACCAAAGCCGAATAAATTGCGTGTTAGAACGAAACCTATGATTACGGTTGGTGACTGCAACTCTAGATACATGCATTGTATCCTATATTTTCATTTTAAAGATAATAAAATTATTGAGCCATGTGCATAAACTACTACTAAAGTTAGTAATGGTATTTTAGCAATGCTACTAGACACTACTACAAATATGTGCATAAATCGCTATTAACCTTAATAAACCGTAGTAGCACTAGGATTTAGTAGTGAAAGTTTAGTAGCGGATACGACTGCTATTAAATACAGAAAGTAACGTGTTTTGAACTTCTCAAGTGACAACCGTCCAATAAAAATTTATTTAATAAATATTAGGTTGGCCAAAAAGTTCGTTCGGTTTTTGACAGATGGTGTTAGACACTTAAGTAAAGTAAGTATGCACAGTCCAAATCTTAAATGCATGTTATCGCTTAGTAGTTTATATGTTACTGCGTGTCCACAGAAAGTTGTGTGATTGTCAGTGTACTTTTGTTTATTTAACAATATTTTAAAGATGGATAACCAAAATGAACATTTTCGACATATTATGATTTTTTATTTTAAAAAAGGCAAGACAGCAGCGGTAACCTGTAAAAAGATATGTGCTGTGTATGGTGACAATGCTATAAGTGAACGTGTGTGTCAGAAGTGGTTTGCACGATTCCGTTCAGGAAACTTCTCTGTTCAAGATGCACCACGCTCAGGACGACCACTTAAAGTAGACAGTGAAAATGTACAGACCCTTGTTAATAACAATCCACATTACACAACACGGGAGATTGCAGATATTCTAAAAATATCGAAATCTAGCGTAGAAAATTATTTACATCAACTTGGCTACATTGATAGACTCGATATTTGGATTCCTCATGAATTAAACGAAGCTAATCTGGTCCAAAGAATCTCCATATGTGATTCATTGATCAGACGTGAAAAAAACACTCCATTTCTAAAGCGAATGATCACAGGTGATGAGAAATGGATTCTTTATAACAATATCACACGCAAGCGATCATGGACTAAACGTAACCAAAGGCCACTAACCACTCCGAAGGCAGAACTTTCTCCGAAAAAAATATTGTTATCGGTATGGTGAGACTGGAAAGGCGTTGTATATTTTGAACTTCTACCACGTAATAGAACTATTAATTCAGATGTGTACTGTGCGCAGTTAGATAAATTAAATGCGGCGATCCAAGAAAAACGACCTGAATTAGCGAATCGTAAAGGTATTGTTTTTCATCACGATAATGCCAAACCTCATACATCTTTAAAGACACGGCAAAAATTATTGGAGCTTGGATGGGAAGTTCTACCGCATCCTGTATATTCTCCAGACATTGCACCGTCGGATTATCACCTGTTTCGAGCTCTCCCAAATTCGTTAAGAGGACAGCAGTTTGATTCTGAAGACGCCGTCAAGTCCTACTTACAAAATTTTTTGGACAACAAAGACAAGAACTTTTACAAACGCGGAATCATGCAGCTATCCGAAAGATGGAGCAAGATAGTAGAAAATAATGGTCAATATATAATTGAATAAAATTATTATTATACACATAAAATTTGCGTTTAATTTACTTACAAAAAAACCGAACGAACTTTTTGGCCAACCTAATATTTTCAATTTAAAGAAAATAATATAATTTAATTATTTATTTATTATAAATTGATTATTGTTTTTATAAATTAAAAGTTATTTTTTTTTATTTTATTTATAATTTTTTGTTTATACTTATTTTATTGAAAACCTAAGTAATATTTTGAACCTATATAATTTTGAAAAGTATGTAATAAAAATAGTTTATACATAATTTATTGTTGAAAGAAAGATAGTTGAGAGATATTCCTGAAATGAGCGATATTTGTAGGTTAAATAATACGAAAATTTACAAAAAAAAATTAACCCATTAAATAAATTAAGTGATGTCAAACTTATAAATAATCAAACTTTTTCTATTACAAACTTTTTCTTTTACATTTAGTGGAAGCGCACAGCTTGCTCTTGTGAGCAATTAAAACATTAGGGTAACCATTTCTTTCCTGTACACAATGTCTATTATATTGCCAACTCTTTTTATTGATTTTGAATCTTCAAGCAACAATGTTGTCAATTTTAAATTGCTATTAACTAATAACAACTAGTAGTAGGAAAACGTTTTATGCACATCAATTATTTAATAGTACTACTATGTTTCACTTGTTAGTAGCATCTAATAGCAATATTTAGTAGTAGTTTATGCATATGATCTATTATTTTTACGTATATGACTTGTAATGAACATAAATTATAAAGAAAATAATATGAAAAAATATAATATGACAAAGAATATGCTATTATAATAATAATAAAGACTGATTCAGCGAGCTATAGAAGAAAAATTAGAATAGAAATCATAGGGACAAAATGAAAAAATACAAGAGAACGAGAAAAGATATAAAAGAATGTGCTAAAAAGTTTAATAAATGATTGTAAAAATTTGATAGAGCATTTTAGCCATAAAAATTTTAGTAGCACCGTCCACTTCAAATCTGCTAACCCAAACCTGCATTGATTCACAAAAATAGAACTCTTAGGTATTTCAGATTCTTTTAAATTACAGAATTTTTAATAGAAGATCTTTACTTTTTCCAGTTTTTTTAACCATTAACTTTATAAGTCTATTTTATCCGTTAAATACTAAAGATGACCGATAAGAAGTTACCTCTCTGTTATTTCTGTTTGGTCTTTACAACTGTGAAATGTGATCAAAATTAAGAATTTCCAAAAATAGTCATAATTTCGATTGCGCAAAATCTGTAATATTGGGTATTTTTTTTAACTGCATCTTATGTAGGTCAAATAGGTGTTAAATTTCAATAAATTTGTGAAAAGAGTAAAAGTTCAAAAGAGGAATCAATATAATTTACTATTAAGAAATACATACATACATACATACATATATATGTATATGTATATATATATATATATATATATATATATATATATATATATATATATATATATATATATATATATATATATATACGGGGGAAGTAGTGACAAGAGTAGAATTTGATAGGTAGGCAACCGTCTTCTTCAGAAATTATGCCAATTTCATCTGGAATTGTGAAAGGCAACTGTAAAAAAACGTTCACGAGATTCAAACCCTCGACCAACCAGTTTAAAGTATATCAAATCTTTCCCTTTTCACTACTTTCCTCATCCTCCACCCACATAATAACGTAATGTAACTGTAATTTGAATCAGTACAGTATAAAAAATAATGATGTGGGTGGCGTCTATTATAAAAAAAGATGTCTAAAGAACGGACTTATAACGGAATCTTCAGATAAATTTGTCTAAAATATTCAGTCATCCATTATTTCAGTATTTTTTGCACAAGAGATTCCTTTTTTTAACCTCGTTTCAAACGTCGACTGTAGTCGACATAAAACAATAATTTATTTTTTTTTTAACATATAAGAGTTAATATGTTATTACGAATGTCTAGAGAAGGAAATAAGATATTTGTTTAGAATATTTAATGAGTTTGGTTGTCATTAGTAACGCCAGAAACCTTTTATGTCTACTATAGTCGACATCAAATTTAAAAAAAATATTAAAAGTGTATTTGGAATGAAGAAGTTAAAATAAAATCAGATGGACTATAAATTGGGAATTTGATAACGTTATTTTATACAATTCAAAATTACATCTTATTTGACTTTTAGTTCAATTTTGAAAAATGGAAAAAGTGAAATTTGAAAGCAATAGTAGTATATAGTTGAAGTATTTTATTAAATTCATTGATAATATTTAAAAATTTCTAAGTATGTCAAATAAATAACCAAGTTTAAATCAATGAAAACCATTTTTTCCATATAGTATAAAGCTTTCGTGTCACGAACTTATTGTCCTTAGGTTCACTGACATGAAAATCGACTGTGGAGATTTACATTGTTGTAAATGGTACTAGTAAGATTGTGTACGTAACAAAAAAGAGAATGCAATGGTATGTAATATATATAATAATTATCAAAATGAGGTCACTGAAGATAATTTATCAAACCACCATCACTACATATAAATGTACGTACGTATACCTATACACACATATACATACATATGTAAATAAATGTGTATTAATATCTACATACATATCTACCTATGAACGTCTTGTGTAGTTATTAACCCCACGAACATAACCTGAATTTGGTTGGTTACAAAAATCAAACATGTAAACATTTTACTAACAAGGGAGGTGAATATATTCATATTGTAAGTTTCAGTTTTTAATACTTCTAATAATATTTTCTAAACGAAACTTTAAGACATTTTATCAAGCGGAAAGTCGTTTATTATATCTGTTGAAAGCTTTTCTAAAAAGGAATGTTCACTGCTAATATGGTCTCCATCTTCTTCAAGATTTGAAATATGATTCCTAAATCTCGTATTTGAAAGTAGAGAAAGTGGCGTCTAAATAAACTATTAAGGATATAGCAAGATAAGCATAGTAAATCTGCCCCGGAAGCGAATTATTTTAATAACTATATTACCGGTATGGTAAGGCTGTAAGTAATTGATATCTACAATTTTGGCGGCCAAAACTGAGTAGTTATGGAGATAACTAAAAATATTTAAAAAATTACAAAAATTTTTTTTTGGTAACTACTCAACTTAGGAAAATAATTCCAAATTCACATGAAGGCAAACACTCTCAAGAATATTAGACATATTTATTATCGTATCAGTCCTCGTTATTAAGGATAATAACAAAGATAGTATCCGATCCAATGTTATTTTTATAGGGTTCCAATTGAGCGACCACTTCAAAAAAAATTCAGTAACTGTGCCCTAATGCACTTAATTACTGCACCTAGTCTCATCAAAATTCAAGGGCTGCAACATGGTAAAAAGATTTTTTTTTCCATTTCCAATCTGCTAAATCGCCCTGTGGCATATAAAATGCCACTACCACAACACCATCTGTGAAATTGCCCACTGCCCCTCCAATGGGTCCGACCCTGGAATTATATACATCAATCGAAAGTACTTTAAAAGTAAAGTGTTGTGTCTCATAGTGTTTTTTCCTACCTCCTATAGTTTTCGAGATAATCAAGAATATAATCGAAAGAGGTATATTAAGTTATAGGTTATCTGCCCCTGATAGAAAGTCCCAATAATAACTGTATTGTCGTTTATGTGACACTGCAGGTACTTCATATGTATAACTTCCCTAGATCAAAACAAAACCATTGTAGAAATATAATAGAAAATTGTCAAGAAATGTGGTGTAGTAGGCATTCTTTAATATTCTACATGTTAAAAATGGAAGAAAAAGGCAAAAATATGAGCGATTCGGATAGGATTATAATTTTATTATTTGAAGAAATATCCATAAAACGGGGACTTCGATATAATGTGTTGTCGGATGAAATACACGGAGGAGAGGACACTGGTTTTGAAAGAACGGGTCGAACTGGAAAATACATTTTATCTTTATGATTAGAGGTATGTTCTCCAATTATAAATATATTTTAAATTACTTTGTCTCTGATAAACCAATGCAGGGTAGCATAATTAGGAAAATTGTAGACAAAAACATCGAAACTTTGAATAATATTGGATATACTATTCGTGCTCTAGTGTGTGATCAAGAATCCAATAATCGGAAGTGTCAGAAAGAATTAGGAATTACCCAACTGTCACCATATTATATAAAGAATGAAACTAATTGTAAGATTTATGGTTTATACGATATTTGTCATTTAATAAAATCGTTGAGGAATTCGTTACTAAAATCAGATTTTTATACCCCAGATGGTATTACCTCATGAGGCCCTGTTATAGAATTACGGGAGTCAGACAAAGTTAACTCAACAAGAGTTTGTACTTCTCTTACGGATCGAGACATGTGTTTCCGAACGATTTTGAAAAAATGAGTGTCAAATTGGCAACACAAGTACTAAGTAAGAGTGTAGTAGTAGGTTTAAGGACAATGTACAAACTAAATAAGTTTTCTCCACAGAATATTACAGAACGAACGGTAGTATCTCTATACTACTGAAACTAGTGTAACGACAAAGGATAGAAAATAACCTCCCACTATGTTATATATGTGCACGCGGAGTTGTGTGTGGTAGTGCGATAGATGGTTGTGTGTATGGGTGTCTTGCATACGCATATACATAACATGCATAATGTACGTGATGTACGTATACAGTGTCAATACACAACGGCAACAATATGACAACAATTGAAACACACCCATTGGTAGCTACTAAGTGAATGACAACATAGTTCTGTAAAATGCACATACTTGCCCATAAGTGATTGCAGAGAAGAGATAGTTGTATTCCTTCCAGTGTTCCATGGTTTTCTCCATTAAATTCAGAAAAAGCAGAATCAACTGCAGCATTTTTTGAAAAGATTGATAGACTATTTGACTGCTTAAATACTAAAACTTTATATGATCCAAATCCCTATAAGACCCCTTTAAAACTAAATAATATAACATATAAATACTTACTAGACATGATTCAGTATTTACAAGAAATTAAATTTAAAACTAAGTGCAATGTGTTCTGGTTAAGTGGACTGGTACAAACTATAAAAGGAATTATTCAATTATGCAATGAAATGTTGGGACCTTCAAGAGATTTTACCCTGACATCAAGATTTAATCAAGATGTCATTGAAAATACCTTTTCTCATATAAGAGCAAAGGGAGGTTTTAACAGAAATCCATCCGTCCATGATTTCAACTTAATAGTTGCAAAATTTATGTCAATAAAATTTCTAAATTTTTCCGACTCCACAAATTGTGAAATGGACGAAGATGAATTACTGGATGTTGGATTGGCAAAGTACAAGCTCGTCAAATTTAGATGTTAGTGAAAATGGCCAAAACATTTGTTATAGTAATATGAACATAGAAATTAAAAATGATTTTGATAATATTACTGAACATCTCGAATTTGGAAATACCACTGATTGTGAGTCTAACATAACTACACCGTTGGAATATACTTCCATGAGGTATTTTATTGGTTTCGTAGCTCACAAACTACTTCCGAAATTTAATTGTAGTCGGTGCCGTGATTACTTAATTAAATCATCAGACGAAATAGAATTACCGTCAGAATATTTGATTCATTTTAAAAATTGTTCTCAGAATTCAAATTTTGACAGTTTGAAAGCACCAACCACGGATTTTTTTGATATGTGTAAGCTTCACATTACTATATTTGAAGATATTTTCCATAATCATCTTTATATTCGAAATATTAAGGAAACTATAGCTGGAATATGTATCGAATCTACAATGAAAATTGATAAGTTCAGTGACTGGTTCAATGAAAAGGATGTTTCTATAGACCATCGAAAAAAAATCCTAGATTATATGCATCTCGTATTACCAAGGAAAAATTGTGCATGGTTTACTAACCACCATATTTTGTCCAAACATTCAAAAGTGCAAATTTTATCAAATTAATTAACTTTTTTTTACATGATGAAATTGTAAATATATTGTAAATAGCAGTTAGCTTTTAGCGACTAAAAATTAATTATGAGTCAGCTTTTGGCGACTAAAAATTAATTACCAATCAGCTTTTAGCGACTAAAAATTAATTGGAAGTCAGCTTTTAGCGACTAAAAATTTATTAACAATCAGCTTTTGGCGACTAAAAATTAATTACATGTTAGCTTTTAGCGACTAAAAATAAATTACAATTCAGTATTCTGTGACTAAAGATACTGTTTTGAATGGTGGATGGATAGGGCTCTTGGCGAACCTACCACCTTAAATAAAAAAGATCAGCGCGCCGTGGTGATACCGCCAGGTGGTGTGGAAACTCACCAAATCAGCTACGGTCTCAGTATTATGAGAACCAGAAAATAATTTAAATAAGAGTATTTAATATTTGTTACACAAATTCTATTTATTTATTATAAATTTCAAAATAAAATATATGTTTTATTTTATTCCCGAATTATAAACATTTTAATAAATATGAAAATCTTCCTAAAACTCCTTTTTTATTTTATAATTTACTGCACCTACTATTATCTATATTATTTTAGTGTGTAATCAAATTGTTCAATTGTTTTATTTTAGCATCTTACAAAACTGTGAAAATTTTTTTTAGTGTGTAACCAAATGAATGTGTACCATATTGTTCTCATTTATTATATATATTTACTTTATAATTTTTTAAAACTTGCTTTTAAAATCTGAACTCTGCTAATTTATGCCATACGTACAACATATCGTATTTATATCCATTCTTCAGTTATGAAACGGGAATCTTCATAGAATAAATACAACGTTAGCCTACTAGGCATACATCATAAATCACAAGATAAGAAGTATTATATTACAACTCTAAGAAAAAAGTAAACGTAATAAAATTTTACAAGTTGGATTTACACTATAGCAAAAAATGAAATAAATTATTTTCAGTACGAAACTACCCTGTTGCAGCAACATTCATAAAGATTACTTTTCAATTCAAAATAGAATATGGCAATACAGAATACGATTTAGAAATGTTAAATTATAATCTAAATCAATAGTTTTAAGAATTATATACATTCATTTAACGTTTTGAATTATGAAGTTTTTTTTAGCTATGTAAATCCGACTTAGTTTGTCACATTTTTTTGTGAGAGAGATAAGTAAATTAAACTGTCACTGTACAAGCTACTTTTTTATCCTTGTCATCTTTTTTAACCAATCATATTTTTTTCAAAATTTTATTACCTTTACTTTTTTCTTAGAGTTGTAATATAATATCTATTCAAGTTAGAGAGAATAAAAAAAATTTTGGTCTTGTTTTTTACTTACTGATATTCGATTGGTCAAATATTGCAAATGGGTGTAAGTTTCCAAAAACACTAATACACACACATATTAAATACATATTTGGTTTCGACAAATTTCAACTGAGATTCATCGGTCGCATTTACGTTTTTTCTCTATAACTAAAATATTATATTTACTATATGCTTACAGCCTTACCATACCGGTAGTATAGTTATTAAAATAATTCGTCGCGGGACAGATTTACTATGCTTATCTTGCTACATCCTTGCCTAAGTAAAGAAAAACGTCCTTTTATTTCACACTTCATACAATTAAAGTAACCTCCATGTGATTTCATACATTTGTTTGATTCTGAATAGGGTTTGTAACACCGGTCTACCGGTAAATCACAAAAAATGCCCTAAAATTTATACCTTTAATTCGCTGGTTTTTACCGGTAATTTGATAAATTAAAAAATTGTTGTACGTTCATTTTATTTCATAGAAGAATGATTCAGGTATTGAACATAATGTATACAATTAGATTTACCTGTTATTGTTGTATGCCCATAATAAACTGTTCTATGAACCAATAAGATCACGTAATGCAATGGTCAGTTTTAAATGTATACAGATATATTTATGTATGTATGTATGTATATATGTGTCTGCACGATAACGAAAGAACAAAATATCTTATTTTTACGAAATTTGGTAGAAACGTCGGAAATCCAAAGATCTTGAACGAGTTTTTCAGCTAAATACGTTAGATATACCCGTGAAAAAATGATAGGATTTAATTTGATCCATTTGGATCTAATTGGATCCAATATCTGATCCAATTTGATCCAATTTAATCTAATTTGATCCAAATAAACCTAATTTTTTACCTCACTTATCCAATTGGATCTGATGTTTATTTTTTTTTAATTGGTCAGATCCAATTGTATCCAAGTAGATTCAATTATTGATCAAATTTGTTTCAATTAGATCCAGTTAGATCTGGCATTTTATTTTTCTTTATTTGTCAGATCCAATTAGATCTGATATTTAATTTTTTTGTTATTTGACAGTTCCGATTGGATTTGATAATTTAATTTTGATTAAATTAAACAGGCCCAGTTTTGAATTTGATTTTTATTTGTCAAGTCCAATTGTATCTGTTATTTTATTTTTTAATGAACGATCATAAATTCTAATTTGGCATGCTGTTTTTGTTTATGAATTAAAATAGGACTTCAAGTTAAATAACCCACTTAATAAGAACTTTCAAAAATAAAAGTAGGATTCATGAATAAAAGAAGGGTTTTTACTAATATAACATAATATTTTATTGCAAATCTAAGGCCCGCTACATACGTACAGTTTAAACTGACAGTTTGAACTGGACAGTTTAAACTGTTAGGTGAAACTGTACACTGTAGAAGCACACACAGTTCAATTCTTCAGTTTTTACAATGGATTAGAAACAGCAGGACAATTTCACCTAGCAACATCTTTGATTCCACGGAAATTATATTGTTAAAAAAAAAAAATCAAACGCGCTTGCTCCTGACCACAGACCAAAGAACATATTCTGTATATCCTATAGACTCACTCTATCAATTTATAAATGAAGCAGCCAGATACATCCAGTATACGACTTAATAGTATTCTGTAATGTAGTAATCAATGCGATAACCTGTGGTATTTGTAGTAACGTTTTCAAATATTGTCAAAATATAATATTGATAATAAAATTTTACTTTCTTGAGAAAAAACTGCAAAATTTTGAAAGAAAAAGAGTGGTATTCGTTTTAATTATAGTTCCATTTGCGGAAAGTGGACAATATATTATATTCCTTAAATTTCACCCGTCTCATCCCGTTACCTGCCACAAGAAAAATGCCTACGAACTGGCTTTACGCTTTGTCTAGTAGTATAATAATAATAGTGTTCATTGGTCTGTAGTAGGTATGGGGCCACTTGGCAACGCGGTGTAATTGCCTATATTCAGGGGCAACCCAACCCAACGAAATTTGGTATAACCTAACGCGACCTAAGCGAACTTAGCTTAATCTAGGAATCCAAATTTTCCCTAATAGATGGCGCAGCCACCTTTGAACTCTGTAAATTCCAAGTTTCACTACCCGATTGGCCAAGTGGCCCCATACCTACTTAGAGGGATAGGTCTTCAAGTAACAATTCCCGATTTTGATGAGACTTAACTGGTGTGTAGAACACTAAAAACTAAGGGACACGTATTTTTTTTTATCGGCGGAAAAATGGTTTGAAGGGGTGAAATCGACCCTCAAAGTTGGGGTGAAAATTTAATTTTATCAAATTATTCGAAAACTATAACAACTAGAAGAAAAATTTAAATTGGTATAATCCTTTATTTTTAAAGACCTTTCTATTGGCATACTCAAATCCAGGGTCGGACCTATTAGAGGGGCCTTAACGATAAAATTGGGGGTGAAATTTGAAATAGGGTGAAAATGGCTTGACCAATCAAAATATTAATATCAAATATGAAAACTGCATCAAAATCAATATTAGATTACCTGTTTTTACTAAACGCCGTACCGTTAAAACTAAAAAGCTTAAATCTTAATCTAAAATCTTACATATTCATTCTATATTTTATCTATAATACCATTAGAAATAATCTTTTTGGGAGTGACTCTTTTTGGGAGTGACTCATTTTGGGAGTGACTCTTTTTGGGAGTGACTCATTTTGGGAGTGACTCATTTTGGGAGTGACTCATTTTGGGAGTGACTCTTTTTGAGAGTGACTCTTTTTGGGAGTGACTCATTTTGGGAGTGACTCATTTTGGGAGTGACTCATTTTGGGAGTGACTCATTTTGGGAGTGACTCTTTTTGGGAGTGACTCTTTTTTGGAGTGACTCAGTTTGGGAGTGACTCTTTGGTGTCTTTTTGATGTAATTTTGGTGTCATTTGGTGTAATTTGGTGTATTTTTCGTGTAATTTGGGGTAATTTGGTAAAATTCCACCAGTTTTTGGAATTGGAATGATTCTCGGTGTTGTAAACTGACTGTCCTTACACCAGTGACTCTTTTTTTTGGGAGTGACTCTTTTTTTGGGAGTGACTCTTTTTTTTTGGGAGTGACTCTTTTTTTTTGGGAGTGACTTTTTTTTGGGAGTGACTCTTTTTTAGGAGTGACTTTTTTTGAAGTGACTCTTTCGGGAGTGACTCTTTTTTTGGAGTGACTCTTTTTTTTGGGAGTGACTCTTTTTTTTTTTGGGAGTGACTCTTTTTTTGGTAGTGACTCTTTTTTTTTTTGGGAGTGACTCTTTTTTTTTGGGAGTGACTCTTTTTTTGGGAGTGACTTTTTTTTTTTGGGAGAGACTTTTTTTTTGGGAGTGACTCTTTTTTTTTGGGAGTGACTCCTTTTTTTTGGGAGTCACTCTTTTTTTGGGTGTGACTCTTTTTTGGGAGTGACTCTTTTTTGGGAGTGACTCTTTTTTGGGAGTGACTCTTTTTTGGGAGTGACTCTTTTTTGGGAGTGACTCTTTTTTTTGGGAGTGACTTTTTTTGGGAGTGACTTTTTTTGGGAGTGACTCTTTTTTGGGAGTGACTCTTTTTTGGGAGTGACTCTTTTTTTGGGAGTGACTCTTTTTATGGGAGTGGCTCTTTTTTGAGAGTGGCTCTTTGATGTCATTTGGTGTCATTTTGATGCACTTTGGTGTCATTTGATGCATTTTGGTGTAAATTTGGTGTATTTTTGGTGTTTAAACTCAGCTTCCCAAGTAGTGTCAAGAGCTGGATTGATAGCAAAGACTTGGTATGATATCCCCACCAACATGGAGCAGCGAATACGTATGGTGGACCGGAGCAGTCGCAGTATCCCCCACCAACATGGAGCAGCGAATACGCATGATGAGCCGGAGCAGTTGCAGTATCCCCCACCAACATGGAGCAGCATATAATGATGATGATGTTGAATTTTTGAATGCAGTTTGAATTTTTTTTCGGCGAAGCAAGACCAAGTGAAAAAACAACAATGAGTGAAGATCTTCAACAGCTTATAACAATGGAGGAATCCACAGTCAAAAATCGATTGTTGAATAAGATGTTGGATAAAGCTATCCGATTATCTGATTTGGAGATGATCCAATCGATAGGATCAAGAGATCGTCAAATTTTTCATCCTAAAAAAATAAAATTAGCGGTTGAATGGGGCTCATCTGTGGAAACTTTCGATATTCTGTTCAACCTTACATTCGATGAATGGGACATTGGTGAAGACAGCCTAGATGGATTTGATATGTTGTCGCATTATCTTACGAAGTGGATGCGGAAAGCGATAGAGTATGCTCGTCCGAAACTGCTGCAGCATATATTGAAGCTTGTGGAAGAATATGGCGTTCCACGATTATATTTCAGTCCAAAGTGTGTAGAAGGAGACGCCGAATTGTTGAAGTGGATCACACACAACATTGAAAAAGGTGAAACCAATCAATCAGCACTCCTGGGCTGGGAAAGTGGCCCGGATACGGGAGCGTGGCCGTCGACAAACTTACAAGATTACTTAGATATATACAAAATTTTACAAACTAATTTTAATATTTAACATTTGAAGCAAGAAATGAAGAAAAGGAAGATAAAGCACCAGTATTTCAAAATCAGCAGGAAGATGATACAGATCTATCTACAAGAAACTTGAATACTTTTAATCAAAGTATGATGGCTGCAGCAGAAGCAATCAGACGTAAATTCCACGCTTTAAAAAACTCGCATAATATTCTACAATCGGCGAATGATGAAGATAATCGATCTGATGAACAAAAGCATTTACCATCGCCTGATAACTACAAAGAAACAAGTTTTACTCCAAAGATGGCTGGTCTCTTACAAACTGCTCTAGACATATTAATGGTCAAAGAGCTTCAGAACGCATGCGCAAAGGATGAAGAGCAAGAAAATAAAAATTCAGGAGAAAAGGAACAACCTTCGACATCTAACTCAACAAATGGCGGAGCTAAACGTTTCAAATATGATGATGAAAATGCTAGCCTTCATAATGGCCATTCGAAACCTGTTGATGAAGAAGAAGAATATTTTGATGACCCGAACCATTTAGTTGATGAACTAAGAAGTTTAGCGACTCAGACGCAAATTGGAGAAGAAATGGTTAATACTGTGTGCAATTTAATGGAAAGCAGTCATATTATAAATCCCAGCTTCGCGGATTATATCGAAAACGAGAAAAAACGAAGTCATTTTAATAATTTAAAGGAAAGTGACATTGGAAAGCGGATTATCTCAATAACTAGGGAATTGGAAAAGCATGATATTATTGAGCCAGTGTTAAAGTATATATCAAATGATGAAAAAACATCTGCTAGCGATAGCGAAGATACTGCGAGCGAAGGAGAAGCTGATGATGACGAGAATACAGTCGCCAACGATGGTGATGAAAAAATTTCGGGTGAAGGGTTATACTTAAGGCCCTATAGGAGATATTAAAATAAGCTATCGGCATTTAATAAGTTGTTAAAAAAAAATCTTTGTAACTTTTCCAATAGCTATATGTTAATTATTTTAAAATTATGTGAGTGTTGTTATTTCTTACATACCACAGTCCTTAAGCAATTTTAGTAATTCGTTAAAAAAGATCACCGAAATGATTGTTCTTACAACGAACTATGTAATGTGTATTTTCTAAGCTATTAAAATAGGTAATGTTTTTGCTTGCTCCTGAATATAGGCAATTAAATCGCATTGTCCTATTAACATTCTGGTGCGATAGAACATATGTGTAAACTATGTAATTCTTGCTAATAAGTATTTACCCATGTTATTAATGATTTGCTAATTTGAAGTATCGTTTGCACAGTAATGATCTAAAACTGCTGTGCAGGAAAGGGTTAATTAATTGAATGCAGCTTAACTCCGGAAAAAAAAAATAAAATTTCGTAATCCAAAATTAAAGTTTTCATCCGCTCTTTAAAAATTATGAGAGTTATTTACTGTCCACCCTATATATACGCATTTATTCTTATGATATAAAACTACATTTTCAATTCGTTTGCTTAGAAATATTTGTCTGTGACTGATAATTTTTAGGTGTTTTTACAAAATTAAACTGCAAAAAAATAGTTTAAATGTATTTCACTGTCTATAAAATCATAAATTTTTTTTCTCTATCATCAATAAATTAACAAACAAAAAATACTTATTCAATACCTACCTAGCTTGCTATAACTATTGTTTATGGTAGAAAATATTGCGGGGAATATATAAACATAATAAGTTTCAGCGAAGTAAGAACATACAAATTTAACATGGGAAAAAATTGTTGAGATCAGAGCATGCTTGTCTTTTATGGGTATCGTTTTATATAGGCATCGATAGTTACTAAAATTTTCTTTAATTGCAAAAAAGGTAAATTTGAAAACAAAACAATAGGTGCCTAATTTTCTACTAAGCAGTACTATTTGTTAATAAATATTTCAACATTAGATTAATATTTATTTATAGTTATCTTAATAAATTTACTGCTATTGTCTTTTATTGACTTCTGAATATTATTTTGACGCGATATTATTTAAAATTTTGCTAAATTTTTTAATAAATAAAACACATTTTTATAAATTATAATAATATACAATATATTGGAGTATGATAATATGAGAAAAAAAAAACGCTTATTTAGCATTGATAAAATAATTTCGTATTTAAGATGAATTGCTATTACTACCGTTATTTACAAAAACTAGAGGTCATTTAATACCTATAGATATATTTAACTAATTTTTTAACAATAGCAAGTAATAATTTTTTGATAAAAATAGCTATAAATTTTTTTAGATAAGTTATAAAATATTAAAAGGAAAATTTTCTTAAAATATATGGAACATTGTGCTATTAATTTAAGACTAAAAAAATATTATGAGGAGAAATTAATGTTTCAAAACTGTTTTAAATTCTTGATATTACATATTCAGTTTTAAAAAATATTAAGAAATATGATTTTTTACAATATATTGATATTGTAAAATATATGTTTTTTAACGGTGTAGAAACCCATACTTTTAACAGAGTACTGTATATATGCGAAATATTATATTACTATATATATTTTAAAAAATTCGTTTTTATTTAATTGTTGATGACCAAATATTTTTACATTAAATGAGTAAATTCTTATGTGTTTTATAACATGATATCGCGTGATTACAGTTATAATAAAGTAATCATGAGTATTTATAAGTTATATATTTAAAAGAAAAATACACGCTTAGATATTTATAACGTAAGTATGTAACAATTTTAGCTGATTTAGTTGATTAAAGATTTAGCTGATTAAATAACATCAAAGAATATGCACACAGATTTAAAAAAAAAATGTACAGAGTGATACATTTTTGTAAAATTTACGAGTATATATGGTGTACCATAATTGTAAATGGAATTTTTATATATACATCAAGTTTAAGGTATAATATCAAAAATTAGTTTGATTTCTTTTTAGGGGATCGGTGTAAATCAAAAGATCGGTTTTTTTCTTTAAAATTATTTTATTAAGTATAGTTTTAAACAAAAATAGGTACACAATGATCACTTTTTTAACTTGTAAAATTTATAATTATATTAAAAATTTGTGCATATGCAAGAAAGTGTTCTGTGAGGAATCAAAGATCACCAATTGGTCGACTTGTGTATTAAAATAGTAAAAAATTATTCAACAAACACCATTGAATTTATAGAGGTGGTTTGTAGACTTTTCAAGTTCAATTATAGACGAAATATTGGAAATATTGAAATATCGGAATATTTCTGTTGTATGTAATTTACGGATCATTACATCAATCTTCTTCAATGTTCTAACGCAGAATTAAGAGAACTAAGTAAAGCGAAGCGTCGAGAGGAAATTATTAAACAACTCGTTGAAAACTCTGAAATATCAACAATTCTACGATAAACTAATGAGCGGCGTAGTAATGTAGATGACGAATCTCCCCCGGTTGGTTTCGAACTCACAATCTACCAGATAAGAGCGGAGTTGCTAACCACTACACCAACTCGGGGTCGACAAGCTAATTGATTTTACACAATAAAATAACACGATAACGAATCATTGAAAAGTTGACCGGTGGATATTCGAATTGAATTTAAAACGTTGAAGGAGGTGCCGGAGAATACATCAGCATTCTGTCTTCTACTACATGACCGTGTGGTTCAATATAATCCATTGACGAATATTGTTACAAAAAATGTATAAAAGCATCGCAATCCGACTATAAATCAGCCAGTTTCGCTCTAGGCAACGCACAATGAAGACCGACGCAGCAATTGTTGACTTCCAAGGATTTCCAAATTCAACAAATGGGAAATTCTACATAAAGGAATTAGCTCTGTTGAAATTCGATTCTTCCGAAGAAAATTGTGGTGAAGATTATATACTACAACACTATATTTTCAAATCACCAATACCGTTTTGCGGATTAAGTGAAAAAGATCAACGCACAGCTCGCTGGTTACGGAAAAACCATCATGGGTTCGCCTGGATGGATGGACATATTGAATACGAGGAACTACAATACATTTTAATAAACAATCTACACGGAACTCGCATCATCTATGCGAAGGGAGAAGAAAAAGTACGCTATTTGAAACGACTACTACCGTCAGCGCCCATAATGAACTTTGAAGAAATAACAATTTGCCCTAAGTTGAGAATCATAACATCAACATACACTAGTCCTCAATGCGGCTATCATTCCGGAGCAACTTGCGCCATGGAAAATGTCATATCCATATACAAATATTATTGTAATAACATTTAAACATTTTTACTGTAAAATATTTCTTTTAAAATAAATTTATTAAAATAAGAAAAAATAAAAAAAAAATAAAAAATAAAAAAATGTGTTTTTATTTAATAAAAAAATAAAAATTAAAAATTAAAAAAAAAAAAATGTGTTTTTATTTAGAGGAAAACCTGTATAAACCTGTTTTCAGATAAAAATATACAATCATATGATAAAATTCATTTTTGCATATTAGAGAGAAATCTTCGCTGTTTGATATCAGTTTACCTTTAGTGACGTCAGCTGACAGTTTAAGCCTGTTTTCAGATAAAAATATTATAAAATTATGAAAGCAAGGCCATCTTTTAATGGCTAGTTTAACTATCAAAAAAAGGTTTTCGATGCAATCTATTGACAATTTTTCAAACTTACACACGGGAATCCAGACTAGCAACGCCATCTAGTAGCGAATTCACAGGCTCGAAGGTGGCTGCGCCATCTAGTAGCGAATTCACAGGCTCGAAGGTGGCTGCGCCATCTGTTAGGGAATTTTTCAGTTCTTAGGTTAGAAAAAATTTTTGTTAGGTTAAGCTAAGTTCGCTTAGGTTTCGTTAGGTTAGGTCAAGTTCCATTGGGTTCTGTTAGGTTAGAAAAAAATTTCACTAGATATCGTTAGGTTCGAGACCAAATTTTTGCTCCACCCACCGCCGGAGGCTTCTAGAACCGCCTCGGTAGTTTTGCCTCCATCCGAGGTCGCTTAAAAAGTCGGATGGAGGGATGGAGGGCTTCGTTCTCTTATATTTCTACTACTGTCTGTGCTCCTGACACAAATTGAACTGAGAACTGTACAGTTGAACCCCCACACACGCAACAATCAGTTGAACCTTTCAGTTTAAAAAATTGAAATTTCAATCGTCTCAGTTTAACTGTACAGTTGCGTTGAACTGAGACTGAAATACCCACACACGTAGAGTTTAAACTGTATATTTAAACTGTTCAGTTCAAACTGTCAATTGAAACTGTACGTGTGTGGCGGGCCTTAGGCTGCCTGTACACGATCAGTAATACTACAGTGACTTTATAATATACTTGATAACAGTGTGGCCATTAGTAGGTCTAGTTTTTATTGGTTGACGCCATTAACAGGCCGAATGCATTGAATTTGTATACCTTGTTTATTCTGTTACTACGGTTACTCACTTCAAATTTGGCCTGAATATGGCGGATATGGTTCCAATGGCCACACTGTTATAAAGAATATTATACAGTCACTGTAGTAATACTGTCAGTATTTCAAAATACTGACACCTTTATTGATCGTGTATTGACGATACTGAAATAATGATTAAAGTATTGAAGAATGGCTTATAATTCCATCAGTATTCACTTCAGTACTAAAACGTGAAGGGGACAGTGACATTAATGACAGTTAAAACCGTTAAAACATATTTCTCGTATATTATGTACCAGCCGAGATAAATACAAATCGATTGTAGATCGCATAATATGTACATCATGGAAAAGTAGACTTGTACATATAATATTATTGATTTGTATGTACGGCAATATGTACAATATGTACGATATGTACCGTATGTACATACATGCGTATATGTATGGCTAAGCTAGAAAAAACATAACGAACATAACGTTTTTTTCTTTTTTGTTTTCTTGTTTTGAGTTGCAAACGCAAGTACTATAGCTAAACACGCTTCGTCCATAATAATAACAATTCCAAAATTTTATTAATTTAAAAATTCCAAAAAATTAAACTTTTTTTTTTAAATAGTGAAGAAAATAATGATAGTGTACGGTATCATAAAAATACTAAAGTAATAAAAATAATGATTCATTATTTCTATCAGTAAATACTGACAGTATTACTGATCGTGTACAGGCAGCCTAAAAGTTTATTTTTATATAGGTATATTTCGGTAGAAAAACAATTTAAGGAGGTGAAATTGTCCTTCAAAAATTAGAGGGAAATTGTCAAATATTTCGAAAACTGTTAAACATAGACTATATAAATCAAAAGTTTAAATTAGCGATGTTGTAGCGAAGAGCTGACAGCTCTTTTTTAAAGCTATCAGGGATGATTAGGAGTTAATACGAAAAGGGGATAAAAAAAAGAAATACTAAAATGTTGTTCCCAGATTTCAAACTTACTTCTAAAAGTCGAATTGATCTGTTTTTGCATAGTTTCATAATATTAAATCTAAGGGTAGTAAGTAGGAAATGATTATGTCGACAATTTAAATAAATTGAAATGAGATTCTCCAATTCAAGAGATGACTCACCCAACAAAATTGTGGGGGTGAGTTATCATACCTGCCATACCCATTATAAATCTTTCGATCGAAAATAGTGGCGTTGCGTTTAATCGAAAAATGGTGGTGTTTGCGTTATTGTTATTAGCAATGACCACTACTTTTAACGTAAAATTAAGTTTATTTATAACGGGCTGGTTGCTAATAACTTGAAAGCTATAAGACAACTACGATTAGCATCATTTTTTAAAAAATAAATTATACTTAAAAATTTCGAATAAAAAATAAAAGTCCACTCATACCAAAAAAAAAAACTTTTTCCTGCTCCTGTACTTTATTTTTATCTACGTATGTTTTACTACTTTTATCTAGATGTAATTTATAATTGCTAATATTTAACTGATAAAAATATGGTGAAAAATTCTTATTTCAAGTCTAATAATAATTTTTTTCAAGTCTAATAATAATGATTACACCTAAAAATCTTTCATTCATTAATTCATTGTTAAATAATCTTTTTTTGTTAATATTAACAGTAATTTTTTATTAGGTATTAATTTCAAAATAAAAAGGTTATGAAAATTCTAACAATTTATTAAGCTTACTAATTTATCAAATGTATTAATCACGGTTAATATATGTTCAATGACAAATATAAACAAGGATAGGGCAGTCTAGTGGTTAAGAATGTTGGATATTTTACAAGATGACGTCACATTCTACACCTTCAGCATGACCAGTAATCGAATCCCACAAGAGTCAACATTTAAAATAAAGGAAATGGTTCATAGTTGTTAAAATACTTACAGGGAACGTGGAATGTTGTATAGTTCATATAAAAAGATAAAGAAAGAGAGATAGTAGGAGAGAGATAATAAAAAAAAATTTGCGTTCATGTTGGATCCAATTGGATTCAAGATTTAAAAATACACCCGGTAATCCAGTTCCAATTGGATCCAATTAGATAGCGCCAATTTTAGGATCCAGTTGGATCTGATATAATTATATCCAATTTGATCCAATTAGATCCAATCATTTTTTCACGAGTAGTTGCAAAATTTTCGCAAAACCAAGAGTTTTTACATTCTTTTACACTGCTGGAAAGCGAAAGCTGAATAAAAAAGGTTTTGAATTTTTATTCTATGTAAACTGGTTTTCAAAAAAAAACTAATTTTTGTAAGCGAAAACTTGCAAATTGTGATCCTGTTCATACAATGTACGTTGTATACTGAATAAAGACATTCTTATTATTATTATAGACTTTTACGCCAACCTGGCGCTCACTACTCAGTAGGACAGTACTGGGTAACATTCACCTATACCGGCATTATGCAAGGTATTAGGCTCTGTGGAAGGGTAATGTGCCAAACCAATCCGTAAAAGTACCGTGGTACATTCACGGACGGGCTTGTCACATCACTCCTTATATTGTTGTTGTTGTTGCTTGAAACGAGGTGTTATGCGTCTATTTTGGTGTACACTGGGTCGTACGACGAGACTTTCGTGGGAGCGTAGATGTTGGCTCAATGACAGACGGCTGTGATAGCCTGGTTCGTTTTCGTGTCCTCAGAGGATAGGTAGGATTAGGGACAGAAGGAAGGGAAAGGACTGTTTGTGTTTGTGTGTGTGTTCGTGTATGTGTGTGGATGTGTCGTTCTATTTTACGTTTCTTGGTGTAAATGTGTTCTGGTTCATCAAATTGCTCATTAAGATCGGGTGTTCCTTGAATTGCGCGTTTAGATGGTACAGAGGTTGACGGACCTTGTGTGTTATTGAGTTGGGGAGGATTGTGCACCAGAGCGGTAACAGTGACAGTGCGGCAGTTGGTCGATCCTCCCTCTCCATCAGACGAATCTGGATCTGTATGTGTGTTAGGTGTTTGTGTTTCAGTATTAGCGTATTGTGTGTTTATGTATGTGTGTTGTGTGTCTGTAAGATAAGTGTCAGTGTGTTGTTCACTCACTGTAGATGGCTCAGATGGAGTACAAGCAGATCTTGTGCTTTCACATATCGCAGTCGGATTCGTATTACTGAGGAACTTCCGTACTATACGACACGTGTTTATGGTCACTGCCTTTTGCATAGTGACATATGTGTACTTTGGGAGACCCAAGAGGCTCAAGCTATTGTGTAGTGTGTGTAGAATGACCCCGGTGGCACTGAGTACTATTGGAACAATGTGGACATGTTCCATTCACCATTGTTGTTTTATTTCGGCTGCGAGGTCAGTGTATTTATACAATTTAACTGCGTGTGTTTTTTGTAAGTTGTGTGTATTTGGAACCGCAATATCGATCAGATAGGTTGTCTTAGTTTTTTTCATTACGAAGGTGATATCTGGTCGGTTATGATTTATGGTCTTATCTGTAATAATCGACCGATCCCAGTAAAGTCTACAGGAGTCATTCTCCGCTACTATTTTTGGTGTGAGCTTGTAGTAAGGTGTTTTATCGGTTATAAGGTGGTGCTTAGCCGCTAGTTTCTGGTATATAATTTTGCCACCGTCGTGACGGTGTTTGTATTCAGACTGAGCTAGCTGAGTACAGGCAGCTGTGATATGTTGGATCGTTTCGGGTTTGGAATAGCATCTCCGGCATGAGTCAGATGTTATTGACGAGTTACGAAGTATGTATTTTGAGTAATTCTTTGTATGAATCACTTGATCTTGTATAGCTAGCATGAATCCTTCAGTCTCCGGGAAAAGACTTCCTTGACTCAACCAGGCGTGCGATGCTGCTTTGTCGACGTTACTCTGATTAAGATCATGTGGATGTCTCCCATGGAAAGGCTTCCGGATCCATTGCTGAATTTTGTCCTTCTTCGTGACCAAAGGGCAAAAACTATCTGGCGTTTCTGTGTGTGAGAGGTTTAATGGTGTGTATGACTTGTCGGCTTGGATTATTGCCTTGTGTAAGTGTAATGTGTGTGTTTTGGTGTAAAAGTATTCTCGCAATTTATGAACCTGTTTATTATGCATTTTCCTTATGTCTATAAGACCCCGACCCCCTTCGACTCTTGGCAGCGTCAATCGTTCTATCGCTGCTTTGGGATGATGAATTCGGTATTTGATCATAAGGACGCGGGTCTTGATCTCGATGTTTGTCACGTCCGTAGGCGTCCATTTGATTACCCCAAATGAGTACGTTAGCACCGGAACTGCGTAGGTGTTAATTGCTTTTATGGTTTTTTTTCCATCAAGGTGGGTGTTCAGTAATCTTTGTACACGCGTTAAGTATTGCTGCATCAGGTGTTGTTTTACAGCGCTGTGGTCTATACGTTCATCCTGATTGAATCCGAGATACCGATACGACTCTCCCTCGTCTATGGGCTGCATAGCAGACTCTGGTTCGAGTTCGAATGCGACCGCATCTCGTTTTCCCCCAGAACGACATTGCGTTCGACATTTATCGATTCCGAACTCCATACAGAGGTCTCGCGAAACCTCCTTGGAAAGTCCCAGCAGCTGCTGTAATTGATGTTTAGTAGCTGCATAGATCTTTATATCATCCATATACATAAGATGTGAAATGGTATGGCGCGAATTCGTTTGCGTACCTACATTGTAACCGTATTTGGTTTCATTTAACAGGCGAGAAAGTGGATTCATTGCGAGACAAAACCATAATGGACTCAATGAGTCGCCTTGGAATATTCCGCGTCTTACTTGAATAAGATCGCTTTTTGTTTTTTCATTACCAATACTCAAATGTAAGGTCGTTCGCCAATCGGACATGATCGTTCCAAGGAAGTTCACGATACTTGGGTGTATTTTGTACAGTTCCAATACTCTCCGTAACCAGGAGTGCGGCACCGAATCAAATGCCTTTTGTAATCAATAAACGCTGTGTACAGGTTACGTTGTCTCCCTTTCGCTTGTTCCAGTACTACGGAGTCAATCAGAAGCTGCTCTTTGCAACCTTGCGACCCCTTTCGACATCCCTTTTGTTCTTCTGTCAGTATGGTGTTAATCTAACAATGCTTATCGATCTTTTTTGCCAGACAGGACGTCAAAATCTTATACACTGTAGGCAAGCAGGTGATAGGCCTATAATTAGCAGGATTTTTTGTATCACTGTTTTTTGATTTCATATATGTGATACCCTGCGTTAGGAACTTCGGTGTCAGGTTTGGTGTTCTTATAAATAGTGTAAATTGTTCAGCGAGATACTTGTGTGTTGATGTAAAGTGTTTGAGCCAGTAGTTTTGTATGTTATCGATGCCAGGTGCCTTCCAGTTATGCGATCTCTGTAGAGCTGTGGAGACGTCCTCTGTAGTAATGTCCGTATAGGGCATCTCCGGAAGATGTTCGTTATTCCTGTACTCTGTATCGATCCAGCTGTCTTTGTCATTATGGTCAATGGTGTTGGATCATATATTCGCCCAGAAACTATGGAGTGCGTTCTTCTCCGGTAGACCATTACTGTCAGTTACCGTGTTCGTTAGAGACTGATAAAACCGTCTCTCGTTTCTGCTGAACGCTTGGTTTTGTCGTCTGCGTTCAGTACTGGTCTTATACCTTCGTAAGAGCTTCGCTAGTGCTGTTAATTTTTGGTGAAGCGTATCTCTGATCTCTATAAGCGTTTTATTGGGTTCCTCGTATTGTGTATGTACTGCGTGTTTGTGTAGTATGTCGTGTATGTGTTTGTTGAGCTGCTTAGATCTACTACCCTGTTGGTATTGGGTGATCCTGCCGAGGTTGCATCGGATGTTGTTGATGCGTTTATTCAATCGTGTTTTCCAGGCAGGAGTTTTGTGTTTCTGCGAGTTGTACGCTACGTTGTTACGTCGGAACCGTTACAACGTATAGCGGCAACGGCTCCACAGTAGATAGCCGTGTGTAACTCGATAAAATCGTCACATTTTTACAAGTGTTTAGGCAGTATTGTATTGTCTAATATCTCAACGATCTCAGCCAATCTACGTGAGGTTTGTTGTTTAGGCAACAAGTACTTATGTGTCGCGTCCGTCCCTTCAAATTCAGTAAGCGCTGTGTTAAATTCCAGTTCGATCTTTTGCAGTAGGGTGTCGTTTACTGCTGTCTCATGGAGGTTAGGCTGATTATCGACAAGTTGTTGAGTGTCGTTTTGTGTGGGGCTCCCCATTTCTGGTGGGCCGTCGTCGGCCTGACTTTCTTCACTTTGAGCAAATTGATGTGCGACTTGTGTTTTAATAGTGTTTATGAGGGAAGAAGATATACGGTTATTGGTGAAAATGACACGCTTTTGGTCTGCCAAGTGACGCGCTTTAGGTGAGGATAGGTGCGCGAGAACTCTTGATGTAATTTCGTACGGTAACCAGTTTTGTCCGTTTCAAGTTTAGTAACTTGGAAGTATGTGCGTACGATGAATTCATTCAGTTCATCTGTCCATTTCATACGCACACGCTTCCTACCAGCCTTAGTGGTCCCCAAAGGATGCTCCGAGGAAACACTTAAAGTCGGCTGAGCTAAAGGTGTTGGAGGCTCTGTAAGTAGGGCAGTAGTAGTTTGGCTGAAGGTGTTGTTACAGCTGACAGGTGGCTGCCTAGAACCCAACCTTATTATTATTATTATTATAGACTTTCACGCCAACCTGGCGCTCACTACTCAGTAGGACAGTACTGGTAACATTCACCTATACCGGCATTATGCAAGGTATTAGGCTCTGTGGAAGGGTAATGTGCCAAACCAATCCGTAAAAGTACCGTGGTACATTCACGGACGGGCTTGTCACATCACTATTATATTATTATTATTATGACTTTTACGGCAACCTGGCGCTCACTACTCAGTAGGACAGTACTGGGTAACATTTACCTATACCGGCATTATGCAAGGTATTAGGCTCTGACAAAAATTCTAGAATGTTCTATTCGTCAACTAACAAAGATATCGAAAAGTCGATTGCACCATTTAATTGGTCATCGAATAAAAGACGGACATTTTGATAAATGTTCTAGAATATTCTATTCGTCAAATAGCAAAAATTGTCAAAATCGGACATTTGGTTTACATTAATAATAATAATAATAATAATAATAATAATAATAATTAAACACTGACCTCGCAGCCGAAATAAAACAACAATGGAGACTGGAACATGTCCACATTGTTCCAATAGTACTCAGTGCCACCGGGGTCATTCCACACACACTACACAATAGCTTGAGCCTCTTGGGTCTCCCAAAGTACACATATGTCACTATGCAAAAGGCAGTGATCATAAACACGTGTCGTATAGTACGGAAGTTCCTCAGTAATACGAATCCGACTGCGATATGTGAAAGCACAAGATCTGCTTGTACTCCATCTGAGCCATCTACAGTGAGTTAACAACACACTGACACTTATCTTACAGACACACAACACACATACATAAACACACAATACGCTAATACTGAAACACAAACACCTAACACACATACAGATCCAGATTCGTCTGATGGAGAGGGAGGATCGACCAACTGCCGCACTGTCACTGTTACCGCTCTGGTGCACAATCCTTCCCAACTCAATAACACACAAGGTCCGTCAACCTCTGTACCATCTAAACGCGCAATTCAAGGAACACCCGATCTTAATGAGCAATTTGATGAACCAGAACACATTTACACCAAGAAACGTAAAATAGAACGACACATCCACACACATACACGAACACACACACAAACACAAACAGTCCTTTCCCTTCCCTCTGTCCCTACTCCTACCTACCATCTGAGGACACGAAAACGAACTAGGCTTTCACAGCCCTCTGTCATTGAGCCAACATCTACGCTCCCACAAAAGTCTCGCCGTACGACCCAGTGTACACCAAAATAGACGAATAACACCTCGTTTCAAGTAGCAATAACAACAATATAGGGAGTGATGTGACAAACCCGTCCGTGAATGTACTACGGTACTTTTACGGATTGTTTTGGCACATTACCCTTCCACAGAGCCTAATACCTTGCATAATGCCGGTATAGATGAATGTTACCCAGTACTGTCCTACTGAGTAGTGAGCGCCAGGTTGGCGTAAAAGTCTATAATAATAATAATATAATAATAATAATAATATAATAATAATAATAATTTTGCATACTACATGAATGGATTGCGTTAACAGATGATTATATAACAACAAATTTGTTATTGGTTTTCTCTTTTTTTTAATTTAAAATCTTATTTTTTAAAGAAATCCTCTAGTTTATAGTCACATGCTCCTACAAGATAGTCTTTTAATTTTTTATTACAATTTTTTACAGTTAAATCTCTCAATTCAGGTATACCCTTGTTGCTATTATAGGCTCCTTTCTGCTGCAATGTTATATTGGAAAATGTTGCGATAGTTTAATTTCGGTTGGACAATTAAGTGGTGCAGTAGATTTTCCAATATCTTTGTTAGTTGACAAATAAAATATTCTAGAATATTTCTCATAATGTTATTTGGTCTCTTTTTTGGTAGCCAATTGTTTGTTTTTGAATATCTCGGTAGCCACGTTTGTTTTTGAATATCTTTGCTAGTTGACGAACAGAATATTCCATAAAATTTGTCAAAATGTGTAATTTGACCTCTTTTTCAATTTAATGGTACAATTAAATGGTACAATTAATTTTTCAATATCTTTGCTAGTTGACAAATAGAATATTCTAGAATTTTTGTCAAACTACACTGTTTAATCTCACTTTTAATGACCAATTCAACGGTGAAGTCTATTTTTCAATATCTCTACTAATTGACGGTTAGAATATTCTAGAATTTTACATTACTCATTTTGCATTTGCATTTTGCATAATACGTATACAGAATATGTGCATATATATCTGCCGTGAAAATTTTAAAATTTTTAAAGGCTACGAGACCCTTAGACAATATTACCTACGGCCCTGACTCTGAATTGGTACATAAATTATCACCAACACAGACAAACAACAACATATCTGTGAGAGGAAAACCCCACTAAATCCCTGACGTCACTACGTAAAGATGGCGCACTTAACACTTAGATGGCTATAAAAAAAAGTAACGGAAAATGTTATAGAAGCAAACTGTATTTATTCTAGTACCTTAATGATTAGTTAACGCTGTCATAAAGGATTTTTATTATAAACACAATACCAATCGCGTTATTAAAAAAAATTCACAAAATGGGAAATACGCACTCTTACACGACCGGTCGTGTAAAAGTGCGCACTGAGGTCGGTAAGATGGCGCACTAATTAAAAAGCTTGGAACACACATTGTAACAAATCACATTTAAACAATCCCGCACCTACGTAACAGGAGAATTTCTTATGTCAGCACTTGTTCATATTTTTCGTTATTCTAAAATTTGATCGTAAGTAACGGCGGATCGTAGTAAAAAATAACGAAATTTTTGAAAGTTTAAGTGAAGCAAGTTATGGGTATTCCAAACGACTAGAAGAGCTATGACAGTACGGCGGCACACTACGTCGTCCAAAGTATCTGAACATCCTGACCCAAGGTGTGCCGACACTTATGATGCCGTACTGTAGTTAATACTATGGTACACTACCGTTTCAAAAATGTAGGTACACTTTGGGCCAGGGTGTCCCCGTACTTTTGATGACGTAGTGTACCACCGCACTGTCATAGCTCTTTTACTCAAACGTATTGCGATTGTTAAAACCTACTTTTCGTTATCGAAACTTATCGATACCGAATTACTTATTATAGATTGATTTTAACTGGTTAACTTAGGCTTCAACATTAGTCCGATTGATTGGGTCAGCAACAACATATTTAAAAAAAAATTCATTTTCATTACTTTTCGTGATCGTAAACCTTTGATCGTAAATAACTCGTGAACAATACGTCGTAGCGAAAAAATAACAAAATTTTTGAAGGCTTAAGCGAAGCAAGTTGTGGGTATTCCCAACATTATGCGACTACTAAAATGTAGTTTTCGTTACCGAGAATTATCGATATCGAATTACTTCTTACAAATTGGTTATAATTGGTTAATTTTCGGCTCCGCTAACTAATTCTATTGTTAATAAAATCCTACTGATTTTATTAGCAATAGAAAATTTTAAAAAAAAACTACAATTCGCTATCGTTAGTTTTTGTAATCGTAAACTTTTGATTTAGGAACTTGAGTTACACGAATTTACGTTATACGAAAGTTTGCTGTATAGAATTCCTTAGAAAAGTTAAAGAAAAACATATTAAAAGAAACTGTCGTGTAACAATGTGTGCGCCGTTTTACACGCCATTTTACTGCGCCATCTTACACGCCTGCCTGTTATCAACAAAATCATCGTGTAGGAACCATATACGCGTACTGATGCGAATTAAAGTGATCAAAACTAGTTCGTGACTAACTTTACTAGCCTCAGGAACATTTACAACTTTTAACTTGTGTCGAAATAAAACGTAATAACACATTCAAATTTGAGAAAAATAATATCAAATCGTACTAAAAATTTTAAACTTATCTAGAATATCGGGATTATGTTGTAACCCAATATTTTCTGGTGAGTAATTATAGATACCCGAACACTTCAAAACACGAATAAAGTTGGTTACAAATTTCGTTCCTGTTTCGAGAAAACAGGACCGCGCACACTTACCGGCCGCGCCCTCTTACACGACTCTACATATATATCTTGAAAATACCGAAGATTTAGCGAAAAAAAGTTCGATGTAAAAACGGAGGAAGTGGGGGGCCGGGGAATGTAGAATACCTAAAAAGCACATCCTGAATATTAACTGAATACGTATACAACATTTCAGCCCTCTAGGTTTATTTTTTCGGAATTAACAATCGCGTCACCCCTCAAAAGGATAAGAGTTACTTCCTTTACACACTGTATATAATATATATACACACATACATATATATATATATATATATATATATATATATATATATATATATATATATATATATATATATATATATATATATATATGTGTGTATATATATATATGTATGTGTGTATATATTATATACAGGGTGTAGAGGAAATAACTCTTATCCTTTTGAGGGGTGACGCGACTGTTAATTCCGAAAAAATTCGTGACGTTTTAGTGTCTGCAGGGTGCTAGGAGCCACCCCACAAAAGGACGAGAGTTTTTTGTTTTATATATACCTGTATAGGTATATATATATATATATATATATATATATATATATATATATATATAGGTATATATATATATACATATATATATATATATATATATATATATATATATATATATATATATATATGACACAGGATGCTATGAGTCACCTCCCAAATGGACGAGAGTTATTTGTTTTACACCCTATATATATATATATATATATATATATATATATATATATATATATATATATATATATATATATATATATATATATAATATTATTTGAGCAGCAATTTTACTTATTGAGCAGCAAACTTTATCAGTTAAAAAAATATTTTATCAGCGAGAAAATTATTTTGCCAGCAAAATATGGTCAGCATAATCAGCCGATTTGGCATGCTAAGAAACAAATATTGAACAAGCAAAAAAGGAAATTGAGCAGCAAAAAGAATAACTGACCAGCAAAAAGGATAATTGAGCAACAAAAACAATTATTAAGCAGCAAAAAAAAAAATTAAAGTGGCAAGTTAACTGATTTGTTTGAATTTTTTTTAAATAAATGGTCAAAAATCTCAGCCGGAAATCATTTTTGGGCTAAATGGTCGGGTACAGGTGAGCCAGTATTTTTAACGCCGCTACCGAAGACGACCTTGACTTTGGGATCAAGACCAAGTCATTTTTTTAAAAGACAGTTCTCTCTTTTGACCGTGGAAATGGAAAGAGCGGAAAATTATGTATTCGTATATAACCTTGATCGGGATTTCAAGGTCAATGGTCAAGGTCAGTTCAAGGTCAAGAGCTGATTTTTACTGTAATTTTTAATTTAGATTTGTGCTGTAATTTTTTAGTTTTGACGTGTGCAGTAGTTGCAGACAAGATGTAGACGTGCGCAGTCGGTGTAGCTAGGATGTAGACGTGCGCAGTAGATTTAAATAGGATGCAGACATGCATAGAAGTGAAGTAGGTAGAAATGTAGTTGAAGGAAGAATACAAAAAATGAAATATTTCAAATTAGCTCACAAAATTGTAACCATAAAATACTGAACTTTATAGATTATTATTAACTCGCCCGTCTGATATGTTTCAAGGTTATAATTTTATGAGGTAATTTTGAAATATTTCATTTTTTTATTCTTCCTTCAACTTTATTTCTACTAACTTTACTTACTGTGTATGTGTACATCCTACCTAAACCTACTGCGCACGTCTACATCTTGGCTACACCTACTAGCAAAATTTGCCTTTAGTTTCAAAAAAAAGTCCATAACATTAATTGCTAAATGACCAGCATATTATACTAATTTAAAGCAAATAAACAACATAACTTTTGACAAACTTCTTTTGTCAAACTTTATTTCAAACAAACTTTTGATTTTCGGCAATTGTTCCATGTGTAATGTCAGTTTCCATGTTGAATAACAGTCTTCCACACACGTATGTAGTTTCAAATTTCACAAATTTATTTAATATATATATATATATATATATATATATATATATATATATATATATATATATATATATATATATATATATATACACTGTCGGTCAAAAGTTTGAGGCCACTAGTAAAAAGACCTGTGTCATCTCCAAATATTCGAAAGGTATTGGTAATGAAAAGCAAATATGCGCACTTGTATATTTTATTATTGTTAAAGAGTATCTAAAGAGTCATTCGTTTATATATTTGTCAAAGAAAGGTGCAATATCTGCGCATTATTTTGAAACATCAATGAGTGCCAAGCGAGAACTAATAAGGAAAATCATTGTAATACTTTTGATATCACTACAAATTATTTTGTTTTTATTTTACACTACCCAAAATTTGTGATTGTTTTAGCTTCTTAAAACAGTTCTCGCTATTACTATTATCCTATTTTTTAATAAAGTCATTTACGAGTAATCTTACTTAGTCTGCTGTTGTGGTTCCTACAGTCAAGACGTCTTAACAATGGGAAAAGTTCGCGAAATTAGCACTGAAATGCGAGCTGCCATTATTGTTTTATATAATGAAGGCAAATCCGAACGTGTAATTGCCTCTCAACTTAAAGTATCAAAGACTTGTGTTCATCGCACTATTGATCGATAGAAGGAAACTGGTAGTAATCGAGATCGTCCCCGCTCCAGAAGGCCGAAAGCTACCACTTCTAGTGAGGACATGTTCATTATTGTTACCAGCAAGCGAAATAGATGCCTAACAGCACCAGAAATTCGCGCTGAAGTAAACAAATCTCGATCGAAACCTGTTTTACTGACTACAGTTAAAAGACGATTGGGGAACGCTAAGTTGTTTGGCCGCGTTGCCGTCCGAAAATCCCTTTTAAAACCACAAAACAAGAATAAACGGATGCAGTGAGCCCTTATTCATCGAGACTGGACAGAAGAAGATTTTAAAAAAGTTCTTTGGACTGATGAATCCAAATTTGAATTATTTGGTTCAAAACGAAGAATTTTTGTTCGACGAAACGCTGAAGAAAAGATGATACCAGATTGTGTGGTCCCAACCGTCAAGCACGGTGGTGCTTCTATTATGGTCTGGGGCTGTTTTTCGGGTCAGGGAACTGGAGATTTAGTTCCAGTTGAAGGAATTATGAAAAAAGAGCAGTATAGACAGATACTAGAGCAAAATGCTATTCCTTCCGGTCTAAATTTAATCGGCAATGGATTCATTTTTCAACAAGGTAATGATCCTAAACACAGCTCAAAATTGTGTAGAGATTATTTAGAAGAGAAACAGACAGAAGGGGTGTTGAAAATTATGGTATGGCCACCACAGAGGCCCGATCTGAATCCCATAGAACTTTTGTGGGAAGAGCTTGATCGAAATGTTCGAAATCGATGTCCTTCTTCTCAAAGCGACATGTGGAAGGCTTTACAAGAAATCTGGGCCAATATATCACAAGAAACAATAGATAAATTGATTGGTCGTATGCCAAGATTGGTAAAAAAAGCGATAAAATGCAAAAGAAGATATTTTGACGAAAAAACAGTTTGAAGATCTTTTTATGTTTCTTGTTTAAAGTGATTGGTATTTGAAGTATATTTCAATGTGTTTAATTTGTATGTTAGTATATTTATACAATAAAAAAGACATTTTCTTCATACACTTCAAAGTTTTTGAGATTTATTACATTTTCCTATTGTAATTGAAGTGGTCTCAAATTTTTGGCCGACAGTGTATATACCATAACTCTCATCCTACAATACACAAATAACTCTCGTCCTTTTGTGGGGTCACTCATAGCACCCTGTAGACACTAAAACCGCAGGAATTTTTTCGGAATTAACAGTCGCGTCACCTCTCAAAAGGATACAATCTAATAAGTAACACTATCCAAGTGCCAATCGCCAATCTTCTTGAAACTTTGCTGGTGTATAGAATAGGCAAAAATAAGGGACCCGTATTCTTTTTATCGGCCAAGGCCCACGTTCGCAAGGTGAAACCAGCCCCTAAAGTAGGGGGTCTAAATCATATTTTTTAAAATATCTCGAAAACTGTAAGAGATAGAGGAAAACTTTAAACTGACGAAATGTTCCTCTTTAAAAGACCTATTCACCTGTGTTAGGGGCTGGTTTCACCCCGTGAACAAGGCCATTGGCCGATAAAAAAAAAATACGGGTCCCTTATTTTTACCTATTCTACACATCACCAAAGTTTCAAGAAGATTAGCAATTGGCACTTAGGTAGTGTTACTTGTAAGATGCAAATAGAAAAAAATTAAAAAGATTGTATTTTATTTTAATAGAAAAAAAGCCCTGACATAAGCTAAGAATTCTACACGTCACATTAGAAATATACTGATAAAAATAGGGGTAAATTTACACTACTTTTTCATCAAAATAATGTAAAAATAAGATAATTTTAACGTAAAAATATTCGCTACATAAAATTTACTGAATTTTTGCAAAAATTCTGTAAAGGTATGGAAATTTCCAAATTAAAATTCCATTTTCGTGTAGTATTATATTTGTTTAAGGAAATATACATTTTTAAAATCTGAAATTACAAAATTAACCGTTAAAAATGTAAATTTACACAATGATTACGTAATAATACAACATTTGTGTAAAATTGCATAACTTTTGTGTATTTATGGCGTCATGATCATGCGCATTTTATCATTCGTCATGTTTATGTTGTATGGCGTTCTCGAATTATGTACGTGTATTATAAAGTTTGTGTATTCTAAGTGTTTAAATTATGTAATAAATAGTAATTATACATTTATGTTTGATTAATACAATATAATAAATTAATATAAAAAATTACAATTTGTTAAATAAATATAAATATAAATGTAAATAAATTATTTACAAATCTGTGTATAAAAAGAAAACGCCGTGAGCAGCGGGGCCCCATCACGGAAGTCGAATTTTTCCTTTCATCTTCGGTATTGAATGTCTACAAGCGAAATGTAATTGAAAGTCCACAAGCGATTTGTCATTTTGTGGTTTCAAAACTAACGATGAGTGTCCGGTTAATCGGGGCTTAGAAAAAGTTTTTAAGATTTTAAGGGCTGAATCTCAGTAAATTTCAATTTTGTGCCGATAGCAGTTAGCAGGAAAAAAGCCAACACAATTCGTACGAGGGCATCCCTACCCATGCTTATCTGCCAATTGCTTTTGTGTTTTATTTTTAAATATTAAAAAACGACTTTAAATAGTAAACTGGAAGGCCTTTCTGAAAATATTTTTTCTTTACAAAAAAAAAAAATCCAAAATTTCTATTTTATAAATAATAAAAATCCAAAATTTCTAATTTATAAATAAACAGTGACTTTAATAACATTTTTTTTTTTTAAAGCTGGGTTAAAATCCAACCTTTACGTCCCCGTTCGTGCCCGGCGGGCAACCGTTAGCTTTGGCTAGCAGGCTAACGAGGCTCTGGTACTGTGCTTCGACAAGAATGATCGTGTGGAGGGGACGATGTTGTATCCCCCGAGTGAGTGTTATGCCTGCGTCAGTTTGATTTGGTTTAATTGGTACCTTGACCGGAATTCAATGCGTCGTCAGTGCTGTCTACTCCCATGGGCGTGATCTTCGGAGTCCGACGAGACCGTTCAGACGAGTTGAAATGTGTGATGTTATATCTGTGATTTTGTTTAACTAATCTGTGATACTTTTATATCTGTGATACTTGTTGTGCCACTTGGGGTTTTCATGCCTGCGGTGGTATTGTCTCGGTCTGTGATATTTCTCTGGCCTAGTTCCTGTTGTTTCGATGGGTAGGAATGCGGCTCCCGACGCACTCGTTCTCATCGGCCACACGTATGAGTCGACGTCTGCCCGAACGGCTTGAGCGAGTTCGCTCAGTAAGAAGACGTCGTCGTCCCTCGTATGGATGCGTTCGTGGGCGTCGATGTGGCGGCTCCCGCCCTGTCGAAGTAATACGAACATAGGTCAGATTGACCTTCTGTGATACTCTGTGGCGCTGTCCCGTTCTCTGTAGCCTCGATTCGGACGAACGTGGCTTAGTCATCGTACTGATCTCCCGTGTGGATTGACCCCGACATCTGACAGAACGGCACATGTACCCAGTAATCGGCTATCTGACAGCTAAAAAATTCAATTCAAGGCATTGACATTGATGACAGGTACCTGGAGCTGAACGATTATGAAATTGTTTCTAATGATGATAACGACGATGTTGAGTTTTTAACTGAATCGAATAATATTTTTCAGTGGGCCAAGAATTTATTCGAAGAATCCAAAAACCAAGTGGCTAATGAAAAAGAGACCGAAGAATTAAATGCATATTATTGTCCAGAGGTCGCCAATAAATTGAAGTCCTTACTTCCTTATTTTCCGCTGTTTTCGGATGTAATGCCATTAAAGTTTGGATATTGTACTTCAAGGCCTACCTCTGCAGCAACTGAATCAGAGTTTAACGATTTAAAAAGCAGAGTTTTAACGATTTAAAAAGCTGTTCTGTCAGCTATCTGACAGAACAGTACATGCTGCTCAGTAATCAGATGTCACTGTCCATACACGTGTGAGTTCCTAGGTGTTGACGAAGCCATTTCGGAATTGTTGAGACTATGGGGAGTGGAATCGTGCCACAGAGCAAGAATTTTTTTAAAATCTGTGATATTGTTGTTTTTATTTTTTAATAAGATTGTTTTTAATCTGTTTTGTTTTAATGATGTACCACTGAGGGCCTTTTCCACCCGAGGTGGTACATCACTTTTTTTTTTATTCTTATCTGTGATATTTTGTTGTGCAGCTGTGGGCTTACTGTTGCAGCCCTTCAGCGGTATTGTTTTTAACTACTTATTGCGGCGCTGGTCGGTCTGTGGCTCCCCAATGACATAATAAGATTTTCTTCTTATTTTTTCTTTGTGATGTTATTGTGATGTTCTTATCTTGTGATATTTTACTCAGTATTCTCCACTCCGAGGCCCTTTACACCTCGGAGTTTCATCGTTGGTTTTCAGTCCTTGATGACCGGACGTTCTGACATAAGCGGTTGAATGATTGTCTGGCTCGGGTAGCTGTCGAACACAGGATCGTTGGTCTAATGGCGAAGACACCTGGCTAGTTACCGGGAGATCCTGGGTTCGATTCCCGGCCGATCCGGATAATTTGGGACATTCCATAGTGACTGGTGGGACAGTTAACTCCAAAATTCCTAATGTTTAGACCTGGAATTTTCTATTTTGATCTAATATTAAGATTAAATGGATATTTTAAAATAGATTATGAATCAACTTATGAAACTAATACCGAAAAATATAATTTACGCATATATTTGGGTAATATTTTAGTGGTGAAAGGAGTGTGACTGGTGGGACAGTCAAAAATACCTCACCTTCGTCTTCTGCACTGTTAATCGAGATTTTAGCCCAAATGCTATACACAGTCAGATGTCTTTGACTAAGCTATTAAATAATTAAGTAGACTACAACATTAACTAGAAATTAGCACCGAGCTTAATTTCTACAAGAAAATATATACAGTAGAAATTCTGACTAGTGGGACATCGTTTTGTGACTGGTGGGACTAGTACGGAATCAGTTAAGAAATGAACTCGTTTTTATGTCATATTTAGAATTATTGATTAATTATTAAGACAATATTATAGCGAATTAACAATTTTTATTAAAATCTTTGAGAAAATTATCAAATTATCAAAATTAAAATTCATAAGCACTCTTCCACTTAGTTTCATCACTTTTCAACTTTTCCCTAGATTTCCTTTTTCACTCGGCAGAATTCATCTAAAAACGGAAATAGCAATCACTTATAAAAAAAGCATAGAATCGGGTGAGAAATAGGTTAGAAATGTTTAGAACAGTCTATAGCATGTTTTAAAAAATGTCCCACCAGTCACAGTGATTGATGGGACAAAAATGAAAACCACCTCTCACCCACCCCTTAACACCTTGCACCAGAATAATATGCTAAAAAGTACAACAATTAGCCAATTCTTACTTTCCAAAAAGCTCCATTTTAATACAACCAATTTTGAAGTTAGAAATACAACTTTGTATGTTTTCGTGTGACTGGCGGGACATGCTATCGGCTCATTGTATTTATGAGTTTTAGAGGAAAATTCTTACTTTTTTCATTGTATATTTATATCAAATTAAAATTTAAGAAATGCTCTTCGCTCTCCGACTCCATTTGCTTGAAGATGTTACAGCAAAATAGTCGAAAACAGTGTTGCCAACATGATGCAAAAAGTCGTACAACTTATTCGAAACTAAACAACAACTTGTCATAGTGAAAAAAGTACTTTCTCTATTTTTTTTCGATACAATTTTTACAGACCATGTAAATTTAACTAATATACATTTCGTTAAGAATAAATTGGTATTGATTATAGAAATTTAAAAAAATAACTCATTTTCCCATTTCCCGTGGAATGCCCCTTTTTCATCTAATAGAGTTTTTACATTTGTAAGCAGAACTAGTTGCCGTAATATTTTCTTTAAAAAGATATAATGAAAAACGCAATTTAAAAAGTGAATGTAGTGAAAATTTTTATATTATTTTTTCAAATTTGCAACACAAAACATGGCTGACTATGCTTCAGTTTTAATTTTAAAGTCTAGGGTATCTTAGAAAGAGTAAATATATTGGCAATTTACATGCTATTTATAATATTTGTCTCTTTTTATCTTTCGTACGTAATATAAATTACTGGTCCTTTCATTTCTAATGTCTATGGTAAATACTGGTCTGACACACGTAGCAAATTTTATTGATGCACGTCAACAATAAACCTCAGTCACAGCATGAGATCAAAAGTAGTTAGTGCAGTATTGAAGACGTTAGTTTGTACGAAAAAGAGAACATTACACTGTGACATTACATCCAAATTAAAACCATACCACTTGTGACAAAACAACAGTTGTTTAAAAAATAAAAGGAATCAAAAACTGTATAAATTGTTTTTCAGAAGAATGTGCCACTGATGAATTATTCAATATTTATACGGGATGCCCCAGCGAAGAAAGAAACAGTCGACTTTTTTTTAGATACATATTTATTAGGGGTGTGCGAATTATTCGATTCGAATTTCGAATCGAATAATTCGATTTTTAGAATTATTCGAAAAATCGAATTATTCGAAAAATATTCGAATTATTCGAACGAAAACAAATAATTAGATTTTTTCGAATAGCTCGAATTTTTGTTTTCTCTTTTGATTCTTAGAGATTTTTAAACATTTAATTTAAATAAAAATACCCCAGTCGCAGCATCCTGCATAACATAGCGAATTTCCGTTTACAACAACTAGTCTTTCTCGTAAGTTAGTTGAGACAGAATAATAGTTTAAAGACCTCTTTATGTGACTTTTTCTCCTCTTTTCAATGGTGTAAATAAATTTCGCAAAAATCTTTGTCCCGGACATCGGACGTGTCTGATGACTATCGAACTTGCCCAACGGTTTGGGACTTCCAATATTGCCACCAAATTTCGTAAAAGTAGCACATTTCGTTCGAGAGTCCGGGAATATGAAAAACCGGAATCGAAAATAATATTCATTAAAATTTGCATATATGCAAATATACCGTGTGAGTTTTTCAGGAGTTGCCATTCGATTTATTCCTAAAATATGCATCTAATCGAAAAAAAGTTTATACAAAAAATATTCAAAAGAGAGGGGGCCATTTACGAAAAATGATTCCAGACTTCCAGGACTCACGGTTTTTTTGGAATAGAAAAAAATTTTTTTTTTTCAAATGGGAACATATGTTGAGATGATTCTTAAAAATTAGTTTATTACTTCAAACTACCAATTATGCTAAAATTTTCATTATTTTATTTCAAATTTTTGAGAAATTGCATTTTTAAGTTTTAATTTTCAAAATCCGTGGTAAGGTTTGTCTAACCGAACGCAAAACATACGATTTATTTTGAATTTATACTAAAAAAAATACCAAATAAGTTGTAATGGTATATTCACATTAGCTTCTTACAGTAGCAGAAAATTTATTAATTAAATACATTGATTATCAAAATAATTTGTAGTTTTTCCTCAAATATTCAACTTAATATTTATTAAACAAGTTATCAAATTACAAATGTTTTTGTAATATTTAATTGTACACCATATTAAAGAAGTCAAAATCTGGTACATGTGAAAATGTCATTATTAAAAATCTCTGAAAGTAAATCATAGATGGCATCTGGATACGATCGTAGAACTGTCATAAAATGACAGGTCTTTTTTAAATTTAAATTGTTAAATTTTTAAACTCTTTTTTTTTTAAAAAGAGTAAAAAAAGCAAAAAAATATTTTTAATATAAAAATTTTCAAGTATGTATGGTATGTATTTTAACAATAAGTCTGATAAAGATGTATTTTAAAAATATTCATAACCTTAGTTTATTTTGTAGTAATCAAACCAGACGATCTTATCATGTTTGGAACATATTTTAATGATGTACAAGATAAAGTTGAGATGCTGACAGTAAATATAAGCAAATCGAAAATAGTAATTTAAAATAGTAAAAAGTATATTGATATGGTGGTGTCACTTGCTGAATATGACAGACGAGAGAATCCCGAAAGTATGCTAAGCAAAACTAAAGGAACTATGTGATGATCGAACCTAGAAAAACTCTAACTGCGTTGTATCTTTAAAACAAAAGTTCACCCAAGTTGGTTACGAGAATTTGTGGGAAGCGCAGGACATGTTCAAAACAAAAAGAATGCTGACCGAAGTTAGTCAGTTACGAATGTCAAATAAAATACACTAGCGGAAACAAAGGATCAAAAAAAAATTCCAAATTTTTAGCGATTTTTCGAATGGCTGTATCTTTGTTAAAAATGGTCGTATCGGAGTCGTAAGCACAGAAATTTAAAGCTTTGAAGTTTCTAGTTTTGAAATCTTCCAACTAAAAAATTTTCAAAGCTACGTCTATCGCTCAATCCTAATAAATACACTGAAAAAAAAATTTTCGAAATTTTTTCGTTTTTTCTTTTTGGTCCACGGACTTGGAAAAAAATTTCCCTACTTAACCACCACATAGGCCGGATAAATTGTTAATTTAGCTTTAATTTGTTTTTTTTAAGGCCTTAATATGACCACTGCTCACTGAGTTATAGGACTTTGAATGGAAAAGAATCATTTCGTCTTTGACCATCGATATTTCAGCAACCAATGATCGCACAGAAAATTGGAGATGGGTTTTAAAAACTCGATTAAATTCTCTAGAAGGATTAGCCATTGTTTTCCCGAAAAAAATTTTTTCCATGCTCTACATGAATTTGAAAAATCAAGAAAAAATGGGCTTTTGGTAGCTTTTTGGAAATTCGATCACTGAATCAAAAATATCGAGAAAACCATTAATGTTAAGTGTGCCTTTTACAGTTCAATATACCCACAAAAATCCCAGCGAGTTTCAATTTAATCCATCCAGCCGTTTTTTTGTTTCATTCGATTGAATTTTTAAAAAAATTAAAGGATCATTTTTTTGGTCTTAAACTTTCATAATCTTCAACAAAATGAAAAAAAAAAATTTCTCATCTTTTTCCACATTTTTATCAATAGCAGTATTTAAAATTTATAAAAAAAAAATATTTCTTAAAAAATTTTCGAAAATTTTTTTCAGTGTATTTATTAGGATTGAGCGGTACACGTTGCTTTGAAAATTTTTGAGTTGGATGATTTCAAAACTAGAAACTTCAAGCTTTAAATTGCTGTACTTACGACTCCAATACGACCATTTTTAACAAAGATACAGCCATTTGAAAAATCGCTAAAAATATGGAATTTTTTTTTGATCCTTTAATTGTTTCCGCTAGTGTATGTACAAAAATTTTCTTCAAAGGCTGTAAACTGACTCTGAAACATGAAGAAATTTGTCAACAGTGTAACGAAGTTCTCAGTATCTTACGTACTTTCTTTTCAATTGTAAAAAGTATCCTTTTAAAAGGCAAATGTACTTGAATAAGCATATCAGTGCTGGAGGTGATCCCATGACGGCGTTATTAACCATAAGAGGGCTGGAAACCATAGCTAAACGACGTATTTTTATATGCGATAGGGACTCTTGACCACTGAGCTAGTATTTACCACTTAATGAACTTTCTGTTTATTATAATTTTTGTTATTTGTTGTTACTTATAAATGTTAAATGATCTTCCCTGGTGTAAAAGATTTTCTTAAGCAATAAAAATCATTATTATTATTATTATTATGTTTACTTTAAAATTAAAGCAGTTACATTTAAAAGCAAATGAAAAAGCTACTATAACTTCTGAACTATTCATTTTTATGAAATTATGCGTTCTGCTTCCTAGATAATCCCCTAGAAATTTCACTGCATTCAGAGGAATAGTATCCACGGCACTACCATGAAATCCAATTAAATGTCAATATCTTATTTACTGCTAGTCCCACTTCGCTCAATTTTTTATGAATCGTTTATTTATTTTTATTAATTTATATACCTATATTAAATTACACAAAGATATATTGGGCATTTACGAGTACGAGGAAGCTGTGTGCCACACCCTATTGCAGCGTATTTTAGTATTTTACAAAACTGCTAATTTTTGTTATTTTAGTTTGTAACCAAATGATCGTGGATCATTTTGTTGGTATTGCGTTACTACCTGCCTTACCTACTGCTTCGATTCGTGGTAAAATTCTCGCGCATGTGCACTATTAAACCGGGCAAACAAAAATTCAAATTATTTAACGTTTACTACCATATTTGGAAACTTGTAGACGTTATATTATTTAAATTTTTGCTAATATGTTCGCGCGGTTTAGTAATGCACTTTTCCAGAAAAATAAATACGCAATGTAAATTCAAATTACTGTTTTATTAAAAAATCATAATTTCTCTTAATTGTTATACAATTTTACAATAAAATAATTTTCTGTTGATCAGGGCTGGGAGCAATTTAAAATGATTTCATTTGAAATATGTATTTAAAATACAAAATGGCATTTTCCATTTTCTATTTTAAATAAGTTCGGTCAAACCATTTTCCATTTTGTATTTAAAAAGAAAATTTGAATCTATTTTCCATTAAAAATGAAAATGCATGTATACTCAAATTTATGTGCATAAATTATAGAACTCGAACTGAACGATCTGAAGTCTAACAAATTGTAAATTAAATGTAAATTTATTTAATTGATTCAAATTTTTTATAACTGGAGTAGCAAAATCACGGGAGTTAAATTTATTACTAGAATTGTAGTTCTCTTAAGTCAAACTTTAGGTACTCAAGTTGTGTACTATTATCTTTAAGACACGGCAATAAAAAATGTTTTGTATTACAAGCAGATGATTTTCATAATTTTGAAGTCGCAATTGTAGCGTAATCAAGGTTTGAATACGTCAAGGCTGAATTAAATTTTACAATAAGGTAAAGGCACTAATGCTCGACACTATAAGGAATCCGGGAACTTTGTTCTTCGAATAAAATAATATTCACTACAAAATAACATTTTTTGTTATTAATATGAGTACATTAAATCTTAAAAAATAACTTTTTGATATAAAAGCTTATTATAACAATTATAAAGTAACAATATTTCAAGAGTGAAATTTCGTTTTCATATCATGTAAACTTTACAAAATTTTCTCAAAAGACTGCCTTTAGTTAATTTCAGTACGTTTAAAATTTTCTTAACTTTTTTTTAAATATTGATAAAAAAAATTTATAGAATTTAAAGTAAAAAAAGCATTTGGCATTAGGGTTTCCGATCTTCGATTTTTCGAATCGATTCTTTGGAGAGTAAATCGATACAGAGATCGTGAAACATTTAGGGGATCGAAGATCGATCTTTTCGAATTTAAATTAGGATATTTTTAGTAAAAATATATTTTTTAAAAATTATTGTAAAATATATATCAACTAATGTTGTCACTTTTAGCGCAAACTGGAAACCATTTTATTCATATTAAATTCAGCAGTTCATCTTCAAAGAAAATTCAAACTGATTTGTGATGGCCCAATAAGAAACTTCATTAAAACTTTTATTTTCTGCAAGTACAAAAATTGAATCGATTTTCGTCAGATCGATCTTTTATAAGCCGATTTTCTTCTGCATCGATTTTTGGTTTGACGATTCCAATCGATCCACAAGATCGATTTTTTCGCCAGAGATCGGAAACCCTATTTGGCATTTTATAATCCATTTTAAATAGCTATTTTCCATTTTCTATTTTAAATATGTTCAGCAAAACCATTTTCCATTTTGTATTTTAAGTGCATTTTTGAAAACCAAACTGAACCAAAGCTTTACAGAATCCTATGAAATAAAAATTTTCGTTACTTACATTGTAAATAATTATTTTGAAATTGTGGAATTATCATTACCTTTTAAAATAACAATAAATATTCCTTGGATAATATAAGAATTGGAGAGGTTATGTCAGAGAGGTTATGTACATGCTTGAGTAAATATTTTTGAGTACATAATTATTGTTAATAAGTTATGAATTACTGAACAATTAAAAATTTTTAATTTAATTATTCTTTCTAGGTTCAACTAAATGATTTTTTCAGATTTTTGTTAATATTTAATTTATTTCTAATGTATTTTATGCAAACTGTGGACAGAAAATGCCGATGCCAATCAGCGTTGAGAACACATTTCACGACTCTATTTATTATAGGGACTCTAGATAAACCTATACGGTAGAGACATCTATGTAACATAAATACAATTACCGCTGGCTATTTTCCGTAATATTAAGGCCTGTTTGCAGTAGGCGCTCTTAAACTTACGAAAATTCACTTAAATAAATCACTTTTAAGCGCGAAAGTTGTAAAATTTGAAAAAAAAACTTAAAATAAAAATTTTTATTTTTTTATTTTTGGTTATTGTTGCTTTATTGAATAATTTTTATCAACAAATAAGTATACTATTCCATTTAAAAAAAGGTAAGTTTGTATCATAGCTCGAAAACCATAAGAGCTCTAAAGCTCCTGATTATCGCAATTGGTTGCCCCCGTCGATATCTACAACTCTTATTTGAACAATTTTTCGATTAAATCAACGGTTTGGCTGTAATAAAAATGGCAACTCCTGAAAAACTCACACGGTATATATATATATATATATATATATATATATATATATATATATATATATATATATATATATTTATATATATTTATATATATTTATGATTGCAAGTAACAACGATTCAGTTTGATTTGAAATTTTAACTACTTAACGTAGAGCAAAACTGAAAAATTAAATTTATTTAAATCTTAAATAAATAAATTCATCTTAAGTAGGTGTTTGTGTATAAATGACAAGCAGAAAAAATCATATTATAATAGAATCATCTTCTGTTGAATATGTATATAACTATATACATATGTGTGTATATATATATATATATATATATATATATATATATATATATATATATATATATATATATATATGTGCAAATTTTAATGAATATTATTTTTGGGTTCGGTTTTTCATAGTCCTTGATTCAAGTCGCGTCATGACAGTGGCTGTAGTAGCTGAATTTTCGATTCCAAAATTTGCTTAAAAAAAATCGGATCCATTATATAATAAGTTTATAAATGGAAAGTTATATTCTGCCTAAATAACAGGATAAATGAATCAGTAATAATAATTTTAAGTTTATTGTTACAAAAACTTATGCGGCTATGTAACGATGGATTAATAATTACTTATAATAAATTTTCTTTTTCCTTTTATAGCAGTTATATGTATTTATAATAATAGATAAGCTATAATTTAAAAAAAACGCCGTGAGCAGCGGAGCCCCATCACGGAAGTCGAATTTTTCCTTTCATCTTCGGTATTGAATGTCTACAAGCGAAATGTAACTGAAAGTCCACAAGCGATTTGTCATTTTGGTGGTTTCAAAACTGACGATGAGTGTCCGGTTGATCGGGGCTTTAAAAAAAGATTTTAAGTTTTTAAGGGCTGAATCTCAGTAAATTTCAATTTTGTGCCGATAGCAGTTAGCAGGGAAAAAGCCAACACAATTCGTACGAGGGCATTCCTACCCATGCTTATCCGCCAATTGCCTTTGTGTTTTATTTTTAAATATTAAAAAGGGACTTAAATAGTAAACTGGAAGGCCTTTATGAAGATATTTTTTCTTTCCAAAAAAATTCAAAATTTCTATTTTATAAATAATAATAAAAATCCAAAATTCCTAATTTATAAATAAACAGTGACTTAACATTTTTAAATTACTTAATATGTATGTATTTCACTTGTTAAAAAAGTAAGTTCACTTTTTTTAAATTTTAAAAAATTAGTATTGGCCTACTTGTATTTAGAATAAAAATAATGCATTTAAAACACATTTAACAATAGCATTCAATTCTGATGTAAAAATGGGAGAAGTGGGGGGAAAAGTAATGTGGACTCCCTAAAAGGTACTAGCTGGATACTACCTGAATACACGTACAAATTTTCAGCTCTCTAGGTTTCCTTAGAGAGTCTCTAGACGTGTTAGAAAACAAGCAAAAAAATTAAGGAAATATTGGCGTAAAAATCGTGGGGGTTAGGGTTAAAAGTTGAAACCTCCAAAAAACAATGTCTGGCTATTAGCTTAACCTGTACACAAAATTTCAGCCCTCTAGGTTTATTTGGGGAGATTTTGACCCGAACGAAACTGTTAAAAAACAAGAAAAATCATGTTCTTTTGGGTATAAAAATGGTGGGGTAGGGGTTAAAAGTCGAGACCCCCAAAAGGCACCCCCTTGATACTAACTCAATCCGAATACAAAATTTCAGCCCTCTAGGTTTATTTGGGTGACCTGTGCGAGTGGCACAAACTTCGAAAACGTCGAAAATGCATGAAATTGTAGCTTAAAAATGAGAGGGGTGAGAGTAAAATATTAAAACCTCCAAAAAGCACAACCTAGGTACGAACTTTATCAACACACCAAATTTAAACCCTCTACGTTAATTCTGAGAGGCTAGGGGCGTGTTAGATCCAGCGAAAATCGTTTTTTCCCTCTCTACTCCCACCAAATCAGCCTAGGAAGCTTAATTTTGGATATGTTGTAGATAATTGACCGAAACATTATTTCCAACCGGTTTGGAAAAGTTTTATTGCTTTTCCGTCCCCCCACCACCCCCTTAAAGGTTGGGTCGGATCCAAAATTTGCCCAAAATTTGACCTTACTTTGATAGTATTGTTGTGCATCGGAATGAGCCCCATTTACCAAATTTGAGCTCTTAACTTCCATAGGGGGGCCCTACACATATTAAAAGGTAGCTGGAAAATATATATATATATATATATATATATATATATATATATATATATATATATATGTATATATATATATATATGACATTTTTTTTCTACATATTCGTGTTCTACGGGTCCGAAAACGGATAGCGCCCCTACTCTCGCCTCTCGCCGTTCTTGTCGTATAGACTGTCTAATTTTTTCAAGGAAAAATTCGACTAAAAAGAATTGAATTAAACTTTAAAATTTATAAAAGTGAAACTCGAATAATTGTCGAAATTTAATTCAAATAAATACATCTGTTTAGTTAATGAAATAATTCTATTTATTTCAAATAAACCGCGCTATCAGTGTGCCCTCTGCAAAATGTCTAAAGAACTATACGGCGATATTTATGATTGCAAGTACCTAACAACGACTCAGTTTGATTTGAAATTTGAACTATTTAACGTAGAGCAAAATTAAAAGATTTAAATTTATTTAAATTTTAAATAAATAAATTAATTTTAAGTAGGTATTTGTGAATAAATGACAAGCAGAAAAAATCATATCATAATAGAATCATCTTCTGACGAAGATGATTCAACAATACATAATGAAGAACCAGCTAACAACTTAGCAAGAAGTATTGTTTGGAAACATTTCATTTTATGTACGGAGGGTCATAGAAAAGCAATTTGCAATGTGTGTAAAGCAAAATTAAAATTACCTACAGGTAATATTTATCAAAAATTTTTGAGTACATATTTAATTATTTATATTAATTTCAAACAAAAATAGAAATTAGATTTAAAATGCCCACCATATATTTTGATTTGTAGTTTTTGGGTCAGTAGTTTCTACTTTGTAGCTGTCGAAACAATGCAGAGCAATACCGAGGGATGGCACATTCAGCCAAATTTATTTTTTTAAATAATTGGCGACGCAAAGATTACGCGAGCATCTCTAGTTTTTTAAATTAAAAGCTGTATCAAGTAAAAATTTTTGTATACGTTTAATTGTTTTTTTGTATAGGTTATTTGTTAAATATGTATTTATAAATTATGTGCAGGTTACTAGATTTTATATCACCAATTAATCACATTAAACGTATATTTTTACTTGATACTAGTTCTAATTTTACCACCAGAGGCGCGAGTAGAAGTCTGCGTTACCAATAAACAATTTAAAAGTTTCTTGTAGTTATGTATTAACTATTACTGTTGACATATTCAGTCAATATTACCCCTAGATATCACAACGTGTATGTACCACACAATAAATGGAGTACACATTATCTTTTTTGAAGCCAGTCGCCACATTGGTAAACACCACGTTAACACCTTTCATAACCTATAAAGTGTCAGTGGTAATAAATATTTTTTAACTTGTATACGATTTTTGTTGTAATTTGAGACTATTTATTAATAAATATTCTAACAATATTTATAGCAACAAATATAACAGCAGTAAATATAGAAAAATTTTAAATTAAACCTTGTTTAACCGCCATATTGGTCAACACTTTAACCCTTTTTTTGGCTTCATTTTCATATACAGTGAATATATACCTGTACTCCCTCTATCACTTCGATACTCAAAAATATTACCAAGATTCAGTCAATATGTAATGCCAAAATAAAGATATGTAAATGAATAATATGTTTTCTTACAACCGCACTTTGTTTATAACCATTGTAATTTGTTATAAATAATTAAAATATGAGTTCAACTGAAAAATTCGGGTATTTTCGACAAAAAATCAGCTTATCCTATCTTTTTTGTATAATTATACTTTTCAATAACTGTCATCAATTTATTCGTTATTTCTATTAACTGTAGCAACTACAACGCCGATATTTAACCATCTTAAAGCTAAGCATCGGGATATATGGTCAAGCTGTAATGAGAAGAAAAGAAAGAGGGCAACAGTCCAAAATAAAAGACAAGATAAACATCGTAATTTAGATTTATCTGACACGGAAAAGCGAGAACTTGATCAGTTATTGATGGAAATGGTAGCAATTGATTTAAAACCGTTTTCATGTGTTGAAGACAAAGGTTTTAAGCGAGTGCTCAAAAAATTAGCTCCAAATTATGGCCCACCTTGTCGAACAACCTTCTCCAGGAATTTAACACCAACTCTTTATCATAAAATTAAAAACTCACTGATGTCAGAATTGTCAGAGGATATGAAAACAGGATTAATGAGTTTGTCTTTTACAACTGATTGCTGGACTTCCAGAGCTGGTGATAGTTATATAAGCTTAACTGTCCAATAAATCAAGATTTCCTCCAAAAAAATATAACACTGGGTATGAAACAGTTACAAGAGCGTCACACAGGAGTATTTTTACACTCAACCCTTCAAAATATGCTTGGTGAATGGGACATAGTTGTTAGTGAAAGTTGTCCAATTTTTTTTACAATTGATAATGCACGAAATTTATCAAGTGCAATAACCCAAGGAGGATGAACACACATATACTGCTTTGCCCATACACTTCAATTGGCATTAATTGATGCAAAAAAACAGATAACTACTCTTAATCAATTGTTAGCGAAGGTAAACTGATAAATGAATGATCTATATATTATTACTCATTGGAAACATTCAAATTTTTTTTTTCCTTTTTACTACTAGGTTTTTATAACTGTTACAAATCATTACGATTATTTTAGCCACGACGGATTGCGACTCATTTTCATCACTTTGATGCAGCTCAACGACAATTTCAAGAGGCACAGAAGTTACATAGTGACCGTGAACCTTTGCATTTAAAACAAATGGTAGAGACAAGGTGGAATAGTGAGTTCGAAATGCTCGAGAGGATGCTCACTTTAAGAGTCCCTTTGTCTCAAGTACTAGCAAATACTACTAGTGTAGATAATTTGTCAGGAACAGAATGGAACACAATTGAAAAAATAATGAAAGTGTTAAAACCACTTTATGATGCCACAATATTTTCATCAAGTTCAAATTATCCAACGATATCTATGATGATACCATTGATAAAAGGGATCACTTTTGCAATCAATGAAATGGTTTTTAGTGAAGAAGCACCAGATATCGTTGCATCTGAATTGGCAACAAATATCAAAGAGTCGTTAGCAATAAGATTTGTGGATACTGAGACTGAAATCATGTATAGAAAAGCTATGTTTTTAGATCCACGATATAAAACATTTTTTTTGACTGCTGAAGAATTGGATCAACTTAAAAAAAATATAAAAAATGAAATCCTCGCCTATCACTCCGATAAATTGAGCCAAGAATGCTTACCTACCCATGAACGTTCGTATAATTTAATTATTACTATACATAATATCACTTTTTAAAAATGTCGTAGTGATTATTGGAGGAAATGATAGGATTATGGTCCAGTTGATAATATGATCCCTTCGTTTATTTTGTGAATGTACAGTCTCCTCCATTAGTAAACTTGTAAATATTTATTGTTAAATGATTTATTGTTAACAATAAACTGAATCAACACAAAATTTCAGAAATGATAATTGGTGACGATTTGATTAGATAAAAAATGATTTACCAAAAATAAAAAGTGATCTATAATCCTACCTACTCTTCCATCTGTTCCTATTTATTAGTTTTCAATGCCTAACTTATCACTAGTTGCATCAATGATTAATACTCTTTAAAAAAAAAAAAAAACATTTCTTTCTATTTTAGCGTGTGAGACCGAAAAATTTTCCTTTTGGGATTTTATGAAGCAACCTAATGTGAATCAGTACGAACGATCAATTGATAATTTGAGTGAAAAAATAGATCAAGAACTCGTTCACTACGTTCATATTCAGAGGATTCCTCCTACTAGTAATCCATTCTATTGGTGGCAAAAACAAAAATTAAATTTTACCCATTTATCAGAGATCAGTAGAAGATACTTGTCGATTCCTTATACGTCAATTGAGAGCGAACGATTATTTTCTTCTGCCGGTGATATCGTTACAGAAAAACGAACTTCTCTGTCACCAGAATCAGTGTCATACTTGATTTTTTTATATAAAAATTTGAAATAATTTTCTCTTTATATAATATGTATAAATTATATTATTAAAGTTCTTAGTATGTTTGAGTCTTAGAAATAAAAAAAAAGTTCAAACTATCCGAAAAAATGAAACGAATAATTCGATTTTTCGAATTATTCGATTCGAAATCGAATCGAATAGCACTATTCGATTCGAAATCGAATCGAATAGCACTATTCGATTCGATTCGATTCGAACACTATTCGCACACTCCTAATATTTATGTAAGAAACGTGAAAAGTTACAGTTCATTACAGAATCACCTCAATTCGAAAAACCCATCAAAACTCAGAAAATTTTGAATTTTTCATCAGAAACAGTAAGAAAATATCAAAAATTAGTGCTGAAACGATCCAGTTGAAATTGGAAAGGGATGTATTTGGGCGATTACTGGCATTCATAATACATAATATTGATAATGAAACGTGTTACACAAAGTTATGGAAATACTCGTATATCCGAACAGATATTTAAAAGAGTCTGCAAAACCATCTTATTATGTATGTATATTGATCACCATGTATAAAGATGCTGAACGTCAAAAACAAGAGGAGTTTTCTACACCTTATCAAATAATAGGCGGAACGTATTAGCATAGACTGCAATTTTCAAAAGAATTTTAGTAACATGGATTTAAAAAAAAAAACAGTTGTTAAATTTTTGTCTAAATATTAGAAAAACAATCACTTAGGAACAATAATGTCGAATAGCGATACTACTCATATGAATTATAAGACCGAATGAATTATACTACTCATACTACTCATATGAATGAATTATACTACTCATATGAATTACCATCGAAGAGCGATACTACTTATATGAATTATAAGATAAAATTATCAAAATTATTTAACCTGACTTCAAATATTTTCACGCTCGGGCACGTGCATTACTTACCATTTTTAAAAAAATCAACCTATCACAACTTCGAGCACTAATTCGAGTCTCAGACACAGACGTACTTGTCGGATGGTTAGGTAATATGGTTAGGTAAACTATTACAGGAAGAAATATGGTTGATCTCATCAAATTCAGAACAAGCGATTAGCATACTACATACATAAAATAACATATTATTAAGTAGAGTGTTACTTCCACACATCTTACTTAACACACATAAGTTTGGTCGAGGTCCACACTAGCTGGCCTATCTGGCTAATGAAACAATAAAATTGGAAATTTTACCTTTAATTTAGTTTTTAGTACAACGTTAGCCTTTATATTATATCGATGGATAACAACCACCTCAAAAGTACGTTATATAGTATTTAAGAGGAAAAGTCACTTACCTGCTCAAATACCATCAGGACAAGGGTTAAATGATAAAGCGTTTTTGTACCTTCTAATGGTAAACTACAACTACAAAAATTCAATTTTCGTTAAACATGGGTATACATTTCTGTTTCACCATTATTCATACTATTACAAGGAATTCAAATAAATAGCAAGAACTTGATCAAGTTAACGAAAAAGTCTTACAAAATAAAACAAAGTAAATCAGACCAGGAATGACGCCCTTTCGAATACACCCCAATTTCGCATACAGCCTACATGGCTAAAAATAAACATAACAATAAATTTTATTAAATTCCAACTTCAAAGAACCTCAAATCAAACAAAAAATAGGCTGTTTTAAATCAGAAAAATCGAAAATTTTTCTGACAAAACTGAAACGACTTATTAAATTGTAAGTAAATTCTCTTCCATTTCTTGATGGCTACAATAAAGACAGGCAGCTAGATACAGGACATAACAAATAACCTCTCAACTTTCGCAGAAGTAATTGTAAAAAATATAGCATAAGAATAACAAAAAATACACATGACTAAATTACCAATTAAGTAAGTACTAAAAAATACATAAATCATCAAAAACTAAAAATTTACATTTTCATGATGAAAAAAACAAAAATAAAAATACAGAAAGTATTTGCAATCAATAATAATGCAATATAGCTGCAGTTTTTTCTTCTTTATGTGTTTTGAATACCAAACATATTTCAAAGTAACGCAAAAACGTGAATCTCGTAATTTTTTAAACACAATTTTTGAAAATTTTTTTTAACATTTGAAACACTATGCTTACTACTGCATTTTGACAATAGAGAATTCACCAATTCTTTTTTGAAAGAGTTAGTGAAAGTTGAGATGAAGGTAAACCTGAGACCCAACCAAAGCCAAGATTCGGCTAGAAGAGCGAACCAAAATACTAGGAAGATATTATAATGTCTTGGATGTAGGACGCTAAGACAACTAATTGGTCAAACTAAAATAAAACCGCCTCAGTATGAAACTATGTCAGCATAAGTGAGACTAAAGGTTTCAAATTTATCCTTGAAGATTTGCAGGTCACAATTGTAGAAATGGATTTTAATTGTGCAAATAAATCAATAATGAACAAGCAAATGACAAAAATGACGAAAGGTAAGCCAATGACAATTTGGCAAAGTAGGCTAAAAGAATGAAAAAAGTAATCAGTCATATTCAGTATTAAAAGCTAAAGACAATTTCACCGTGTCAATCAGTTGTAGATAAAAAAGGCGAAGAAACTCCCTAATATTGGAATTACGTACTAGAAGTAACTTCAGAGCATCTGTAACATCTATGTATGTATGATTAGAGCAAAAGATGGCATACTGGACGAATTGTATTTCAGGTAAGTGTTAACTTATGCACCTTTATATACGTGTTTGTGTGCGTGTTGTGTATGCTGCGTGTTGTGTATGCTGCGTGTGTGTATGTGTAAGTATGTAAGTATTATGCATGCATATATATATATATATATATATATATATATATATATATATATATATATATATATATATATATATATATATATATATATATATATATATGTGTGTGTGTGTGTGTGTGTGTGTGTGTGTGTGTGTGTGTGAAAATATGTATATTTGTGTGACTGTATTATACGAATTGTATGCATTTACATACGTATATGTATGAGTTTTAATAGTATTACTTTGAAGGTCAGAATTCGACACCTGTAAAGAAAATAAGAAAATTTATTCGCAATTAATGCCAAAAGTAATAATTTCATTAAGAATTGCTGCAAAGGAACTTTATTAAAAAGTGCTTCATACAAACTGGACAAGATTATGTTCACTGTCTTTGTTAGCAAAGATGTGACAGTAACACATGTTTGTGTAAGAAGAAAGGATTATTGTGTAATTTCAAAGTGTCTAAATAGTTTAAACCCCACAATTAAATAATTCTTTATCTTGCCTTGTCTTTAGAATATCAATAAGTTCTATTTGTTTTTTGATTTTGAAGTAAAGGTGACAGAAATATGTTCCATAAATTGATTTTTAACTGAAAAATTGATTCCACATTTGGTTAAAAATATATTTTCGCTATAAATTGTTTCCTAACTGAAACTGTTCTATAGAATTTGGTTACACAAATATTTTTGTTTTATAATTTTTTTTTATATTTGAAAAAGCATTGGTTAAATTTTTCAGTTACAACTATTAAATATTGATGAACAATTTCTAGTTAAAATTACTGACTAATCCCTAGAGTTAAAACTACTTTTAAACTGATTTTACCGGTTTAAAGTCACTTTGATCGGTCAAAAGTTTTGATTATAACATACACAACTATCAAATAATAGTTACAATAAATCGTTTTACTAGCAAAACTACTTACCTTGACTTTGCGGCCACGGCGGGCAGCAATAGATCTGGAATGTCTTCGTATTTTCTCCAGAGGTATATTGGTCGTATATAATGTATAATTAGTTTAAATAGTTATATTTATTAGGAAGATAGTTAATTATTAGGCACACACGAACACGTTTTTAGAGAAAATATTTAATCTCACGCGCGATTCACTTTCCAGCTTCTAAATTCAGAAAAAATTTTTCCCTAGAAAGAAAAACATTATTGGGCAATTGATGGCACTGATCTACAAAAAAAAACCTAGTGGTAAATAGATATGATTTCAAAAATTTAAATCAAGGAGAATTTTTAACAGAAATTAGCTAACTATTCAGAATTTAAATTCGCAGCAGCTTAAAACACATCTACTTTACTTTAGAACTTCATTAATTTTATTTGGTTTATTTAAATGTACTTTGAAATAAATTATTTATTTTTAAGAAATTTACTTGAATATCTCGTTATCATTTTACGAATTTTATTAACAATGTTTTAGAATATTCTGAAAGAGTTTAAAATAATGCTTTTACAAATGGCATTATATATTTATTAATAAAATTCAGACAAAAGGTCAACACCTTTACTGGTGATGCTTATATTTAGTATATAGCCTCAGCAGCGAATATAATATTCGTTGGATTTTAATATTCTACATGTTAAAAAAGCCCATTACATGTTCTGACCATTTTCTATCACATTTCTACAACGATTTTGTTTCGCTCTAGAAAAGTTGTATACATATGAAGTACCTACAATGTCACCTAAACAACAACACAGTTACTATTAGAACTTTCTATCAGAGGCAGGTCGCCTATATCTAAATACACCCTCTTTCAATTATTCTTGATTATCTCGAAATCTATGGAAAATAGGAAAAAACACTTTATTAGACACAACACTTGATTTTTAAATTACTTTCGATTGATGTGTATAATTCCAGGATCGGACGTACTGGAAGGGTTGTTTTGCAGATTAGGAGTGAAAGATATTTTTTATCATGTTGTACATTATTAAACTTTGTGTGGTAATTAAGTGCATTAAGGAGTAAAATCAGAAAAGGACCCTCTTTGAATAATTTTTTTTAAGTGAAATATTTATTTTTAGGAATAAATTTTTTTACAGATAATAACTTAGGATCTATATTTTATAAAAAAGAATTTTTTTTTAATTATAATTTTTTTTCTCTAGTACAGAGGGCGTTGAAGCTGGCGTAAAAAAAGCAGTCCAAATCTGCGCAAATGAGAGAGCCTCTCCAATATATGAGTCAATCCATATCAAGTGATCCAAATTTGAATAAATTTTTTACCTGACCTCACTCAATATTTTTTTTCTTTGATATTCTTGAAGAGCTACTCTAACTCAAATTTCAGATTCTTATCACTTATGGTTTCCTTTTTAAATAATTTTGAAATTTGGAAAACCCGCAAATTTTGACAGTGTAACTTAATACGTTTTTTACTGTAACTCCGTTTAGGATTGTGTTTAAAATTTAATATATGACAAGTGTGTGTTTAAAGCAATTAAAATTTTTTATATAAAAACTCAAAATTTCAAAGAAGATTCCAAAAAAAATAATATTGTCAAAAATTTCGAAAAAAATCCTGGTTACTCTTTTAACTTTTATAAACAAAATTTAAAAAAATCAAGTTGGGACCTTCATGGGATCATATATATTTTTAAATATATCTATGAAGAGACGTTAAAAAACGCATTTAAAGGATCTTGAAGTTAGTGTGTTCTGATGATTATAACTCAGTTTATTAACAGATATAGGGTTTATATGTGTATAGCCTGTATTACACTTGGCGAGTTTGCTCGCTATTCGCTGGCGAATTTGCTCGCTGTTAGTAAACTCGCTTAGTGTAATATTCTTGACTAGTTACTCGCTAGATACTCGCTACTCGCTTTTCTAAAGCGAGTAAAGTTGAAGACCAGTCTACTTTACTCGCTACTCGCTTCGTATTTTTACCCGCTGACTAGTGAAATCGCTTTGTGTAATATATTTAACAAGTAAAATCGCTGTATTTGACAGTTTTTTCAAAATGTCAACAGAGACTATTTGTGCAGGATTTGTAATTCCATTATTATTATTATTTTTAGCGATAGGTAGATAAAAAATTGGGTGATAAGACAAAAAAAATTTGGTGTTTTATGTTCCACAGCGTATTATTTGCGTAAAAAAAGTACATAAATTAAAAAAAATTAAAATGTCAGTTTTATTTCCACTTCAAATTTTTAATAAGTTAAAGGAAATAAAAACATAGTAAATTATATAACATATAAATACTACAGTAATGAAAATTTTTTAATAAAAATAAATTTGTAGTAATAATAACAAGCAAGAGAGGGGAAAAAACAAAACATGAAATATTTGCTCAGTTAAATATTAATAACAACAACACATGTTAGCAAATTTACTAGCTATGTGTGTAATCGGTATTCATTAAGCAAGTCGATACGTTTGCACTCGCTAGCGAATTTACTCGCTATTCATTAGCGAGTAAACTCGCCAAGTGTAATCCAGGCTTAAATGGTAATTTTATGTATGTTTTGGAAGAAACTCAGTGGCGTCACAAGACGAAAATGGGGATTGGGCAAGATAATTTTTGTGAGGCCCCCTTTAATTTTGTTTTTAAAATTTCTGTCTTAAAAATTAGCGGACAATCAAAAAAAAATTTTTTTTAAAAAGTCACTCGCGAGGTCCCTTTAAGTGCGAGGCCGTGGGCGTGGGCCCACATCGCCCACGCCTACCTACGCCACTGAAGAAATTGTGTGAGTTTCAATAAGTTCTGATAAAGATACAGTTATTTTATTTGCCCTGAGACAGTCAGGCTGTGACAAGAAACAGACAAGTAGGATCTTGCAAGCAGAACTTTAGATATGAATCGATCTCATGCCAGTCCTTAAGCAGTGCAGTTCAGTTAATTGTTCAGTGTTTCTAAAAGTGGGTTGTGTAACCCCAGTATGCTACTGAGAGTGTTGCTAGTTTGTAAAAATTGATTGTGTAACTCCAGTCTTTATATTCAATCTGATCCAGCAATTCGGTCTTCAACCATAGAAATGTATCTATAGAAAGACAACTCAAAAAGTCGTTTAAAGAGTTAAATTGTCATTACAGAAAAAAATAGCAGCAGTCACTTGAATTCCTATAGTATATTTTGTCTTTATCTAATAAATGGTAAGACATAATTATTTCTTAATGGAATACTAACTTTGAGTCAGGGGTATAAAAAGATACCACTACATTAAACTGTTGTTATCACACTCTTATAAATTGCTTATATTTGATTCTTGTCATGGTCTTTATAATTTTCAGTGGTATACAACGTAAATACTTGCTTCAAAAAAAGAACTATAGTTGTAGTGAAAAGAACGACAACTGGAAATGACTCATCCACATAAATTTATGTTTTAAACAAACTCGTAATATAGCTATCTCTCACAAGATCTGCTATCTAATGTATTGAAAAAGGATAGTAGAAATTATAATAACTTTTGGGAGTGTTTTTGGCAGAAATTTTTTTTTTTTAAATATGATCCCAATAAGATCCCAACTTAAAATTTTGTTTGTTTGTAGATTAATACTTAAATAATTACCTAAAAATTTTTCAAAAAGATTTGTCATATTATTTTTTTGGAATAAAATTTTCAAAATTTAAGTTGAAAAATTAAGTTATAATTTTTTTGAAATTAGCTTGTTGCATATCATTTTAAAGCTTGTAAATTTCTAAAAAAATGCTATTTTGCTGCAAAATAGATCTTTATCCTAAGTCGAAACGTAAAACAATGTGTGCCTAAATTTCACACTTTTCACAATTTAAAAAATTGTTTAATAAAAAAGTACATGAGATAAAAACAAAATCTTTTGGTTTCTTTCTTCTTTCACCTAGTATTTCACCCAGGCATTTTAATATAGACATATGTAATTGTGCATCCCCATACCAAAACCGTAAGTAAAGCATTTTTTCAAAAAATGGCGCGTGTCTGACAAAAAAGTTTTCAAAAACAGCCTTATTTTCCCGCACTTTTAAGATTTCGAGTAAGACACATTTAAAGTTTTTTTAGAAATAAATTTTTACTTACATTTAATAAATCATTTATAGATAAACTAATAGCTAATCAACCAATCCGGGACCGTATAGGAATCCATAAGCGATCTCTAATTCTTTCCTATCCTGCTTTTTCGTGGTCCGGCCTTCCGGCATTACAGTAGCGTCGTTAAAACATGATTATACAAAAGTTGGTATAACTTTTTTTCTACTTTGAATTTTGATTCGGACTCGGAGCGTGGAAAAATGCATAGAGATACCTTAGTTAGTCATCCAGATCACGACCTTGGTTTTTTTCATGGCCTTGGGGTGTCTTATTGTTACTTAATCTGATTCTATATTTTTTTAAAAAAGCTCCCACCAATCTGATTTTACTGAAATTTCTGCACATGATAACTATGTTGCCAAGTAACATGATTTTTTTGGGAGCTGTCACTCAAGAGCTTAGTCTAAAAAATGCATTTTCAAAAATTCAATAATTATTTTAATATGATAAATGACGTCATACGAATGTAAAAAAATGTATAATATAAAGCTATTTTATGTCAACATCTTGTGTTAATTTCATCTGATTATCTTCAACAGTTTTGAAGAAACAAATTTTAAAGTTAAGGGCTGTTAGCTCCATATCTCATTCTGTTACAAATGATGTATTGAAGAAATCGATTTATCTTTTAAAATAATTGGCTTTTGAAAATGTTTTACTTTGTCAAAATTCATACTAGAAAATGTCTTTTTTGTCACCTTCAGCAATTGTAAAATTATAAAATAAATTATAACATTACGAGTCGATTTTCAAGTTTCAGATTATATGCGAGAAAGTACTTAAGTCCTAGAAGGATGGTAATATTTTTTGTAGGTGTCCACTGTCCACCTACAAAAAATTACTTATGTTTATTATATTACCAATGCTTTTCTGTTTTTTATTCAGTTATTTACTAAAAATATTACCAGGCTTCAAGGACTTAAAATTTTCTTAGAATTAAAAATGCACTGACAATGAGTGAATTAATCAGAAGTTTCCGTCTGTTTTATTCCTAAAATATTCATCAAATTGAAAAAAATTAAAATACGTACCTAAGTATTGAACACAGACATCCAAATTTTATTATAGGAACATGTGTACAATAATCTAACAATTAATAGTCATATAGTCAAGATGTTTTGAAAATTATATATGATAATACACTATACATGTATACACTTGACTATAGATATATTATGTACATGTATAGGTAGTGTATTTATGTTTAGTATAATAAATAATAAAATAAAATGCAAAAATTATGAAATTGGAAAGGAGCCCGATTATCCTATTAATTTCATCGCGTGAATACACCCTTAGATAAATCACAACTTTTGTACAATAAAATATGTTATTGTATGTATAAAAAAGAATACTATGGATTTTCCTGCAAATAAATTATCTATATTAATAAGTAAATGAAAATAAGTTTAATATCGCAGCAGAGGAAGAAAAATATTTTAGAGTGTAAAATATACAAATAACTAAATCAGACAGAAATGACATTGTATGAACATAAAAATATTTTCGCAATAATATTCAGAGTTAAACAATAAAATTCGTAAAATGCATTGTCGAAATATTGCTCAAAATTTTGTTCAAAAAATAAACAATATTATTTTTATTAAAATCTTAATGTTTTATTACAAAAAAAAATTTTTATTTTATTTTTTGCAACGTACAAAAGATAATTAGTTCTAAGTAAATTAACATTGCTGAAAGAGATTATTAGTTTTCAAGGTTTAAATTAGTACCTGTTTGCTTATAAAATAACTAAGTGTTGGGTTATAACTAACTATAAAATAAATATTTACCAGAAATAAATTAATTACAAATATAAATAAATGCAAACAAATTTTTGTATATTTCACACAACAAACGTTCGCTTGTCTTTGTATAATTGTTACTTTATTAGTATTATGACATTCACATTTAAAAAGTGTAATTTTCGAAAACTCGATACACAAACGTACTTATTACTAAAATAACAAACAATATATAACAACAATGTAATATAGACCGATCGTAGTTCCACTACCAATGAATTATATACATATTCTAATACGTGAAAACGTGTAAAACACACAAGAAGGATGGCTTGTAGTAACAAATCTGACAATTATTGACATTATCCTTCGTAACAAAGCGCAAAAGCGTATGCTCCAGTTTCAAATGCGCGATGACAATGTGATAAACAAGTAAAAAGCTCTGTGAACTTTCAAATGTTCAAAAAGTAATATATCATATTTCAAACTCAAGCCTTTCCGTACTTTAACATTCACTTTTAATGAGCATTAATTTTCATCACAAACAGTATTAAAATGGTAATATATATATATATATATATATATATATATATATATATATATATATATATATATATATATATATATATATATATATATATATATATATATATATATATATACCATATGAGTTTTCCAGGAATTGCCATTCGATTTATTCCTAAAATAAGCATCTAATCGAAAAAAAGTTTATACAAAAAATATTCAAAATAGAGGGGGCCATTCACGAAAAATTGTTTCAGACTTCTAGGACTCACGGTTTTTTTGGAATAGAAAAAAATTTTTTTTTCAAATGGGAACATATGTTGAGATGTTTTTTAAAAATTAGTTTATTACTTCAAACTACCAATTATGCTAAAATTTTCATTATTTTATTTCAAATTTTTGAGAAATTGCATTTTTAAATTTTAATTTTCAAAACCCGTGGGAAGGTTTGTCTAACCGAACGCAAAACATACGATTTATTTTGAATTTATACTAAAAAAAAATAGGAAATAAATTGTAATGGTATATTCGCATTAGCGTCTTACAGTAACAGAAAATTTATTAATTAAATACATTAATTATCAAAATAATTTGTAATTTTTCCTCAAATATTTAACTTAGTATTCAATAAAAAGTCATTAAAATACAGCTATAGTTTTAATTTTTAATATTTAATATTACACCACACTATAGAAGTCAAAAATAGGCATTTGCGAAACAGTCATTACGTTCATAATACGTAATTAATATGAAATCTGTATTATCTTTGTAATTTGTTATTGAAATATTTATGTAGATGGCAATATTGGCATCGATAATGTTTACGATAATGTCGGATGTAATACAATGATATGGCTGTTATTATTTATCACCGTTAAATAAAAATGTCAACAAAAAATATTTTCAACGCCAAAATTCTGGTATTTAAACAAGACTGCGGTACTTATGCTCAAACAGGAAAAGTATGACTTTATTCATTTCACGATTAGTTTTTAATCTGTTGTAGTAAATAATTATTTTCATAACCTGATTTTTTTTCTGCAGTAAGAATTCAAACAGTTTTTCAAAATATACAATAATTCGCATAGTTCATTTCATTCGATGTTTAAAATTGGAATATTTACTAAACTTCTGTTAATTTCGATAGGAAAAACAGTATTAAAATATTAAAATTTGTCGTTACGTGGGCATATCGTAAAAATCAGCTGATTACACATATGGAAAAAAACCATTTTCATTTGAACGGAAATTTACTCATGTAAATAATGGTTCTTAGCAGGGATGTTATGGATATGAAATTTCGGATACGGATATTTAAAAACATTTTTTTCGGTTTCGGTTACGGATATGTAAAAATATCGGATAATGTTTCGGATACGGTTATGGATAATTGCTTTCAGTGAACATAATTTTTAGAGAAAAAGGGGAAAGCTTTAACCAAAAAAGTGAACGTCAAAAACGAATCAACGGAAATCTACTAAGAGAAATATATGCAGCAAAAACTTGCTTCGATTTAAACTCAGTTTTCCAATGGCAGTTACCTGTTATTATCCGAAACAAATCCGAAGCTTTTATTTTCGGATACGGTTTCGGTTTCGGATATACAATTATTTCGGATATCCAGTAGTTTCGGTTAAGGTTACGGATATCCATAACATCCCTAGTTCTTAGTCATTTTTATAAAAAGATTTATTCTGTATTTTAAAAGACAAAAATTATTTCTGTAATTCAAAAAAATGTTGTAATGAAACAAATTTTACTAAAAATAATAAAGTTTATTTAAAAAAATAATAAAAATTGTGGGCTATATTTAAATCATTATTTTTATTTTTCAAAAGTTCCAACAGAGGTCTGAAATGGTTTCGGATTATTTTTATTAAGTGTGGCACGTCTTCAAATGCGTAAACCCTAAAAAAATAAAATCAAGACAATTTTAAATTATATTATTATGGCAAGACTACGATAAGTACGGCGCCAAGATTTGATGACACTTCCTTATAGAACTTAACAAAATAAAACAAAAAACAAGAATAAAATTTTTCGAGATCTCGCTTCGTTTTCGAGTTAAACTTGTTTTTGAATTCCAATATATTGTATGTATGGGATGTGGGCACGAGTACGATATCCGAGGCGACAAAATTTCACAAGCGGATCTGATAGATTTTGGCATTCTAAGCAAAAAATAAAGTGTAAAAAATTTTGAAATTCGCATTAGTTTTCGAGATATCGATCGTTAAACTTGTATTTAAGTTGTCATGAAATTCGGATATATTGTATTTGTTTGCGTATGGTGTAATATTTTGGTGAAATATTGGTGAAATATATTTAAATCAAAAATCGAAGTTTATTGTCAAAACTGGCCTAACCTTCGGGCAAAGGGTAACCTTAACCTCACCACTTAGTTTTTATATCAAAAATCGAAGTTTATTGTCATAACAAGCCTAACTTTCGGGCAAAGGGTAACCTTAAATACAAGTTTAATGATCGATATCTCGAGAACGAAGCGAGATCTCGAAAATTTTATTCTTGTTTTTGATTTTATTTTGTCAAGTTCTATAAGGAAGTGTCATCAAATCTTGGCGCCGTACTAATCGTAGTATCCCCATTATTATACACGATTCACTTACTTTTCATTCATTTTAATGGGATGTGAAAAGAATGGAGCTTCTTCGATTATCCCAAGTGATTTCCAGAATCCTCTGTTTCCGCCACCTAAATCATTTATTATTGCCACAACGTTAAATCCAATATTTTTCAGCTTTTTAATTATTCCAAATAAAAATGGTTTGCTTAATTTACGACCAAAATCGTAAAACAATGACTGTTTCCAATCGGAAAATATACCACGCCCCATTATTACTTGGACGTAATTGGCAGGCTTTAAAAGGATATCACTGTTTCGGTCATATGCATACGACTTTTTAACTTTCATTTCATTGGCCATAAAAACGCAAACTTTATCAATTTCCGGTAGAGAATGTGATTCCATCAGTTTAAACACAAAATTAAAATTTCTGGAGAAATATCAATTTTATTTCTCTCCTGGAAGTGGGTGATGCAACATTTACCAATCCATTCTTTACACAAAGAATCATTTTTTGAGAACAGAAAATAGGTTATATTATTAATCACATCATTAATTTTAAGTTTTTTGTTATTATTGCTATTGCAACCAAACACAGCGCATATAACCATCACGAAAGTGATTAAATATGCCAAATTAGAAATATCTTTCTGCATGTCAGATTATGTCATTCAAATATAATCAGTTAAAAATTTCTGTTTTACATAGTTACCTAGGAACACGAGTTTTACTAGATAGCCATCTATGTAGCATAAATACAATTATTATTTAGCTATTTTCCGTAATTCTGAGGCTTGTTTGAAGTAGGCGCTCTTAAACTTACCAAAATTCACTTAAATAAATCACTTTTAAGCGCGAAAGTTTAAAAAAATTTGAAAAAAAAACTTAAGATAAAAATTTTTATTTTTTTATTTTTGGTTACTGTTGCTTTATTGAATAATTTTTATCAACAAATAAGTATACTATTCCATTTAAAAGAAGGTAAGTTTGTATCGTATCTCGAAAACCACAAGAGCTATAAAGCTCCTGATTATCGCAATTGGTTGCCCCCGTCGATATCTACAACTCTTATTTGAACAATTTTTCGATTAAATCAACGGTTTGGCTGTAATAAAAATGGCAATTCCTGAAAAACTCACCTGTATGTATATATATATATATATATATATATATATATATATATATATATATATATATATATATATATATATATATATATATATATATATATGTATATATATATGTATATATATGTATATATATATATATATATATGTATATGTATATATATACATATATACATGTATATATATATATATATATATATATATATATATATATATATATATATATATATATATATATATATATATATATATATATACATATATATAGTTATGTTCACTCGTTCGCGAGGTTGATTAAAAAGTAAATTTTATTTTTCGTTTTATTACAATATTTATTATAAAATATTTAATTGTTACAAATTTCAATAGTAGAAACCTCACGTCTAGCGAACTTTGAAATTGAATTGAATAATAGCGAATCTAAACTCGTTGAAATTGACTTAAACGCTTGTATTTATACTATCTCGTAATATTCTAGAAAAATGCATTTAGCTGACTAAGAAATGAGGCTTCTAATAACAATTCTTAGAAGTAAAAAGTTAAAAGCTGATATAAGCTGTAATTGATATTATAAAGTGATTACATAAGCATATGATTGAAATATGATATATGTGTGAATGGTATGTAAAGAATGTTAGGTAACTGATACATATTAGATAAAATATTATATAGGGTGTCCATAAGTTGTGTCCATTACTCCTCCCTCCTTAAGACGAAAGCGGTGGCCATAGAAGTTTGACTTCTTGGGACGGCGCCTTTGGTTGGTATTGTACTTGAATTGAAGAATCCTCTTGAATATGTGCTTGAAGTGATGCATTCTCTTGGAACGGCTTCCTTGTGTAACGAATAATGAATAGGATACTGATGATTAACATGGTTGCAAGAATAAAATAAGTAGTAGATACGTGAATAGTGCCATGTGTCCGCAGTAGCTGGATTTCTTCTCGATTTTCTAAATGATAGTTTTTCAATTTGTTGAGGTCCAGTTTTTCTTCCAATTTGGATATGTTGACCGGAAGATTGTATGTTGGTTGCAAATAGATTTTTTCCCATTTTCTTAATATTTTACTATCGTAGGTAATGTCGTTGATTTTTACGGAACAGTTTTCAAAGCGTATTAAAATGGTTCCCATGATGGTTCGATTTTTGATGCCGCATGTTGAACTAATGACAATTCCATATGAGTTCTTGATGATGATGTGGTTGTTGTAGATTTGTTTGATTTCGGTTATGTTGTTGTAGTATTCATAGATGCAGGTAGGCGATTGATTGGAAAGTAGATTTCCGATGCACTTTGAATTTTTCAGTTTAATTGCTGCAGTTTTGGGCTCGCATACGTAGATTTCCTCTATTTTGGGGCACGCATTATCGACCTCGTACAACTGATATTCATTGGAAATGGTATATGGTTTGGGAAATTGTATTGTTTTTAAATGAACATTTGGTAAAGGTTCTAATTTGTTTAATCGATAGGTAGAGGATTGGAAATTAGGTATCTGTATGTTAAAAATTATGTTGCTATCGTTGTAATAAGCCTGCAGTTTAAGGAACTCGTATATTTGTTCGTATGATTTGATGGGTATGCCTTGTTTGTTCAATGAATTATAAGCGTACTCTAGTTCATCTGGAAGTAGAATAGGCTTTGCGACAATATTAAGTTTTGCCAAATTAATGGATTGTATGATATCTTTAATGTGGTCATTAAGTGTCCCAATATTGAAATTAATTCTGTACGCGTATTGTATAATTTTTAATTCGCTTTGTTCTTTTTGACCGATGTTCGTATATAAAGATTTCAAATATCTGTTAATAGAATTTTGCTGATCGGTTATGTGTTTGGTGATGTTTTCAAATCGTTCGATCATTTGGGAGTTAATGCGGACCTGCTTGTTTAATTGATTCACAACGTTATTTTGATTTAGTTTTAAATTTTCTATATTTTTATTAATTTCGATGGCATTGTTATGATCCATGTTGCCAGTAATCTGTTTAATGACTGTTCCTAAACCGTCTATCAATCCTCGCTTAGTAATTTTTCTTGGTAGTAAAATTTGGAGATTTTCTTTCTATTCTTTAAATTTTAGCCGAATAATTTCCTCGAATTCTGTATTAGGGAGTTTTTGTGAAATGAGATTGATTGAGTTTTCAATATTAAATAGATTTTCTTTGTAATTATTAAGATTAATAATGTGAATATAATGGTCATAACTATTCACAACTCGTGCTTGGCCTAGGTTCATTACTAGGATCCCTGGATTGTTGGTCTGGTCTATTATTTCTATTTTCTGTGCTGTTACCGACAGCATTATCCTGCAATTTAAGTGGACGTCTTAATTTTTGTTTGTTTAACTTTCTATTCTTATTATCTAATATGGTTATTTTATTATTTTTGGATACAGCAGTTTGTTTGAATTTAGCATGTAGTTTGTTATTATGTTTGTTTTCAGTTAGATACGCGTTTGTGCCGGGTACGTAATTTAGGGGTTCATGTCTATCTCTATTTAATTTTACAATTTTTTCTTGTTTCTTTTCTAACACATAGTCATTAACTTTGTCGTACAAGTTTTGTTGTTCGTCATCTTCAATATCTTCTAATAATTTTGTACATCTTATAATTTTGAATTGTCTACCATGAGAAAAGTATTGGTGATAGATTTCTTGTACTTTATTAAACAAATCGTCATCGGGGCAGTATATAGCTGTACGTTTGTTTGGTGGTAAGAACTGTCTAAATATTTCAATTAAAATTTCGTCAGTAAAATTTGGACCTTGGAAAGTTTGTCTACGTTTTATTTTAAACAAAATTTTTAATTTTCGGCTTGTCGTTTTTAGTTCTGGGTTAATAAGGAGAATGACTTGTTGAGTGAAATCATTTAAAGGATTTTCAGAGATTGGAATAAATAATGTATCGTCATCGTCAGCACTATGTGCAGTACTGTCTTCGTCGTCGGTGTTATTTGTTCGAGTAGAAGTATGTCGTGTTACATGGGTTGAAGTATTACTACTAGTTTCGTGTGAGTTAATTTCTGGAATAATAACGCGTGAAAGAGCATCAGCATTTGTATTACTCTTGCCTGATTTATGTATGATTGTATAATCGAATTCCTCAAGTTTGGGGCGCCACCGAACCAGTTTACTATTCGGTTCCTTTAATGACATAAGCCACGTAAGAGGCTTGTGGTCTGTTATAATTTTAAATTTGCGACCAAATAGGTACGGACGGAAGTATTTTGTGGCCCACACAATAGCCAGAAGTTCTTTTTCTATTGTGCTGTAATTTTGCTCACTCCTAGTGAGTGTACGGCTGGCATAACAGATTGGGCGATCCTTGCCGATAGGTCCTTGCGAAAGTATCGCGCCTATAGCACAATTACTAGCGTCTGTTGTTAGATTAAATTCTTTACTAAAATCAGGATATGCAAGTACTGGCTCATCAGTGAGTAATTTTTTGCATAGTTCGAAAGTCTTAATATATTCCGGGGTTAATTTAATTTCCTCTCCTTTTCTTAAACATTGGGTTAAAGGCTTAGTAATTTTCGCGAAATCCTTAATGAATTTACGATAGTACCCTAGTAAACCGAGAAAGCTCTTAATTTCTTTTGGTGTTTTAGGTAATGGAAAATTTGTAATGGCCTCGATCTTATCCGGATTTGGTTTCACACCTTCTGAAGAGACTATGTGTCCAAGGAAAGCGACCTCTTTATGTAAAAATTCACTTTTATCAAGTTGTACTTTAAGATTTGCTTTTCTAAATTTTTCAAAGACTCTACGTAAATTTACAATGTGTTCGTCTAACGATGTGGAGAAAACTATGATGTCGTCCATATATACTACACAAACAGTGCCCTGTAGTTCTCGCAAAACGTTGTCCATAACCCTTTGAAAGGTGGACGGAGCGTTTTTTAGGTCAAAAGGCATTCTCAAATATTCGTACTGGCCATTCTCGACGCTAAAAGCTGTCTTGGGAATATCTTTAGGATGGAGTTCAATTTGGTGAAACCCGCTGGCCAAGTCAAGGGTAGTAAAGTACATACATTTGCCAAGTTTGTCAAGAATATCAGTGATGTTTGGTAATGGATATTTGTCATCGACTGTCTTTTCATTTAAGCGTCTATAATCTACTACAAGTCTCCATTTTTTCTTTCCACTTGCGTCGGCTTTTTTGGGGACAATCCAAATGGGGGATGACCAAGGAGAGTAGCTTGGTCGAATTATACCTTGTTTTAATAGTTGGTCAATTTGTCTCCTAACCTCTTCTTTATGAATTTGTAGATACCGATATGATTTTGTGTGTATTGGGATGTCGTCTTTAGTAATGATACGATGTTTGATTTCATTCGTAAAAGTCAGGTCTTGTCCTTCGCGATAGAAAATATCGTCAAACTGTTTACAAAGGTTGATAATTTTGGACCGTTCTTCCATATTTAAATGATCGACTCGAATCAAATTGTCGATGCTATTACAAAAACTACTAGTTTGTGAATTAATTTGGTTTTCCTTAAATTCGACTAATTCGTGATTTAGAATTTCTGCCTTAATTGGTTGTTCTATAAAAAGAATTTGTTTATCGTTTGTTAAATTTATGACTGTACAAATGAAGTGCCAGTCGTTTGCTTTATAGATACCTTCAGGTATCAGAAGTTTATTGTCAATAAAAATATTTTTTAAAATAAATTCTCCTGATTGGATATCAACCGGTAATTTAATTATCATTTTTGAAAAAGGTTGTAATGTAAATTTTCCAGACATAAAATTTGGTTTTAATAATAATTTTAATGTAGCGTTTTTTGTTTTTAAAATTTGATTAACAACGTAAATCTCTGTGTTAATCTTCTTCAAAATATCTAAGCCGGTTAGACCGTCAAAATATTGGTGAAATTGAAAAATTAAGAAATCAATCGTATCGTTTGGTTGTCTAAATTCTTGAAACATGGGTAAGGTTATTTTTTCCTTTAAGTGATATGTGTTCAGTACTGCTTTAATTTCTATTGGTTTAATTTCTTCGCAATAATTTAGATCTACATGTTCAGGGTTTATAAATGAATTTGAAGCGCCAGTGTCAATAAGAAATTTTAGGTACTTGCCGGATGGGGATTGAATATGTACATAAGGAAGTGTGTTGCCGTGAGTGTTCAGGTCTAGGTAACCGAATTGTGGTCCCAGGTTGACTGAAAATTTTAATCGTTTAGTTCGTATTCGGAACTGACAACGGACATAGGATTTGTATTGTTTTCGTTGTCTTGTTCGTCATATACGTCGATATTTTCAACAATGTCAGTGTTTGCAGTTTCAAAGTTGTCTAAATTTTGGAAATCTTGTTGTTCATTATTATGTAATTCTTCACTAACAAAAGTTGGTTTAGACATAGGGGCGAATACACGATTAGTATTTGAATTATATTGTTGTGTTCGTGGTTGTGCCCTAATACTTAATCTACTACTTCCTATTTCCATAGGTTCCGGTTTATATCGCGTTAATTGTTGCGGAGGGAATCTGGAAGTTGGTTGTTGTGGTGAATTTGTTGATGGTTTATACGTAAATTGTCTTTGTACCATTTGTGGTCTATAGTTCGTTTGTTGCGGAATAAAGGTACGATGTTGTGATTGATTTGGAACTAACCGATTGTTACTAGATTTAATATGTTGAACTATTGGTTTTGGTTTATTAACTATGTTTGGGGTTTGTGATTTGGTATAGTAGATATTCTGTTCTTTTATACAAAAGCTGAAGGCTTCTGATAATGTGCTTGGTTTCATTGCGCGAATGGTGGATCCTAAAGGTTCCCGTAATCCCGATAGGAAAACATTCAAACACATTTCACTGTATAAGCTTAGTTTGGAAGCTCGAACATCTCCATTGTTTTCATGTATTTTAACATGGTTTGATATTGTAGACAAAATTTCTATTATACTACTGTAAAATGTCTCAACAGTTTGATTACCTTGTCTAAGGTTATGTAAATCTTTAATTAAACTGGTTTCATTTCTCTTGTCCGAATAATGAGTAATTAAATTATTTTTGATTTGGACCCAATCGATAGGTGTCCCATACATATTGAGTATTTCATTAGCCTGTCCAGTGATTTTATTTCTAATAGCTCTAAGGAGAAGTTTGCCGTAACTAGTTCCGTTAACATTAGGAATGAGACTTAAAATTTCTTCTACGTTATTTATAAAATCATACAATAAGCGTGTATTACCATCGAAGGTTGGTAAATCTTTAATAGCATCTGGGATTCTTAATGCATTAAAGACTTCACTAGGCGTTGCCATTGTTAAATTATTTGAAATATTATTTGTATTATTTAGATTAATTGTATTTTCGTTTAAATTAATTGGATTGAGATTTTCAAAATTTTCGTAAAAATTATTTAAAGAGTTACTTAATTCAACACTATTCCCGTATTCTGCGGCGTTACTAGTGTTGGGGTAGTTTTGGGTTTCAACACCGTTCCCGTTTACTGCGGCGTCAAAGGTGTTGGGAGAAGAGTTTCGCTTATAAGGAATTGATCTTAGTAAGGATAATTTGGGTTTGGTATTAGGCATTAAATTTCCAATGAATAACAATTGAAACAAAATCGACTTACGTGAACAGCCAGAATGCGACCATAGTACGGATGGTTGTAGCAGCTCCACTGGATGATGTGCCCTCACCGTAGTTCTGCGTTGTAGTTGCTGGTTCCTTGTTCCTTCTATGCTCCAAGTCCAACAGCTGTAGGTTCAGGAAGATCTGCTGGTGTCCGTGTTCCCGTGAAGAGAAACCCTCGAAAGCCAAATAAACCGTTTAGCTCCGGCAAATGTTTCGATATGCCCTCGAACCACTTGTCCGCAAGTTTAACTACTTTACACGAAAACGTGTTACAGATCCGAACGACTGCGCCAGTTATGTTCACTCGTTCGCGAGGTTGATTAAAAAATAAATTTTATTTTTCGTTTTATTACAATATTTATTATAAAATATTTAATTGTTACAAATTTCAATAGTAGAAACCTCACGTCTAGCGAACTTTGAAATTGAATTGAATAATAGCGAAACTAAACTCGTTGAAATTGACTTAAACGCTTGTATTTATACTATCTCGTAATATTCTAGAAAAGTGCATTTAGCTGACTAAGAAATGAGGCTTCTAATAACAATTCTTAGAAGTAAAAAGTTAAAAGCTGATATAAGCTGTAATTGATATTATAAAGTGATTACACAAGCATATGATTGAAATATGATATATGTGTGAATGGTATGTAAAGAATGTTAGGTAACTGATACATATTAGATAAAATATTATATAGGGTGTCCATAAGTTGTGTCCATTACTCCTCCCTCCTTAAGACGAAAGCGGTGGCCATAGAAGTTTGACTTCTTGGGACGGCGCCTTTGGTTGGTATTGTACTTGAATTGAAGAATCCTCTTGAATATGTGCTTGAAGTGATGCATTCTCTTGGAACGGCTTCCTTGTGTAACGAATAATGAATAGGATACTGATGATTAACATGGTTGCAAGAATAAAATAAGTAGTAGATACGTGAATAGTGCCATGTGTCCGCAGTAGCTGGATTTCTTCTCGATTTTCTAAATGATAGTTTTTCAATTTGTTGAGGTCCAGTTTTTCTTCCAATTTGGATATGTTGACCGGAAGATTGTATGTTGGTTGCAAATAGATTTTTTCCCATTTTCTTAATATTTTACTATCGTAGGTAATGTCGTTGATTTTTACGGAACAGTTTTCAAAGCGTATTAAAATGGTTCCCATGATGGTTCGATTTTTGATGCCGCATGTTGAACTAATGACAATTCCATATGAGTTCTTGATGATGATGTGGTTGTTGTAGATTTGTTTGATTTCGGTTATGTTGTTGTAGTATTCATAGATGCAGGTAGGCGATTGATTGGAAAGTAGATTTCCGATGCACTTTGAATTTTTCAGTTTAACTGCTGCAGTTTTGGGCTCGCATACGTAGATTTCCTCTATTTTGGGGCACGCATTATCGACCTCGTACAACTGATATTCATTGGAAATGGTATATGGTTTGGGAAATTGTATTGTTTTTAAATGAACATTTGGTAAAGGTTCTAATTTGTTTAATCGATAGGTAGAGGATTGGAAATTAGGTATCTGTATGTTAAAAATTATGTTGCTATAGTTGTAATAAGCCTGCAGTTTAAGGAACTCGTATATTTGTTCGTATGATTTGATGGGTATGCCTTGTTTGTTCAATGAATTATAAGCGTACTCTAGTTCATCTGGAAGTAGAATAGGCTTTGCGACAATATTAAGTTTTGCCAAATTAATGGATTGTATGATATCTTTAATGTGGTCATTAAGTGTCCCAATATTGAAATTAATTCTGTAATTGATATTATAAAGTGATTACACAAGCATATGATTGAAATATGATATATGTGTGAATGGTATGTAAAGAATGTTAGGTAACTGATACATATTAGATAAAATATTATATAGGGTGTCCATAAGTTGTGTCCATTACTATATATATATATATATATATATATATATATATATATATATATATATATATATATATATATATGTATATATATATATATGTATATATATATATATGTATATATATATATGTATATATATATATATATATATATATATATATATGTATATATATATATATACACATTAAATCACATTATATATATATATATATATATACATTAAATCACGGCCATTACACGTTTTATTACGCTTTAATTTACAGATTTCATTACACTCTCTCTCTCTCTCTCTCTCTCTCTCTCTATATATATATATATATATATATATATATATATATATATATATATATATATATATATATATATATATATATATACTCATCAGCCGCGATATAGGCAATCCGGTTAATAGCAATTCATTAATTTATCTCTCTTTTTAATATAAACAAAAAGTTGCAAAAAAACATGTTTATGATTACAAAAGTACAAATATTTTACCTGTTATTTCTGTGGCGGCTTTAAAATAAATTAGGGGTTATTATGTATACCAGTATACCTATGTCCTATAACAACAAAATTTGGTTTCCAGTTTTTTTATTTTTTTCCTTATTAATGCATTTATTTAAATTTATTAATTCACAATTCCAGGATGTTTTTAAAATTAATAGGCCTGTTTAATTATTAAGTATTTCGTAGACTTAGAAATTTATGTTGAAATAGAAAAATATTCCTGCATCAAATTATTTAATTTACTAGGTATAAATAATACATAACAAACATACATATCTTTTGTTACTGTTTTTGTTCAAGCAATTAAAAATTGTTTAGATCTGTTAACATATCAAATAAAAAGACATAAATTATTGACATTGTATAAAATACTTGCGGTTAGTGCAACTGCAGTGCATATATCATAGAACACTAGAAGCCAACTAATATCAAAAAAGTGTAATTCGCTTGGAGTCATTTGTAAGCCAGTCACAGCTTAAGGCATGTAGTCAGTCAGTGTCCGTCGCCGAACACACAGTACATTGTTAGACAATGCTTAGACATTGTTACTTAAATTGGACAGCTTGGTCTGTCCCATAATACGTGTGTTGTAGTTGTTGTAGTAGTATGTGTGAATACGCACACAGACGCAACCATTAAACCAATACCACTGCAAACAGTGTGTATCTACACGCGAGAGTGGGGAGATTTTACGTCACAAACTCATTACAAGTGGAACAGAGACATAGACAATCTAGTTTGACCCCTTGGCATATATGAATGACATCAAATATAAACAAACATACAATAAAAATAATTATGTATGTATTTATCGGTATTCTACAGTGGCTGTTTATAATCATGTAAGATATAAAATGTCTTGATAAATTAGTTAATGATTTTAATTAATATTTTTTTTTTATTCTAAGAGGCCTAAAGAATATTTTCTAGCTATGTAATTACTGAATTAGTTTATTTGTAAAAATACATTCGTTTAATATATTCCTTTATTCCTTTCGCTTAGCTGTATTAGAATTATAAATAAGGTAACAACATTATTTAATAATTTGCATACTGTTAAAATATTTTAATGAGCCGCCTGTGCTAAGAATTGTTGATAACAATCCCCGCCAGAAATTGTTATTAAAGAGGGCCATGTATATATATATATATATATATATATATATATATATATATATATATATATATATATATATATATATATATATATATAAAATGACAACTTTCGAAAAACTCACACAGTATATATATATATATATATATATATATATATATATATATATATATATATATATATATACTGTGTGAGTTTTTCGAGAGTTGCCATTTTTATTACAGCCAAACCGTTGATTTAATCGAAAAATTGTTCAAATAAGAGTTGTAGATATCGACGGGGGAAACCGATTGCTATAGTTAGGAGCTTTATAGCTCTGATGATTTTCGAGCTATGATATAAACTTATAGATTTTTAAATGAGACTATATATTAATTTTTCGATAAAACTGATCGAATGCATTAATTAACAACATAAATGAGCAAAAACAATTTTTTTACCCAAGTTTAATTTTTTAATTTTTCTTTAATTTATCAGTTAGGCGGTAAAAATATGCATATGTAATTGAGGTTACTTCAGCCGATAGTGTTTTGCTTGGTTACATTTCCATTACATCCAAGAAAAGAACCTTTTCCAGTACCATTTCTATCATAAAAATTTGGTTGTAATAGAAATGGCAACTCTCAAAAAACTCACATGGTATATAAATATATATATATATATATATATATATATATATATATATATATATATATATATATATATATATATATATATATATATATGTTACGCTAAATTAGTGAATTTGCTTAGTTCATGAAATAGGCAGCTTTTTGCCTAATTCATGAAATAGGTATGACGTTTGCGTAGTTCGTGGAATGAGCAATGCTATGCCTAGTACGTGAAATCGGCAGTTGCCTAATTCGTGAATTTGGCAAACTATGATAATTCAATGATAATTAAAACATATTTATTTTAGGTTTAAAACAGTGTCGTACATAGTTGGTATTAATTAATCGTAAAATATATTTATTCAAAACATTAGTTTTAACAATTACCTATAAATTTTTTTTTAAATAAATTTGAAAATTAATTTAGTTAAATTTGACCATAATTTGAGTTGTAGTACATTTAAAGGAAATTAAATGAGAATGCAAACATAAAAATTTTTTATTACAATTGTAAAAGATATTTTTAAAATTTTTAAAAATAGATTTTTTGAAATCATTGTTGATAATATTGTCTTTGTCAGACTCATTTCAAATTTTTTTACAATTTGTTACAACAAGGGAAAAATCCGTTACTTTTAAAAATTTCACATTTAATACCTACGTAAATTCAAAATAAGGAGATACCGTAGAGAGGAATCAACCGGGACAGGCGGGTGGATAGGAACAAAATGAAAAATGTTGTTCATGAGTTTAGTTTAAAAAAACTAGATGTAAAATGTGAACATATATCTTTTTTAAACTATAGTCAAATAATTATTCTTTCGGGTAATAAGGACTAAGCTGGAAGTTGGATAAGAAATATTAAAAAATTAGTTTAGATTGACGTCTTCAACCAGTCCTATTTTTTGTTTCTTAAAACTTTATCTAAAAATTATTTATTTTGATGCTCTTAAGAATAAATTGTTGTTTAACTGAAAATTTAGTAAATCTGAAACATATCTGAGAAAAGAAGACTGCAAACTTTTATTTTTTTATTTTTTAAGAGGAAATAATGAAGACTTGACATTTGGGCTAAGTTGGAGGTCAATAGGGACGGAAAAGGTGTGAATGGGAACACTATATAGGTTAAGGGGGACGTTATATCAAGTATAAAGGGATGAATGTGGGGTGATTAGGGAAGGATGAATGATGTATTGGAACATAGAACAGAGTACTTTCAAGGTCAAGTCATTCAATATTTTTTCAAGCACATTCAGCATAACATTTCTATACTTTATAAAATTTATTTTAGATCGTTTATTTCTACAGAAAATCATGAAGTATTATTTCTTTTTTGGATATATAAATATAAAAAAATCGAAATTATGTATATTTGAATTTCGGCTCTGCGCTTGTCTCCATTCACCCTTTTATCATCTCTTTTGGCCCCAATTTTTTATAGAGAAGAAATTATATATGATTTTTGTTATTTTTTCAAAAACCAACGATATTTTCAAAATTTTTGGATACCGTGATAAAGTGACCATCCTCGCGTAAATTTTTAATATATTAGATTTACTCATAATATAAATACAAAAAAATACGGTGTGAAGTCTGAATTCGTGTCTACTCATCCCCATCTACGGTAATATGTTCAACTATTATCTTTGCCGGTGAAATGCGAAACACGTGACAGTGAATGGTCACAATAGCGATACACTTTTGTACGAACTGTACCGACGTGTTTCAGATATGGTTCCACTTAAGGGATGATACACAAATGGTACTTATCAGTATATATCGAAAATTGTCCATTGCGCATAGGCTCCTCGCCAGCAGAGATAAAATAGTTGAGCTGTAACGCCTGTAACTAATATTTTTAAAATATCAGCTTTTCAGAAGCAGTTTTAATATTAGAAAATTTTGTTTTACAAATAATAATTTTAATCTTTTACAATATAGTTACGGTATGTAATATTTTGTATTTGCAATAGCATTTGTTAATTACATTGTTAAATTAATTAATCATTTTTAAATTTAGTAATTATATTGCAGATGGATGGAAAAAAACAGTGGAACAAAACTGATGAAAGTAGAATTATAGATATTTTAAAAGCCGACTCCTATAATAATTTAACTTCACGCAGAAATTATTATTATATAAAAAATACATATAAATTGGTTTGTTCTGATGGTGTAACAAAAGTTGCTCGAATATCTGATGGACGTATTATGGCCACGGAAGATAACGTTTTAACAATAATTCACAATATGCACATAGCTACCGGGCATAAAGGCGAGAAAAAAACCTATAAGAAAGTTGCTGAACTGTATGGCAATATAACAATGGCCGCCGTTAAAAAATTCATTTCGGAGTGCGAAAGATGTGCAGAAAAATCCAGGAATATGATTCGAAAAGGAATTGTAGTGCGTCCTATCACCGTCAACGATTTAAACCAAAGAGGACAAGTTGACCTGGTAGACTTTCAAAGTTTACCCGATGGAAATTATAGATTTATTTTGCACTATCAAGAGCACCTAACAAAATATAGTTTTTTGCGTCCCCTAACTTCAAAAAAAGCTGTGGAAGTTGCCAAAGAATTGTTTAATATTTTCCTAGACTTTGGAGCTCCTCACATTTTGCAATCGGATAACGGAAGGGAGTTTACGGGTGAAATTATTAAAGAATTAAAATTACTTTGGCCAAATTTACTTTTAATTAACGGCAGGCCTCGATATCCTCAGAGCCAAGGTTCTGTGGAACGAAGCAATTCAACTTTAAAAAATTCATTAATTGCTTGGATGCGCGATAACAAAACAAATGCTTGGAGTTTAGGATTACGAATTGTTCAATGGGGTATGAACACAACCTATCATGAGGCAATTAAGATGGATCCATACAACGCGATGTTTGGCCAAAAAGCGAGAATGTCGCTATCATCTGTAATCCCGCAAGAATTTTTAATAAAAATTAGCAATGGCATCTTCGAAGAAGACATCGAACATTTGTTGGAACCCGAAGAAAAAATTGTTGTGAACGAACCTACTGAACATATGTTAGTTGAATCTAATGGTGATCAAATTATTTTAGAATACAACCCAGATGTACTAGAGGAATTTAGCAAATCAGGTGTTGTAGTTGAAAATGAGTCTATTAGTACTGAAAACATAGTGAAGGAAATTGCAACTAGTGATAATATCGCTGTTGTAGCTGATCATCCAGCCAAAATGAGCCGAGAATTGGCATGTAAAAATTTGCTTATTCAAGCTAATAAAATGATCGAAAGATCAAAAAAACAGTTAGGGACACTTAAAGTTGGCGACAATGTCCTTATTAGCATTAGCCAGTTCGATCGTGGACGTGGAGACCCGGCCAATCTAATTGGAGTTGTTGTTGAAGTTAAAGATGGTAAATATAAAGTTGGCACAAAGAACGGAATTATAAATAGTTTGTTAGAGAGAAATTGTCTTCAAACAACAAAATATTCAAAATTAACTGTGAAAGAAGTCCCAGAAGAGGAGAAGTCTTTACGAGAATTGGTTAGATTAGACTCAGTTGGTAGTGGTCAAGGATACCAACGATGTTCATGTGTTAGAGACTGCACTAACAATAGATGCAAATGTTTTAAAAATAAATATGTTTGTAACTCAGCTTGTCATCCAGGCAAAAGTTGTAAAAATCACGATTAAAACAATTTTTATACCTTGTATATTTGTGCAATAAAAAGAATTTTTTTATTATCAAATGTATTTTTTATTTTTGTAAAATTCACGATTAGTACAATATTATTTTGTATTCCGGTTTGTGAAACCAAAATACAAATTTTAGAAAAAGTAAAAATTAGAAATTCTGTATTATTGAACAATAAATGCCCATCTAGCTTTGTAATAAAACAACCACGGACACAATAACCGAATAAAAAATAAGGGAAGACAATGGGTAGACACAATATCCCTAAAATTTATTTATTATTTAAATAATATTAAATTTAAATTACAAAGATACAATTTCAGTAATATCGTGCAAATTTATCATTTTTTGTTCTGTATTACATGTTATTACAATATTTTTAATAATTTATGACACATATTTTTTAATCTTTAATGTATTGGGGACAAAAAAAGTAACTTGATTAGTTTACCGTTCGGTTATTTTGTCAACTTTATTTATTTATTTTGTTAATACTACTCTTCTTTTTACACACTACTAATGAACTAATCCTTCATGAATACGTCTTTCACGTTTGCAGTCTGATTTACTTTAATGTAAGAACACTCCATTCAACTGATAATGAGTGTGTGATTATCATGTTTGTAACAATCCGTTATGTAAAAATCTATTTTCAAAACCTTTTAAAAAAGTTTTTAAATCTTTACAAATATAATAAGCTTTTTTTCACATTTGTATTTTGATTTATTTTCATCTAAGTGCACTCCACACAATTCAACTTATATGGATAAATGTAACGAAATTTATTTTTAAATTTATTTAAAAAAATTTACAACTGTTAATTAAAGTAATGAAGATGAAGTTTGAATAAATACATATTTTGAAATTTTTGTGATAAATTAATATTTACTATGTACATCAGTGTTTCAAACCTAAAAATAAATAATATGTTTAAATAATCATAGTTTGCTTATTTCACGAATTAGGCAACTGCCGATTTTATGTACTAGGCATAGCATTGCTCATTCCACGAACTACGCAAACGCCATACCTATTTCATGAATTAGGCAAAAAATTGCCTATTTCATGAACTAAGCAAGTTCACTAATTTAGCGTAACATATATATATATATATATATATATATATATATATATATATATATATATATATATATATCAGAGTTCAAATAAGAGTTGTAGATGTCGACGGGCGCAACCGATTGCTATAGTCAGGAGCTTTATAGCTCTTATGGTTTTTGAGTTATGATACAAACTTATAGTTTTTAGATGGAAACGTATGTTTAAAAGTTTTCTAAAAATTTGTTTATGATTCAAAACTATCAGTAACACTCAAATTTTCATTGTTTTATCTAAAATATTCTAATACCTGACGAATTGGACTATACTTTAAAATTACTAACCGAACAAAATATTCCTATCAATTCTTTGGAAGAACTTTATGAATTTCTTGACGCCCAAGCATACTATAATAATACCAACATAATTTTCAACGTTCAAATCCCAGTATTTCATAAACTACCCTTTCGACTCGACTACGTCGAATCAGTTCCTAATGTCCATCAAAAAAAAGTCAAACTCAATAAAAATTATGCACTCATAAACGGGGAATGTTTGTATTTAATGGAAAAAGCATGTGGAAAAATTTTCAACATCTTCATCTGCGATAACGATTTGACAACATTGACGAAAACCCAGGAAAACCAATGTCTTGGAAATATTCTACTTAACAACGAAGGACACTGTGTCTACACAGAATATCTCAAACAGGAACAACTTAAATTCCTGTTTAACAAATACTTACTCTTAATCAATTTGCCAAGTACATTATTGTCTACGACATGTGGTATTAAGGAACGTGAAATCAGTGGGATAATATTAATAAAATTCCACCAGTGCAGCGTTACCAATGGCATTGTGTACGAAAATAGAGAACAACTATTCCAAAGCAACCTTAGAATCCTACCGCTTCATAACTTATCTATAAATGAAACAAAGTTTAAAGAACCGCTCGACATGAAAAAACTAAAAAATTATCATATTAAAAACAGAGAAGAAATTCAACTACTGAAAACGCATGGAATCATCCACATATCCAGCACCTACATCATCCTTGGACTTATTACAATCGCTATAGCCGTCATCACATTTGGATACTTAACGAAGTCGGGGAAACACGAAATTCCAGTCTTGGCCACTACAACCACCACGACCGAGCATCCACAAGCACCGTCAGGCGAAGTAAAACTTCTATGGCCGACGCTTTACTAAGAGGGGAGGAGTTATGAATCCGATTTATTAAGGATTAAATAAATTTAATAGATCCTATTTCATTTTCTATATTTTATGTAAAATCAATATTCAGCATTTTCTCATCAAACTATTATACATCAAAAAGTATAATATTCATTTCCTGTAATTTCATGTAATTGTAAAATCAGATATTTTCACACCAAATAAAGAAGTCTTATAGATAATTTTGCTGAATTGGACAAACGAATAAAACACGTGCGTCCTTTCAAAATTGTATAAATACGATCGACTTATTCGTTTGTTCACGACTTTTCGTTTAGAATTCGTTTGTATTTTGTAACAACAATATTTGTAAAGAAGATCATTAAAATAAAGTTTCATTTTTTAATTACATTTTTTGAATCAAAAACATTATATATATATATATATATATATATATATATATATATATATATATATATATATATATATATATATATATATATATTGTTACGTGCCCTACAATTATTTGGTATTAATTAAAAATACGAATCCCTAATTTTGATTTAAAATGTTTCTAAAATTCTAAATTGTAAAAACTTTTTAAACACCATATAAATTCATATCTTTTTAAATACACAGTACATCGGACAGTGGACTGTAGTCTGTATCTATTATACATCATAGACGTTCCGTGCGTAATTATTCCTTATAATATGTACACATGTTGGCGGGCTTTGACATACACCATTTTTTAATTTTTTTGGCCAATAATGAGTTTACCAATATTTTTATATTGTTTCGTTAAATTAATTTAGTATCACGTATATCATTTGAAAAATTTAAAATTATAAATGTTGTTTCGTCTTGTTAAAAAATAAAATAATACGTTTTATCTCTGGTCAATAAAATAGGTGTATTACGTATTATACATGAATCATCACATCTAAACATGCTTCAACAAGTTTCCGTAGCATTACTTAACTAAAAATAATAATAAAAGATAAATTTCATTTGTTTTAATTTTGTTATACTGTAAAACATTGTAACAGTGGGACGTGGAAAACACACGACAAAATTTGAACGAAATTTAATATTAAAATTACGTTCGGAGGGTAAAACATACAAAGAAATCGCTCGAACGTTGCAGTGTTCGCAAAATAAAATTACGAACGCTTTAAAACCTGAAAAAATAAGAGAAACTCGCAGTTGCCCTAAAAAAAACAACATCTCAGTTAGATAGACGTACTTTAAGATGCATTAAAAATGATCCATTTATGCCTTCTACTCAAATTAAAAAAAAAAAAAACTAAAACTTGAAGTAAGTGCAAGAACGATCAGGCGTCGTTTACAGTCGTTTAATTTTCATGGTAGAACCCCGAGAAAGGTTCCTAATTTAAGTAAAAAGAACATACGACAAAGGTTATCATTTTGCAAGAAAATGTTTAATTCAGAAAATCCAAGAAATTGGAATAATGTTCTGTTTTCTGACGAAACTAAAATAAATTTATTTTGTTCTGATGGAAGAAAGTATGTAAGAAGACAGCCAAATCAAGATCTAGCTCCAAAGAACACATTAAAAACCGTTAAGCATGGAGGTGGTAATATTAAAATTTGGGGTTGCTTTTCAAGTCAAGGTCCAGGTCCACTATTTTGGATTAAAGAAAGTTTGACAAAAGAACTTTATGTCGAAATAATGGAAACTACAATGCTACCGTACGCTGAAGAGAACTTACCTCTTAAGTGGACTTTTCAAATGGATAACGACCCCAAACACACAGCAGCGTATACAAAACACTGGTTTAATAGAAACAAAATTGATGTTTTACAATGGCCTTCCCAATCGCCCGATCTCAACCCTATAGAAAACCTATGGGGAGAGTTGAAACGAAGAATTTCTGCTGAAAAACCGTCCAACAGAGACAAACTCTGGGAACTTGTTCGTAGAGAATGGCAGAAGATTCCCACTGAAACTTGCCGAAACCTTGTAAGCTCCATGACCAGAAGATGTCAAGAAGTAATAAAGAGTAAAGGTCAGACGACAAAATATTAATGATTAGTAAACGTAAATTTATTATAACATTATTAACTTTTAAGCACGTTTTTTAAAAATTTGTTCCTTTGCATGATACACCTGTTATTTTGACCAGCATAAAATTATAATCAATCTAAAAAATAATTATTTCTAAGTTGTAGGGAAATGAATTATTTATTTTTATATTATCATTTGTAAGCTTTTAACATAGTGTAACATAGAATAATTAAAAAACTTATTTTTTTAGATAAATTAGTTCTGAAATTTACAATTACATTTCATTAATGATCTTACACCTATTTTTTGGCCACCACTGTATATAAATGGGCTCGCCTGTCAGTTGAGAATTTCTTTTCAATTTAAGTTTACGTTTTGCAACCTCCAGGTCTTTAAACTGGCAAAGGTAAGAATTTAAAATTAATTAAAGCTTAATATTTCTATTGTTGTTAAAAAATAACATCTTGTAAAATTTTTGTTTTAAAATTTAATTTGTTTGCAATTTAAGTTGTGGTTAATATTACTGTACTTTATTGTTTAAAGAAACTTTTTTGACAAATTTATGCTACGTTTCGTGTGTGTTGAACGATATTTGATTGAATTTATTCTATAAATTGGCAGATTTCATTTGTTCAAAATGTCATTGAATAGATGAATTTTATATGTAAAATTTCGAAATGATGGTTCATGTTAAAGTTCTATCGATTATATGGATGTTTTCTGGAAAAATAACATCTGATTCAACCTTCAAAGGTCGGATTTTGTATAGCCGTTTTGCACCCAAGGTTTTATGAAGAAAGGTGGTAACTGAACATCTATTAATTTTCCAAGAACCTAATTGCCGATATCACACATCAAACATCACATGTCTACAGCAAATCTAAGATAAGTTAATTTTGATTTTGGCGATTTCTTTTGTCTGTGATAAATTTCATAAAAGTGACGATTAAACTATCTTACGTAAACATGCTAACTGTTCTAATCGTGAAGGAACCCTGTTTAAATCGTTTCTTTTTTTGTAACTTACTAATGAACGATTTCCAACCAGAAAACTACATTTGATTCAGTTTAAAACTAATTTTATTTTGTAAAGTTAATTTAACACTGATTTTTCTTTATACTGCTTTTTTTTTTACTAATAATTGTTATATTTTCTATAAATTTACTATTTTCTGTACCTTGACAGATCTTGTTACATTTGTACCTTTCTTTACTAGACTATTTAATTATCTTTTTACCTTTTATTGGTTTTTCATAAAACTTACTTAGGTGCTAACTACCTATCAGTTTTAACTAGTCATGTATGTAAATTGAATACTTACGTAACTTGTCTTAAATTACTTGTGTAATAAAATTTACCTTGTGCATTACATAAAATTGGTTAAAAACACATGTGCTCTACGTACATACGTTACTTAATCTTCTCTTGTTTAATATTATTATTATTTCTCTTTTTACGTATACTGCGAGTTAACTAATTTTGTGTCATCTAGTTACTTTAGTGGTTGTTAAACTTTTTTATACTTTTTCTAGTCAAATAACAAATTGTAGAATCAAATTTATTGTTAACTGTTTCAAAAGGTTCAAAAAAAATTTTATAAAGCTACTTAAACTGATTATTGTTGAATATACGAATTTTTTTATCTAACATTTTTTTTTTATGTTCAGACTTAATATGTTAAGTTCATCTTACTCGAACCTAAATCCCCTGAGATTACAAAGATTTAAATAAAATTTTATGTTCATGCTCTAAACAACTCAAAGAATTTTATTTTACGTAATACCTTTTTCTCTATTTCAGATTTTTTTACTCAATTTCTATTTAAATTTATATTTTATTTATTATTTTTTGTAATAAAAATAATGGCGCCCAACGTGGAGCCCGAGTTGTTGAATTAACCCTTTATAGGATAATGGCAAATATTAATGCCACTAAAAATAAAGATCATTTTCTTTCTTAATTTCTATCTAAAATAATTTTTATGGGCTTATTTCATTACATATGTAAACAATGACCAATATGCATAACACTTTCATTCAAGTTAAAACTTGTCGCGTACATTATGACGAAAACCAATAAAAGTGGCAAGCATATTTGCCACCGACCATTTGTCCGTCTGATTTCACAGTGTTTTGAGTGAAAGCTAAAGTTTATTATTGTTTATTAGTTATAGATTACTAGTAGGTAACAAAAACCTATTTTATTTTTGTAGTTTTAAATATTTTGTAAAAAAATTCAAATCTAAAAGTTACAACCGACTTTGCTGTTTTGTAATTTAAAATTTGGAAATTTTGTTGGTTTATTCTGTTTTAGAAATATTATTTTGGTATAGTTATAGATATATATATATATATATATATATATATATATATATATATATATATATATATATATATATATATATATATATATATATATATAATTTTTTAATACTAAATTTGGGTGTTTTGAATGTAGGGCTAACATGTTATTAGACGATATAATCAGAATTTATGTTTTTATTTTGTATATAGTTAAAATAACACTTAAGACATTTTTTTATTGCATTATTTTTATGCCCTTTTAGAAAATGACGGACCATTTTACGAGACAATCGTCTGACAAAGAAATTGAATTATTTATTAATCAAATTGATGACGATATGGCTTATACTTTCGATATTGGAGGGGACTCAGACCCAGAAGATAGTTTCCCACAACACCATTCAACTCTTACCAGGCCTACAAATACAACAGGTAATGAGTACGGTCCATCTACGTCAGCGGCAACGCCACATAGTTTAGACAACACTTTCTTGAATTATAGCGATGATTCGGTAGGAGACTCAGATTTTATATATCAAAGAAAACCGACCATGCCTCTAAATTATAGCAGTAGTTCCAGTGAAGAACTAAATACACCTATCGAAAAAAGCAACTCAAAACATACCAGTGCTTTTACTTGGACAAAGACTGGAGGAGATCCAAATAAATTTTCATCAACGACATTCAATCAAAATTGTGGTGCTAAATGCAATATTGATACAAAAAGCCCTATAAAAATATTTAACAGTTTATTGACAATATTGTTTTTAGCTGAAATTGTTTACCAAAGTAACTTATATGCTACCCAAAAAGGACACAACCTACACCTAACTCTTAAAGAACTAAATGCATTTATCGGAATATTAATTATTATGGGGTTTCATAAATTGCCTTCAATACGCCACTATTGGTTAAATAATTTAAATTTTAGAGTTACCAGAATAATGGATATTATGAGCATGAGACGGTTTTTATGTATATTACGATTTTTACACTTGAATAACAATAATAATATGCTAGCTAGGACACATAAGGACTATGATCGGCTTTTTAAAATTCGGCCATTGTTAATCCATTTGAATAGTATATTTCCAGCATCATTTTCTCCTTCGCGATTTCTTTCAATAGATGAAA